>JAHWFO010054024.1:126267-150918 GCA_023313115.1 Rhysida immarginata
TTCTTATATGTTGCACTGTCCCAACTTTTTTGGAAATGAGTATTGTAAATTGCGAATAATTACCTTCTTCTTTGGGATGTGTGCTCCATTTATATTGTTGGATGATTTCGTGCATTGGAAATGGGTTGACTCGACGTCGATTAAGAACGAGTTTCTTCAACGGGATCTTTCTTTTTTCTTCTTCTGGTAGACAGGAAAGTCTTTCCAAAAAATAATACAAAACGAGGGAATCTTCTTCGCACTGGATGGAGAGTGTGTTCAAATGGGGAAGAGAAGAAATCGTCTTCATCAATGTATCAACGACTTCGTCATTTCGTATTGTTAATCGATTGATCTTGAGTTTCCTGAGGTTTTGGAAACGATAAATCAGAGAATGAAAAATGTCGTCATTGATATATTGTTCTTTTAATTCGAGTGATTCTATGGTGAAGAACCCTTTCCAACCGTTTAAGATGTCTCCTTGGATTTGCTCGATGTTTATGCAACTTAGTTTCTTTATGTCATCGCATTTTGAAAATAAATATGGAAGTAGAGTGTCAGGTCTGAAGGAGATGCAATTTAAGTTGTGTATTGGTATACGTCCAATATCTTCATCAGACTCTGGGTTTAAAAAATGTCCGTTTAGTTCCAAATATTTCCATTTTCGTTGACTCTTAAAAATAGCTGAAGGGAAAACGATGGGATGATTAAAAGAAGAAAACGACAGAGATAAAGACAAGATATGACTACTGACGATAATATTCAAAATATCTCCCAATAACAAATCATCAAATTTAGATTTATTATCAATCTCTAATTGTATACCAAATGTAACTTTTTTTGCTTTAAGAAGATCTGCAAACGAAGAAGAAATGGAATGAAACTTGCCTATCTCTATATTCTCAATCGATAAGTGGTAAACATGAACGTTCTTTGATTCTCCATTCGTAAGATCTTCGCAAATTTGAACGAATTCATCATAATTATCTTTAATATCAATCACCATGTGTAATCTATCCCAAAAACAAAATTGAGATAATCTCTCCAAAATTCTAGCCAAAGACTCCCTACCATTATTCAGAGAATGATAAAAGAATAGATTTTGACATTTAAACTCCCTGTTTATCTCTGCCAGTTTTGTAATATCATCATCATCATCTATTATCATTGTTTTAATTCGAAAAGATTTCAAACAGTTTAAAAACCTAATCGTCTCTAAGCATTCGTCACTGATTCTAAATTCTTTCATGATTTGAATTTTATTGGAAAGCTTTACGACAGGACCAACCCATCGCTCGCCGTAGTCGACACATGGGTAGTTTTTCTCAATTCTATCATCATCATCATCATCATCATGTATCAAGGATTTAGGAACAAACTGAATTAAAGATTTGTACATCTCCTCATTAGCATTTGCGATTTCGTTTAAAAGGGGTTCTAATTTGTTCACATATTCATTTTTGACATCGAGTAGAGGAATGATATCGTTGAAGGGCAAAAGTGAACGGAACAATTTGGCCGCATCTGCGTCGAGTAGTCCACACAAAAACGGATACACAAGCTGATCCCTCGTCGGCGTAATTGTGGCTTGAAATAATTCTTTCACTTCGGTTGCTAGCTCAGTCTCTGGGATCGTCGACAGATAAAATGCAGCCAAAAACTCCATAAAAGTTTTATGGATTAGCTCCAACGCGGGCTTCTCTTCGTCTTCTTCAAAGAAAACGTTTTTTGTAAGAAACCCCAAAAGATAAATATCGAAGCCATTAACAACAATTTCCTTTTCTTGAAACGATAGGAGCTGAGCTTTTAATTTTTGCAAACATAAACGACCAAAAGCAATCACGACGTCTCTGTAAAGTGAACTTTGGCTGTTGTGGGGATCAAATAGGTCGATGTCCACGTCTTTCCCCAATTTTTCCTCTTTCACTAAACTTCGATTGACAACAAAATTAAAAATAGTTTTGTACAGCTGAGTCTTTGTGTTCAGTGTCTTTTCTTGGAATTTCTTGTTTTTTATGAGAGTTCCCAACAACAAGAGAAACAATGGGCAACGATAGAAATCGTCGAATCTAACAGGCAACTTATCGAGGGTCCTGACCAACTCATTGGGATGGATTTCTAAATACTTTTGTAGAAATTCGTTTCTTTTGTCACGAGAAATTCCTTTCACCTGAATCCTTTTATCCCACATTTTGTAATGTTTGTATCCACCGCATCCTGCTACGCTCAAAATGTCATCTTCTGGATAGTCGTGGAACCCAGTGCGAGACGTGACTACAACAGTCACATTGTTATGCTCGAGTCCTTTGAGCAGAGGCACGAGCGTCGCTTTTGTACTGTCACTGGCCTCGTCCCACCCATCTAATAACAGCAGGGCTTTCCCTTCGATGGATCCGATTGTTTGAGAAACTTCTGCCTTTGTTGTAATTATTTTGTGACATTGTTGAAGGCAATGAGCCTCTATATCTCCTTTGAAATTTCTCAGTGGAATGAAAAATACCAAATTAAAAAGGCTGCAAACGTAATTTTGCTTTCTTGTCCAGTCGGAAAGTATTTTCATGAGGAGGGTAGTTTTTCCAAACCTTGGTTGGCCCTCGATGAATATGCGTGGGCGACAATTTTCTTTCTCTTCCTCCATTTGAAACACATTCTCCAGCGCAATCTTCTCCATGATTTCTCCTGTTTTATCTTTCTTTGTCAGAGTTAGTTCAACGTAAAGCTTCTCCAGAGGCAAATCCTTTTTCTCCATCCATAAAAAACGCGGCAACTGGAGGTCTTTGAAATATTCCCTTTGCCTCTCTTGAATACCTGAAAGTGAAGGAAAAGAAATGAGGAGACGTTAAAGGAAGTTGGAATGTTGATATTAGGAAATAATTTACTTTGTTATGAAGATTTTCTAACGAAGGTTTTAAAAAGTGTCTATAGCCAGTAAAGACCATGTTTCCTGCAGAGTAATCCATTACTCAGTTCAATTCCGACGTTTTGGATAGCTATACTCCACAATGCTTTGCATTGTATACCAGATGTGCCCTATAGCACTTTGATCTGGTGACTTAGGTGGCCACGGTAATACCGCAAACTCAGAGCACTAATTCTCTCACTAAAATTTAAATATACAATGTAGTTTCTCTAAATTTTTCTAAATATAAGACCCCCCCCCCTCTTTTGGATAAGAAGAAAGTGAATTTAGGACAGGAATTAGTGTATAACCCGTTAGAAATTAGCGTTTACTTGTTAGAGATGTTTTTGTCATAACTGTGCAGTCCCTAAAGGAGAAATAACCCCCCGAAATATGCATCTGCTGGCTTTCATTCAGTATTTTTATAGACTTAGTTTACTTAGATTTTCTAAATTGCGTACTTGACAGTGTTGTAACGATTCTTGCCAGTTGACGCTAGCAACGTTCATCCAGTGTCTTTGCGGAATTGTTGTAGAGATGTAACAGCATTGTAATCCAGACTTCGCCTTTAACTACGAAATGCTATGACCCCCCCCCCCCCCCCTCAGGAGCTACAACCCTTTTATCGCGTTCATCTCACTTAAATCGTGCCTGTCTTCATATCTGTCGCTTTATATACAGGGTGAGTCTGAAACCCTGTCACAAACTTCGTATGCGTACACCCCATGGCCAAGTAAGAAACAAATGTCCTATCGACATGGGTCTGAAACTCAACCGTTAACAAGAATAATGCCGTCCAAATATGGGTGTCACTGTGAGGTTGGCTGACGAGCGGGTCACGGAAATTGTCGTTATTGGTCCCCAGTGCTTTCGTGCAGAACGCATAGACTGTCGAGTTCACTGCAAGCGTGAGTTAGAGGGAAGCTATGTTACATTTCTCCACGGGTGTACCACATGTTGAGATATACGACCATTCATGTACTGTACAGACACGTTGTTTCGTACTGTGAAACGTGAGCCCAAAAATGGAGGGTGATTACGCCTTTATTGAACTGGCGGATAGGCATTTGTGTTACGGACGTGCGAATGCAAATGCTCACGAAACCCGACGTTCATATCACGACTCATTCCCTCACCAACAAATACCATGCAGCAGAACCTTTTCTGCATTGACCAACGAAAGTGCGTACCAGTTAGTGACGGCCGTGGTAGGCACCATACTGTGAGGACACCTGACCAAGATCGGAGGATTCTGCAATGCGTCGAGGAAGATCCGGCCCATAGTACACGAAGACTCGCTTTACAGGAAGGTGTCAGCTAGAAGACCGTTGGGCGTGTTCTTCACGAGGATCGCCTAAGCCCATATCATTTACAACGTGTTCTCCGATATATCCGACCTTTAGCGTTTGCGCAAAGGTGCCTGATAAGGTGCGCTCAAGATCCAGAGTTCTTCGCAAAGATTTTGTTTACAGATGAGGCAACATTCACACCCGATAGAGTGCTTAACTTCCATAATGTTCATAGGTGGGCGCACGACAATCCATACTTCATTGGTGAAGGAGGACATCAACACACGTTTTCAATGAACGTATGGGCCTGGATCATCGGGGATGAGTTGATCGGTCCCATATGTTTGCCTGCGAGATTGACCGGACCGTTATAGCGGACGTTCTTGGAACAATTGATGCACGACATCCTGCCGCAGGTGCTAGAGAACACGCCTCTGCAGTGGCGACTGGACATGTGGTTTATGCACGGTGGCGCTCCGGTACATTTCAGCATGGTTGTACGTCAGTTTCTGAATGACCGCTTTCTCGCAAGATGGATTGGACGTGCGGGGCCAGTGGCATGGATTCCTTGTCTCCCGACTTCAATTGTCTTGATTTCTATCTGTGGAGGAATGTTAAGGATAACGTGTATGCAACCTCATCGAGGATGCGAATGAGCTATGGGGTCGCATTGTCGCCGAATTTGATGCCATTAGGAACCGCACAGGAGTGTTAGAACGTGTTCGCTGTTAGTTTGAGAAACGTCTGCACGCCTGTGTTGAAGCACATGGACGTCATTTGGAAGAAATCTCACAGGGGCACCCACATTTAGACGCCATTTGTCTCGTGAAGACAAATACTTAGAATACGCAGGTGGCAAGGCTATGGATTTTTTCAAGCACTTGCTCCTCACCTTTAGTAACTGAGCCACTGCGGACACTTGTACATATATTGAGGCTTATTTATCTCCAAGTGTTCTAAAGACTACTCTCAAGTTTAATAGTAAGCAGCTGGTCAATTGGCTTTACCTTTGAAGGATTAGTGGTTTTTAGCATACTTGGAGAAAGAATTGCTAGATACTCGGGTCTCTGGTTCGAATCCAGGTGAAGGAATTTTGCACAAGTTTTAAAAGAAATGATTCCATTGCCTATGCGAACATCTGTTTCTAATGTCTCTCTACATTTTACCTGTCTGTATCGACATCCATGGGACCAAGCGAAAGTGGTCGTTCTAGTCAAGTTTAATTTACAACATTTACAAATCAATAACATATTTGAACAGATATGGGTTTATTTCTTTAGAAAAGTTACTTTGTTTGCATTTACTTGTCTTCCAGGTGAAAATTAAATGTTTAAAATATTTTTCGAGCACATGGAGGGTGTTTTCATAAAGTCCGACAGGTCGCCATCGGGTCAAGTTGCATGGTTGAACAGTTTTTAAGCTAGGCGATTCTGTCTGTTTGTGATGATGATCATTCGAAACTGAAACTTGGTCATTAGCGACTAAGATTAAAAACGTTCCATTATTCTAACAGCTAAAAGGGTTAAATTTCTTGGATTTCGTCCTCCATTATGATTCCACTCGACTAGATAGAGCGAGCGGCCGTTATTTTTAGACAGGATTTTTGCAAACGCACTCAAACGATTGCGACCAAGCGCACTTAATATTTATGGGAACATCGCTAGTGATTTATGAGTAATATTTCTTCCCCAAAGACCTACCTTTGCGTTTGTTTGACATAGTAAACGATATCAGTAGGCTAAAATAACCAGTAGTTGCATTTTGGTATCTCTTGACTCTTGAGTATTGATTACAGTATAATGACGTAATTAGCAGTTAGGTAGGATCTGATGGTTGCGTAAATGGTCGTTATAAATAGGTTTGTAACCCCTCGTTGGGTATACTCTCGATAGATCCTTGCAACGGTTGTGCGGGAAAATTGCAGGGTGTTTTACTACATGCGATAATGAGGCACCCATCCTTCTGGCACCAACACTAATCCCCGGATATAGCTCTCGGCGTGCTGCCATTTCCGCAGCTAGTTTGCTTACACTGATTGTGTGATATCTAGGAGTCCTATGCACCTGCATTCTGAGAATGGAAGCAGCGGGATCTGTCATTACGGTCAAGGAACCTAGTCTTTCGTGAGTGAGGGTATATTCCGGTTGCTAGTCGCGTTAGACAGGTGGTCGTTATGCTACAGATTTCCCATGTAACTTTCTGCGGGATCAAGCAAAACTGGTCGTTAGGACAAGTTTTTTACAGCTGGTCTGATTAAGTCCATGTGGCTCCAAAGGGAGTTTATTGTGTTTGTCAATATAAAATATTTTGTAGTTTTTATATCGTCTTCGTATTTTCATTTCTTTTGATAAGATTTGTAGGGGCCGGCTCGATTGCAGGGGCCAGCTCGACATCAAATGATAATTGGTTAATTTTCCAAACGATGGGAACAAGAACTACAAATATATGACAGTTTTAACGTTCACCCCCCCCCCCCCCTCCCTCCCGACTGTGGAAACTGCTGGCTGCTGCAGGCCACCTTCATCTCCCTCCCTCCACTCTGCTAATCGACCTAGCAGGCCTCTGCAATCGAGCGGGTGGGCTTCCCGTTATACTGCCCTGTAGTTATTTGTAACACCCTGTATATGATTGGGTTTAACTCACGTTTAATCAGGGTATCCATGACTCCTGCTTTTCCTCCTTGCAAATTCTCTCGCCCTAAAAGAAAGAAGAGAAAAGTTATAGTGTTGGTCTTTAGGAATTATAAAATATATGAATTTGTATAGTTATGGAATTTTTCTACAATGCATAATCAGTAAATAGACATACTTCATTGATAAGTAATAGAATGGAACTGTAGCTGTGATATGAAGATATTATAACCATTGAAAGTGTATGTATGAATTAATGTAAGCTCATGTTGTAGTGTCGTGTGCACATATTGGATGTTGGTTGGAAACACTGCCGTGTCCCGTGACTTTTCTCCGAAGCTGTATATATGGTACGATTTCTAGAGCACCCTTTTTGTAGAACCTTCCAAACGCAACGACAGCTTCCCCTTCCAGTGTGTTCGGTATAAAGAACGTTGATCGGTCTCGGGTGACATAACCGATAACAAAGCATAAATCAACTCCGATTCTTCAAGTCAATAAGTTCTTGCCGTTTTTATGTTGCCATAAGAGGAAGTGATAGAAGATATATAAATGAGTGTACAGTGTGGTCCAAAATCTGTCAAGGAAGGGGGGGGGGGGAGCAGGACGGTTAGCCAGTAGAAATTCAGGGCTGTTGGGCATTCACATCAATCACATCTCGAGCAGAAGTGAAGACAAATGGAGGTATGGAAGGAGATGGTTAGGTGTTGTTTGCTTTATGACTTCAAGGTGGGCTTGTTAGCAGCAGCTCCATCAAGTCGCCGAATATGTCTTGTGTTTGGGGATGATGCTGTGAATGAATTGCAAGGCATTGGTTCCAGAATTCAGGTCGAGAGAATTTGACATTTCTGATGAACTCCGCAGCGGTTGACCACAAGTCTTAGATGACCAGGCCCTGAAAACGTCCATAGAGGAAGACCACAGTTAATATGTGGTGAACTTCCCACACGGTATCAAGTTTCTGATGAGATAGTGAGACATCACCTGCACAGCCTAGGAAAGACGTACAAGTTGAGCAAATGGGTACCCCACATATTGTCGGAATCCAACAAGAATCAACGAGTGAGAGCCTGCATGTTGTTGCTTTCTCGACATCGTAACGCACCCATATTTAATCGAATACTTACCAGTGACAAAAAGTGGATCCTGTAAGACACTCGTAAGCTTTCCAAAAATTGGTTGTCACCCCAGAACACTGGGCCTCACACTTCAGGTCCACATGGTTCACTATCAGCTGCTATCAACTGGCCAAATCTTCACTGGGGACCTGTACTCCAAGCATTTGGAACATGTGCAACAGGCATTGCAACAGGAGGAGCTGGCATTGGTGAATCGCAAAGGGGTACTCTTCCTTCGTGACAATGCCCGGCCACGTGTGGCGCGGGTGGCCAAGGATACCATAGAGCGACTTGGCTGGAAAACTTTGTGTCATCCACCCTACTCACCAGATGTTGCTTCAACGGATTTTCACCTTTTCCATTCTCTGGACAACCATCTTCGTGGAAAATCCTACACCAATGATACAGACATTCACGGACTGCGAAAGGCATTCACGGACTTCTTTGGCATCTAACACCGGCAAGTTCTACAGTCAGGGGATTGATCAACTGGAGACACATTGACAGAAGGTGCTAGATGCCAATGAGGATTACTCTGGGGACTAGCGATACGCTACTTTTCTGTGTACATTATTTTGTTTTCCGGAATTAAAAACGGTAAGAAGTTTTGTGGTTACCTGGTATTAATCGTTGGAAGGATACTACATGTTAATTCAAATCTATCGAAATGCCACCGAAAAAAAGAACGAGCACTGGTCAGAAAAGACAAAAGCTATCCGGGCATCAGAAACATCTGAACAACGGGAGCTTCGTCCACAGCAGGAAATTGTAGAATTACTGAAAACCAATTTGAGGTGTTCTGTTCACCTGCAACTCTAATTATCCCGGATAGCATCAGTTGCCTCTGCTAGTGGTGCGTTTATGTTGGTAAATGAACTTCAACACCTAGTGTTTCAAAAGGCTCCAAGTGTTCCTCTGTAACTTATTATAAGAGGGGTGTCAAATATTTTTAAGAAGAAGGATTTTTAATGAATATTTTGGGTTAAATATGGTTCCACCCAAAGCCTTTCACTTTAATACAATAAACTCCTAAAATTTGGGCAGATTGGACCATAAAATCTCTTGGATAATCGCATTCCCGGATAATCCGAAAAAATAAGAAAAATTCGAAAATATAACTTTACATGTTTATTTAATTACCAAAATAATAATAATAATAATAATAATAATTAATAAACTCGTATAGTACAGGGTGGTCCAACACTTTCCTACCATGTTTAAAAGTAAATTTCTCAGCTAGTTGGAATATTGTGATATATTTGTGTCATTTTGTTTAGCGATCAGGATTTGTGAACCAATGTTTTTTGGAGGGAAATTTTTCATCGCAGAGCTAGAGACAGATATACAGAGATTTGTTAGGAATTGTATGGTAACATTAAATGTGGCGATTGTTAGGGCTGGTATTAAATAGTTGTACGAGGCTCGTCCAGAAAGTAAGTTCCGTTCGGTAATAAGAACAAAACTACTACATATATATTCAAAATATTTTCTTTACCAGATTCTATGTACCTTTAACTATTTTTCCACATAGTTTCCAAGTTTATTTAAGCACTTGTCATAGCGCTCAATGTACTTCCCCATGATCACTTCGTAGAAGCTGCCGCCGGTGAAGAAAGTCACGCAGTTTCACTTGTTCATCGTTGTTGAAATGCATGCTGCCGATGATCTCCTTTAGATCCCGGAACTGGTGGTAGCCACTGGATGCGAGGTCCGGACTGTAAGGCGGGTGGTCAAGTTGTTCCCAAACAAAAGATCTGATTAGTTGGGAACAACTTGACCACCCGCCTTACAGTCCGGACCTCGCGTCCAGTGACTACCACCTGTTTCGGGAGCTAAAGGAGTTCATCGGCAGCATGCATTTCAGCGACGAAGAACAGTGAAAAATGCGTGACTTTCTTCACCGGCGGCAGCTTCTACGAAATGATCATGGGGAAGTACATTGAGCGCTATGACAAGTGTTTAAATAAACTTGGAAACTATGTGGAAAAATAGTTAAAGGTACATAGAATCTGGTAAAGAAAAAATTTTGAATATATATGTAGTAGTTTTGTTTTTATTACCGAACGGAACTTACTTTCTGGACGAGCCTCGTATTTTTATAGCAAGCTAAAGACATTGAGCTATATATTTTAATGAAGATAAATAAAACTCCTTTAATTAAAAGTAAAATAAATAAATTAAAATAAATAAAAGAAAACAATGAAAAAAGTCACCGAATTGATAAAGTAAATGTTGAAAGACGAAAACAAATGAAACAAAGGTCTTGTGGGGAGAAACTCAGATGAAATACAGAAGAAACACAGGAGAAACAAAGATCTAATGAAGAAATGTTAAATGAACACAGGGAAGCACACAGTTACAGAAGAAGAAGGTCTATGATAATTTCGATGATTGGTAACACGTAGATGACTAACTTGAAATATATTATAACGTTTTCGGGATTTTTTCCCATCTTCAGTAATAAAGTTTTGAATGAATGGAAGATATAATAATAAAAAACAAAACAATGTAATCTAATACAATGTGTGATATTATGATTAGTTTGATTGTTGTGATCAGGATTGTTGAGTGCAAGGGAAGTGATATTATATTTTTAGTAGTAATTTCCATTTATTATTAATTTCTATAGATGATTTAGCTAAATTTTTTCATTCGAAATAATGTTGATGGTTTCTTTTATTAGTCTTTTTTATAATTTATTTCTTTACTAATGATTTTGATTTTGTTCCAATCCGGTTTATGATTTTGATTAATTAGATCTTCGTTTCTCCCGTGTTTCTTCTGTATTTTATCTGAGTTTCTCCACAAGACCTTTGTTTCATTTGTTTTCGTCTTTTAACATTTACTTTCTCAATTCGGTGAGTTTTTTCATTGTTTTCTATTATTTATTTTAATTTATTTGTTTTACTTTTAATTAAAGGAGTTTTATTTATCTTAATTAAAATATATTTTATCACAACTCCTACATTGAGCTATGCCACCGAAAATGGACAGGTATTGGAAGGGCTACATAACGGTCCTTTCCGCCGTCAAATTCAGCTTTTCGAAATTATGAAAGCATGCAAAAAAAAAAAAAAAAGAAAAGAAAGAAAGTTCTAAAGCACACACTTTCACTTTAAAAGTGCAGTAAAAAGTAAAAAATGTAATTTATAAAAAAGGTAAAGGTGTGGTGGTGCGTTTATTTAATTGTGTAGTATTTTCTTTTTAAAATTTAATATTAAATGCGCCACCGCACTTTTTACATTTTTTAAAATTAGATTTTTTACTGCATTTTTTAGAGTGAAAGTGTGCGCTTTAAAATTTTTTTTTCTATTTTTTTATTTTATTCTTTATTTAAAAATAAGCTTTTACATGATAACTACAAAGCCAAAAAAAAACTTAGAAGTCTGCCCAGCCGGCTAAGTCTGTATCTCGGGAAATCGTTTACAATACATTAGGCTGGCTAATCAGTAACTTTGCTAGCATTGATCATCCAATTAACAACAGTTCCATAAAACAATAAACGATAACAATAAGCAACAATACAGGCAGTCGTTACGTCACGATTGCATTGCAGACATAATAAACTTAAGAATAAATGAAAGACTATACTGCCCGGCACGAAAGAAAAAGAAAACAGGCGCATGCGTAATGTATGTGATTATCGATTGTACATGTCTGCTTCATTCAGAGTTTCTGAATCATGGCGGCCTCCTCCTCGCCTGTAAGTCTCTTTGCTGAAGAAAAAATTTAAAACGTCAAACTAAAACTTGCATTTATGCTGCTTTTAACTATTTACAAAATATAGTAATAATACAATAATAAAAGAGACCAGCAATGAAATCGAAGTATCGTATTGAACCTATCGATTAATCAAGTGGCAAATAGGTTTCAGTTTCGTTTTTAACCAAGAGAATGCCAGGAATAAGTAATGCTCCGTTTCTGATTGGTTGAACGAGTTTTTTTCATCTACGCATGCGCCTGTTTTATTTTTCTTTCGTGCCGGGCAGTATAGTGAAATTAAAGATTGAAACATGCATTGTCATCTATAAGACGCCATTGGGGAAAGTTGCAGAGTTGTAGGTAGTCAGGAAGTGGGCAAAATATTGATTACAATATTGAGCACAAACACACAAACAAGTGAACAATAATAAAAGTTGGCAAAAAGTGAGGCTTCATATTTCCAAGGAATATTAAGTTTGCTATAAACCTTGCCAACACCAGAAGCAGCGCCGGAAAGTTCTGGCTCTCGAAACCGGATGTAATCCACCAACAAAAGGGGTCATTACACAGAAGGTTAGGTTAGCTGTGATTTACAACTGGAGAAGCGACACAAGAGCAACGTTTATAAGTTGTTGCCGCGCCATGTGCAACAGCAACGAACCAATAGGTAAAACAGTATGAACGACACCTGGCCGATGAAAAGTGGTATAAATATGTGGTCACATTAAGATGCGTTCAAAAATTATAAATACACGTCAGCAATCAGGGTTTTGAAACATTTATTTCGAACAAAATAGTTATGAACAGAAAGTACATTTTGAATGTGTGCAAGTAAATAAGCAAAATATCACACATTTGTGACAAATACTTTTCGAATAAATGAAAAGAAATAGGAATAATGCAGAATTTTGCTGTTAAGAAATTATAAATCCACCCTTGGTCAAAACTTAGCCTACCATATTGAATTAATGCTGCTAATTCTTAATAAAGCCACCCTTTGCTTCAATCAACTTAAATACTCGATCAGGCATGTCTTCAACCAATTTTTTTTAACTGCGTGCCCTTCAGTTTGGCTACTTTTAAATCATTTACATGTGATTATTGCCTCTTGTTTGCATAAACCAGATGTACTGATATTGCCTACACATTCATCATTGGATTTAGGTCCGGCCTTTCGGATGGCCAGTCAGGACAATAATTTGTTGCTCTCAAAACTACTATTTTGTTGATTGCGATGTATGGCATGGAGCATTGTATTGTTAGAATGTCCAGAAGAGCCAATTATAGGGCCAAAGGGTATCAAGTGATTGTACAACATCTCCTGGTACGCTTCAGAGTCCAACCTTCCATTCGCTGTAACAAGATCTGTCTTATCACCCGCGCCGAATGCAGCCCAAACAATGACACCACCACCCATTTGCCTACTGAAATGTTTTATTTAGGTTCCGTTCTTAAATCGTGCCAATATCCCTTATTACGTTCGTCCTATCTGTGAAAGGTAAAAAGATACATGTGTGTTTTGGCCCATTCCAGCCTCGCTTATTTACGTTTCGCAGTCAGCTCTTGTTTGGCTTGAAGTTTGATGTACGCAATATTTTTGCTAATTTCCAATACATTTACCACAGTAACATATGACATATCAGAACCTATTTCACTTGCAGTTTACCTTGTTGTCGACATTCCTTTTTTGCTTGCTAGATCAAAAACTTTACTCTTGGCTCTTTCTCTTAGTTTTGGCTTTTTCCCACTCCTTTTGTTTTTCCCATATTGGTCACCTTTTTTGAACAGTCCCACTTTTGCTGCGATATACAATCTGTAGGATTTCCCTTGTCCTTTCAGAAAGTAAACTTTTCTCACTTGGGCTGGATTTGTCTTCCTACGTTTGTCTTCAGGGTTGCCAGCCGAGGAACTATGTCACGTGTTGGGAATTTGTTAGGTGACTATATAAGGTAGGTTTCCAGTATGTTAAAAACATATCACTCTTTGCTGCAATGGGAAAGAAACGTCATTTATCAAATCTGGAAAAGGGATGATAATCGGCTTTCGGGCCAAGGGTGGCAGTATTTCGAAAACCGCGCAATTTGTGAAGAGTTCTCGTGCTGCTCTAGTTAAAGTGTACCATGAATGGGAAAATGAGACCGTTCAGAATAAACGGTATGAGAACTGTGGAGCATCACGTGCCATGGATGAGAAGTGAACGTCTGCTGCGAAGGTGTGTGAAGGCCAACCGAAGAGCTACTGTAAACCAACTTAACGCTCAAACCAACGAGGGTGCTACCATACTTGTCTCTAAAACCACAGTACAGAGGACCCTGCTACGTATAGGCCTCTGCAACAGATGGATGGTCACAGCATCCATGCTGACAAAGGTTCATCGCCAAAAACTGCTTCAATCTGCCCAATAGTATAGAAACTGGACCACTTCGGACTGGAAAAAGGTTGCCTTCTCCGATGAGTCACGATTTCTGCTCCACAGAAGTGACGGCCGTTGGCGGGCGAGGCGAGAAACCTCCGAGAAAAAGCTGGGCAACCATTGTTGAACGAGTCTAGGCTGGTGGCGGTAGCGTCAAGATGTGAGGAGTGTTCTCATGGTATTGTCTGGGCCCACTGATGCCCACGGAAGGCACACTGAACCGATTCGGTTATTTATCCATAATTGCAGATCAAGGCGACTGTCTTCCCAGAGAGGGATGGCACGTTCCAGCAAGATAATGCGGCGTGTCATATGGCTGCAATTGTTCGGGGGTGGTTTTAGGAGCACGACCAAGAGTTCTAAGTACTACCCTGGCCCCCTAATTCCCCAGATCTCAACCCAATCGAGAATTTTTGGGATCGCCTCGATCGTTATGTGCGTGCTATGGAACAACCACCGCGTACCCTTCAGCAGCTATCGGATGCTTTACAGTCTGCATGGCAACAGCTACCAGTAGAAACCTACCAGAATCTTACTGACTCACTCCGACGCCGTCTAGATGCTGTCCGTGCCGGTAAAGGCGGTTATTTAGTATATAAGCTGGTGGCCATAATAATGTGACTTGACTCTGTAAGTGTGTACCACGTGACATTGTGGAATTTTCATTTGCAAAGAAAACAAAACTGTGTGGCTTGTCTTTTAGGCGTACCTTGAACTGATTTGCATATGATGTCGTAGCCTACTGCTATTGGCTGTATCACTTCTGGAAGGGGGGATTTATAATTTCTTAACAGCAAAATTCTGCATTATTCCTATTTTTCCATCTATTCGAAAACTAGCAGCCGAGCCATTTTTTACCGCTCAAAAAGGTTCTAAGGATTACAGAAAATGGTATTGTGAATGCAAGGAAACATTATCAAAAGGTTTCATGATCGTGCATAGGGTGGGCAGAAGGTGTTCCATACGCGGACTTTTCTTCCCCATTTTCTGAGTTTTATGCATTTCTTTTCTTTATGCAAAGATTCTTCTACTGGACTTCTACTAATCGGAGACGCTCTACAACTTTAATTTGTATGCAGGATACAGCTACAATGGCAAGTTAACTTTACGCAGAGTTGAATCAAGGGCCAAACTGAATGCCATATACTATCAGACTCACGTTTTAAACCCATACTGACCCGTGACATTCCCGGTTTGTAGGTGCAAAAGGTAAACAAGGTATGGCTGCCCCAGACAAGCCGTCGAGTCACATCACCTATTCCTGGAAAGTATGCAAGAATATAACGGAATTAGCTCCATTCCATTCAGCGTCATACTCGTCAAGTCTCCGAATGCATTGCCTATGGATTTTTTATGGCTTTAACCTACTAATATACGGGTTATCAGAAAGAGTCTTTGGAAAGCGTGTCAACAGGAGGGATTATGAATTGATGTTGGTGTTGCTCGTTCCAGCCTCCTGCAGTGGAAACTGCGATGCAGAGAAATAGCAGCGATGCATGGCTACCAGATTGAAGACACTTGATGGTAGCAAAAGGAGTTTTCTGGCCTTCTGTTACTTTTGTTCCTAGAGATCTTAACGACCGTCTGTAGTTATCCAATCCAAACTATCCATATTGAAGTATAGTGGCTTGTACCGGAGTTGTTGAGTGAAAGGGTTAAAATTATAAAAGAAGGCGGTTATTACGTTTAAATACGAGGGAGGATCGAAAAGTAAGCGCAACATATATTTTTAGCAACATTTTTATAATAAAAAAGCAAAATTGAAATAATGCACAAGAATGCTGCAGGTTTTACCTATTTTTTGACATACGCACGAATTCTCTCGGCACATTTCTTCCATCGTAGCACCAGATTCAATACATCTCATTCTTAAAATTCTTTTTTTCTTGTTTTATAGCCACACCTGCGCACGATTAATGTTTCTCTCTTCATCCGAAGCAAAACTATGGCCTCCTCATGGTTTCTTCATTGGTCCTAAGAAGTGATGTGGATGTTTCAGAACCCACCAGCCAAATTCCTAAATTTTTTTTCACGAATAGAAGCCGCGACATGGAGACGAGCATTGTGAAGAAGTTCAGACAATCAGCACCATATACTTACAAATTTTCCTGTGGATTTCACGCGCTTGTTTTCGTTTAGCCAACATTAAAAAACTACAGCTCGCTGTTTTTCACAAGTTGACGATGCTAGCAAACGCGCCATCTTTACTCGGTAGTTATCGGTCCTTCCGCTGGGCGACACCCGATCAAGCCATTGCTATCTGCAGCAAAACTATCAATTTGCCAATTTTGAATAGTATTCTGTAAACAAACTGATGTGCGTTATTTTTCGATCCTCCCTCGCAAATAGAGTGAACGCACATTGAGTGCCGGAAAGCATATAAAAGTGCTAATGAGTCAAACTGGCAGAAAAACATTTGAAAGATCATGACTGTGAAAATGCTTCCTGATCATTATTATATTTAAGTAAGTGTTTAAATTAACACAGCCCAAGAAAAAATAACTTTTTAAAAACATTTTTATCGTTAAGAGTTGATTCTCATGCATTCCTTTTGGTGCTGAAGCCGTCTCTGACTTCAGTGTTTTTCTATCATCCACAATTTCGTCACAATGTGACTTTGTTATACAATAGAAAATTAGCGGAACATACCATAAGAAGTGAAAAATGAATTAATGTTAGTGTTTTTCCAACGGCCTTGATAAGCCTTTCTATCACTTTGATATCTTAAGTGAAAGCGCTCACCTTGCTGCTCACTGACCTCACCCAAATTGGCTGGGTAAAAGTCAAGGTGATTGTGCAAAAAGTGAATCTCCAGGCTCATCAAACATCCTAATTTTTTGAACTTTTCCAGAATGTTGGCTAAAGAGACACATAATGTGGATCTTTTTTTATTGCCCAAAAACTTGATAATAACCGGCTTGAATGATATCAAAGCCTGAATTATGCGTTGAATTCGCTAATTTAAAAATTTCATTTCTTTAAATATTGGATGTGGAAATGTGCAGAAATGTTGGATGATATTGTCATATTCGGGTTCAGCACACTATAAACCAAGAACTAGGCCAATTCATTCAAAAACATTTTTTCATCGGTTGGAGATGGCCACTATAGGTTGATTATGACCTATCGGAAACACTAAAAGTTTTCAAGATCGTCAATAATGATGGATCCAGTCAATCAAAGAACGAACACATCGTCGAGAATTACACACTTTCTGTCATACTTCCGGGACAGGTGAAGACCTACACAGAAGGAAAATATCCCGGTAAGTCAATGGATTATAGAAGTTTGGAGATGCATAACTTGATAGTCTGACGATTCGAGATTTTCCTTATATTCCAATCACAAAAGTTCTAATTTTATTCAAAAGACTGGGCAGATCTTCCAAACAAGAATGTAATAAGTACTTTTCTTGGAATGTAATAAGTATATTTCCTTTAAACCGAATTCCTACAATACTTATGACGATTGGAATCATCTATCCAATGATCTCAGGAGCAAGATATTAATTTTATTAAATATGCCAAACATGTAAATAAACTTATTTTGAACTAAATGTTTCTCAAAAACAAGCCGAACTTCTCTAATTCATCATTGAACACACATCCCCCCCTTTGGGGGATGCAGGTTCTAAATTATTATTATTTACCTGCATTTCTGATTTTGCTGAGGGCATTTTCAAGGACATCCATCGTTGCTCTAGAGCCTTCTCTTTGGTACCATGTTTTTAGGATCTGGTAGGGGACTTCTTTGGGGCCATGTCCTCTTATCCTTTGGTCCTTTTCTATGTGCTCGGTTTGTTTTTCGGTGAGTCTCAATTCTCTGGCCAGTGGTCGGCACTCTGGTGGAGTAATTTGATTCGAAATTTCCCTAATTGCTATAAATGTTAAAAAAGAATTTTAAGCAGGGCTTAATAATAGGTAGATCTATTTCGCAATAAATATCATTTGAAATAAAGTTATATCATTTGACATTTCAAATGTTCTCAAATTATCTAATTGTTAAGGAGATGATGATGACAAATGGTTTCAAATGGCTAGGCATTTGTACTTGTGAAAGCTAATGACATGACATGAATTCTATTGAAATGCTCAGTTTTAAAATGTCCCACAAATGATAGCAAATGATATGACATGAAATGATATGAATTAATTATAAATGATATTTTTCTTGCCATTTTGAAATATTGGTTAAATGATTGCAAGTGAGGTGAAAGACAAACCGTGTTAGTATAGTAGGTAAAGAGAGGGGGCGGGGGGGGGGGAGGAGAGAGAGAAGACGACTTTATGAATATCATGAAGAGATAGCCCACACACGAGTTGATATTTAATAACACACCCACAGAGCCTTTGAATTGTTGAGAAAATCTTGTTGCAAAATGTGGAATTAATATTTTATAACCAAAATTTTAACCTAACTCAGCCTTAATAGCAAAGGCCATCAGTAATCGAGACAAAATTTATTTAAAGAGAATTGTGAGTTTAGTGAAACAAATGATAGTGTATGTCTGTATTTAGATGTATTAGAAACCCCTCCCTCATCAATCTTGTTTGAAAAGAATGTATGAAATCAACAATAACAACAAAAAACAAACTCTAAAGTTGATTAGAAAAATATGTAAAAAACAATGGATACAAATTTCAGTTGATCTAAAACACAAAAGTAAATTAGTTATTAAGGTTAATCACGCTGTGACAGTCCAAGACAATTGACAAATTAGTGGTTATAAATAGGAGTAAATGAGTTAACTTAAATGAGTGTGATACAACACTTCAGTCATAACCCTTTGGACACCCAATAACCCTTTGAAACAAATATCGAAAAAAACAAAATTACGTAGAATTTTTTTACAATAATTGTCCTGCAAAAAGCGTACATTCGATGACCAACGTTCTCGACGGTAGAACTTAACTGACCAACGTTCTTTTAAACACCCACATCGCCGTGATAAACAGGCCTCTTTAAATATCCCCATAACCAGAAATCACAAAGTTTCCAGTCTGGTGATTGTTATAGCCATACTGTCGAAAATGATAAAAGTGACCCAATAATCTTAACATATTCCAATCTATTGGAGGTGGTACAATGTTGAAATAGAGGTGATATGGAAACAATTTCTCTGCTGCTAAGTTCTGATAACGAAGAGGCGTTAACAGAGCACGTCTTTCACCTAATGCAGTGTTGTTTTTTTTTAAAATAACGTCTTATGGTGAAAGACGATGTGAAACCACACCAAACAGTGCATTTTTGGCTAATGCAAGAAGAAATCTTGGTGGACGCGTATTCTGCATCTCGGGATTCTCCAGACCAAACATGTCAATTCTGTGGGCGTCTTTTTGCAGCCCCTCTTCACCTAGCGGATGTCATCAGCATACTCCCCCTTCGGGATGGAACAGCGGAGGTGACGCAGGATTTCTTGGAGCATGAGGAGATGGCGCCGATTACGTCTAGCAGCATCACACTCAATCTTTCTAAAGAAACGACAGAGCTTAGATTTAAAAGAAAGCCACGAAGCTAACGACGGAGGCAGGTTGTGAAGGTGTCTTTCCACAAACCGAACGAACATTCCCTTGTTTTTATCGATGTCAAGCAGAGAAACGTTTAGAAACTATTGGTTCGAAGTAAAGCCTGCAGAGGAGGCTGGGAATGGAAGTTTCCAAGACCATTTGATGGCACTGTGGTCAGAAAAGGAGCATGGAATGACCTCCATGGAACCAGGGGCACCAGCGAAAGTGGTGTCTACTAGAAAAACGTCAAACCTTGAAGACACACAGGGCCCTCGGTGAAAGGTAGACCCACTTTGGTTGGAATTGAAAGAAGACTCCCACAGATCGAAAAGTGCATTCCGCTGGCACAACTGGTAGACACATCCAGACAAAAAGATTGAAGTCCCCAGCAACCACTGCAGGCAAGGACGAGCACAGGTAAGAGTCAAGGTCTTCTAAGAATGTCAGTTTCTATGCTGATACACACGAAGCGTACACATTAAGCAATCGGAATTTAAGACCAGATAGCAGGAGGTCCAAAGAAATTACCCTGTACTCAGTCAAAGACGCAGTTCGACACCACAATGGAGGGGTTGAAGATGATGGAGGCAACCCCCTGCCCTTGTGGCGAAGATGAGTTGATGAAGAACTGCGCAGATGGATATTGACTGCGAAGGCTAGAGAGATTAGCAAGCTGTTTTGAAGCAGCAAGCTTCACCTCTTGAAGAAGGAGAACACATTACCTGTACAGGGCAACGAATGATGACAAAACCGATTGCTTGAAGGACGAACCAAGGGAACGAACGTTTAGAGAAAAGACCTTCATTGCGAATTTAAGCTGACGGGGGCTGACCTGTATCTGAATGAGACTCGAGCCTCACGGACGAGGGAGGAGGCTCAGATGTCTTCCGTCTAGGGGAGCGAGACGGCCAAGGGGCCATCGGCAATCATATCAACCATGCGTTCTATGGTTGCTATTGATAAAAGCTTTTGAGTGAAGAAGAGAAAAGACCTCCCCCAGGAGACACCAGGACGGAGGGGGGGGGGGGGGACGCACTACATACTTATCCTACTCACAACACATATGGAAGATGGAGGAGCCTCATATCAGCATCATAAGTAAAGGAAGCCTGGAAGAGTAGTGAGGAAATTTTCAAAAGTTGAAGCTTTTATGCTCTTGGGGCAACAGTCAAGAATCACATGGCTAGCACGCAGCGACAATTGAAGGGCACACTTCAGAGCATGACTATGTAAATTGTGGAACAACTTCAGAAGAAATGACAACAATAAATATGTTTCATAGACATTGTTGACGAAATCATATTAAGCTATCTAAAGAAAAATTATACCAAATTTATCTTATTATATAACTTAACTTCTCAAATTCCTAGGAAGTGTCAACTGAAGAAAATATTAACCAAATTTCTATAAAAGAAATGTTTTCAAGTAAAATACAATCAAGCAAATTGGTTCCAGCTTGTAAAAGAAAATGTTTTGCAAGTAAACATTTATAAGAAAAATGTCCATAAGAAAATTACTATAGAAGAATGTGTACATTGCTGTTGAGATACTTCAAAATCCACCCAAAACACAAATTGGGAAATGAAAATATAGTTTAAATGACGAGTAGCCAGAAAAGAAATAGTAAAATTAAACTTTTAATAATATTGCCCGGGCTAAAATAAAAAGCTAATAAAAAAATTAAATAATCATAACTTATTAAGGTTTAAATCTTTATATATAAAAAATTCAAGCTCAGGGTGCGTCTGTAAATGTTCTAAAAACTTTTGAACCACTTATCCGATTGAGCTCATATTCACAACATATATTCTTTAGGTCCAGAGTAAGGGGAAGGGGTAAAAATCATATATCTTAGTTTATGTTTATTTGTTTACTCAAGAGATGGCGCCAGAATTTGCTTATCTTTTCCTTGAAATCGAAACTGGAATAACTGCGCAGAAGCAGGACTGCAAAAAAAAGTCCGTTTTCTTCCGGATGTGCAGGTAGTTTTTGCACATTTTTTGCTGTCCGGCTTCTGCGCAGTTACTCCAGTTTCGGTTTCAACGGAAAGGTCTATATAAAAATTCAGGGTGCGTCTGTAAATGTTCTTAAAACGTTTGAACCACTTATCCTTTTGAGCTTATACATGCACCAGATGTTCGTTAGGTTCAGGGTAAGGTTTAAATGTGCCGAATGTCAAGTTGGCTCAATGGGGAAAGGGTAGAATTTGGCTGTCTGACATGAGCCTAAGATATGCGCGGACCAATAATGTATGTCATGTCCTACAATGCAGAGCAAAGTTTCTGCAACAATAGGCCATAAAAAATTACTTTGGCTATGGTCATGGATGAAGTATACAGGATGGGAAACTCCATTGTTTAAAGCGTGATTTTTTTTCACTGGCGCTCTCTGGCCACTTGCGTGGGCATTACTCTCTGTCTAGCAGACGACTTTACTTTTCCTTATTGGCCTCGATGGCTCAGTGGTTGCGTGATCTCCTCTGATCAACACCTCCTAGACAGAAGGCCTGATAACGGAAGCCCCATACATTGTTACATCATCATTAGTCGACCAAATTTTGGGCTTATTATTGGTAGAAATGGTCGACTAATGATGATGTAACAGTGTATGACGTTTCCGTTATCAGGCCTTCTGTCTAGGTGGTGTTGCTCTGATTCCCGTAGATGTGGCTTCGGTCTCTGCCGAGGATTTCTTTGAAAAAGTTCCCAATGGATAGCGTCTCCAAATACGGCCCTTTAGCAAAATATAAAACAAGAATTCTTTCTAAAAAATTCTCATCATTCTTCATGTGTTCTTTTTCTGGATATTAACTCACAGAACTTGCAACATTTCATCAAAAAAGAGCCCGAGCGACGCCGGGTAAAACAGCTAGTTATAATATAACTTTAATGGCTGCAAGTCAGATAATAAATTGAGGTAACGCATTTATCATTTTATTTTCTAAGAAGAAAATGTGATGAACGATTTATTCGAACATGACAGTGTAAGCACTATGAGTTGTCGTCAATTCATAAGTAACTTTTTGTATTCAGGATAAAAATGATACAAGCATCGTAAATTAAGACCACGTGTACAGTATTATAATTTCAATCTGGAAATAAAATGAATATACGCTCAGTTAAGAAATATAAGACCATTCTCAAAATATGGATAATTAAAAAGTGGGAATGAGAAATGCAATGTGGTCAAAAATAAAAGAATTGTGTACGATCTTATAGGCGAAGGGGACGTCACTCTTAGGACATTACAAATCAAATTAACACTTTTTAATTATATTAAAAATGTCAGAAAAGTTTTGATTTTTTTATTCACCTTCTTCTACTGGAGTTGCAGTGGAAGTTGATGGTGTGTCAGTGGGCCCTGGGTTCATTTCGATGCCACCCATGATGAGGGTCTGCTCGATCGAAGTAAACAAGCTGCGTTCATCAATGGTTTCATCAAAGGGTTTCATTAAACTGGAGTTGAGTCCATGTCGGCTATATTCAGATGCCAATGAGGTGACAAACATCAAGTACAGACATCCACAGACCAGGGTGATGAATGACATTGTCAACCACGATATATAATCGACAGTTGTCTTGCTCTTGTTGTTTCGACGGTGTAATAGTGGGCAGTGACCCCTATTCCACCGGCCGATTCTATTTCTATAGGTACCAATATCGACGCCCATCTTGTGGAGTTAAAATGAAACTTCCAGCAGAAAATTTTGCAAGAACTGAAAATACAAAGTGAGATCGAAATGCTATATTGAACATTTTTGTGGATATTCTTATGAAATATCTTAGAGAGTGTATTGTAGATAAAATACCTATACAAAGACAATGAACACTTAATATAATTTTCCCACATGACCTTAATAGACAGGGGTTATCAAAAAGGGTAATCAGGAAATAGAATAGGGAGTACTGAAGAACAGGTTTTCAATATCGACGACAGCAGATTGGGTACAGCTTGGGATGACCAACGAGGTAAATTGTGGTTTAAAATAAATTTTGAGATAAGATTGAAGATTACCAAAAATGAATTGTTTTCAACGACTAGAATTTCAATAAAAAGGTTAGTTATAATAATACGAATTCAATGTTTAATAAACCATTAATGAATGATATAATCAAGTACCGAAAGGCTAAATGAATACTGCTATATAAGCCATTGAAGAACTGCGTTGTTTATATATTCCACCCGAAAAACTTCTAATTTGTAGTTTGTGTAAATTTGAAATGACGAAACTGGTCGTAACGGAGGCGTGTGCAATCAATACCGCCTAGAGAGACAGCATGCTCAAGGAAAAATCATACATTGTTGCCTCCTCTACGGTAGGGACAATTTCGGGCTTAATATTGGCAGAAATACGATTTACATTACCCCACCCCCGTGCATCAAATTAGCGCCAACAATGAGTGAAATATTAAATTGTATTCTTTCGTGAATCGTCATTATGAAATGATAGCTATGCAATTTACCTATCCTTTCCTTTTCCTATCCGTTTTCCTATCCGTTCATTCGTTTCTTACATTATGAATTCGTCGACAAAACGCACAACTCGCTTCTATTGTTTGCAAATAGATGCGACGTTTATATTATTCTGTTCCGCACTTTTCTTCCTTGTACTTGTGAATAAATTGTGAATAAATTTCAACCAGCTTATAATTATGACTAAATTTCTTTTTATAACTTTCGAAAGTATTCCTAAGTCATTTTTCATTGTTTGGAATCGAACGACCGCAAGCTAATGAAGCAGACGCGAGCTAACGAACGCGCGCAAGCTAAGGATGTGTGCGCGTGCTACAACAATCCCTTCGTATCGGGCGAATGTTCCAAGCTAGCTTAAACAATGCTCGAAGAGTCGACATATAATTTATTTATTTATTTATTTATTTATTTATTTATTTATTGACGGGAAACCCTATTTAAAAAAATCTTCTTCTATATATATAAAGAAGGATGTTTGTGGGTCTGTCTGTGGGTGGGTCTGTACGTTTTTTATACAAATCTACAGTTTTATTCCGATCTTGATGAAATTTCGCATACATGACCTTCAAAGCATGAGGAAGGTCACTGTCTACATCAGATTTCGAAAAAATAATAATTATTGATAAAAAATCGATATTCAT
>JAHWFO010054024.1:165918-252178 GCA_023313115.1 Rhysida immarginata
ATTGATTGTAAACGGAAGGGAGGCTACCACAAATGAAGAGACATGGCTTATGTGATTATCAGCGAATCTTAGGCGTACAGTAGATGAATGTACTGGAAAATGGCAACCACCAATCTCAGTGAAGGCCTCCCTCGCATATCTAAAGATTCTCGCGTTCAAAGACTCAGGGCATCTCACCTACTTCCGCTGCATAAGCTGATTTCCTGTGACTCCACTGGGGTTTCATACACCACCATATTAATCCTGCTTCAAAGGAAAAAATCCATGCGCAAAACCAAATTTCGTAAGTTTGGTCCTGGAAGAAAAATGTCCCATCTCAAGAATGGCCATTTCATGTTTCCAACTTTTGAAAGTACATGATGCGTGGGAAGAGAAAGAAGTCGGTGGGACTACTTGAAGTGAACAGGAGATTCAGGCATTAAGTCGTATCCAAGATTTCTTGCAAATATCCCACTCATTTGTGCTGGAGCATCGGCGTCCATTTTGGACACATTACTTCTTGAGTGCGTCCTATAACTTTCATTTGCTGAAATGCCCCTCTTGTCTTGTGTCCTTTCCGGGCATAATCGTATGGACGGCTGGATCCGCGTTTTCCTGCAGAGGAACTGTTTTTTCTTCCTGTGCTTGCTATGGATCTTTGTTTCGAAGTCTTTGTCATACACCTGGCATGGCCTCAGAAGATTTGCTTAAAACAGTGTAACCAAATTGAAAAGCTGAGGTTGGATTTTAATTAAAAAATTTATTTAAAAAAATATTTTGTCCGGCAGGAGAATCACAGTTTCTGAAATCGTAGTGCAGTAGAACCGTTTTCGTAAGTAGTTATTACTTGGTCTGTGACTAAACAAGTGTCAAGTCAATTTTTGTAGAGTTAAAATGTAATAATTTTAAAATTGAATTTTCTCGTTGCAAAGAACTGATTACATTGGCTGCTTTCACGGTTCAAAATAAACGGTTTTAAACGAAGGCAGAAAAACGAAATAAAGGAAAACGACACAAGCTGTCGTTTATTTGTTCGTTTATTTGCGCAATTCCGTTTTTCCGAGCCAAAACAAAATGGAGGACCAAATCGGCCGAAGCGGCGGCGAATCCGCAATACAAATCGTCAAAATAGTGTGTGGTAAACGGCGGAAGAAGTCGCGATTGCCAGTTTTATTGTGATGACTCCATGTAGTTCGACATTGGATAATACTTAAATTAAAAACAAACTCATTAACTTGTGGCGCTATTCAAGGAGGCGGCCATGGTCATGATTTAAAAAACTAACTCCTGTAGTCAGTTTTATTTGAAAAACCGTTAAAGGCCTACAAAACTAATTTAACTAACTGAAATAAAGAACATGCGAGTTCGACCAACACCTCCTAAAGAGAAAGCCTCTGCAGGGAAACGTCATACATTGTTACATCATCATAGTAGTGCATTGTTATTCGTATTTCTACCAATAATAGGCCCTGAATTTGCACTACTATGATGATGTAACAATGTATGACGGTTTCCGTGGAGAGGCTTTCTCTTTAGGAGGTGTTGGTTCGACACACGAAACAATGTGAATGTGCGTGCTTTGCAACAATATGAATTAAATTAAAACTAATTACCCCGCAAACGGCGCGTGAGACCCATTAATTACCATGATAATTCGTAGCCTACAGCAATAGAAGAAGGCACTGATCATTGTTATAGGCGATCGTTTTAGTATAATATTCACGTGTTTTATTGCTTGGCAATTGTTTTAACCGTATCACCGCACGTACGTACGTACATACGCACAAGGAAAATATATAGATTATTGCCACTAAAAAAACATTGTAAAAGCTTGGTTTAAAAAAACCCTTTTCCTCTTGTTGAAGTGAAACTTTTTATGCGGCTTGGGAGTGAAATGCTTCGAATGAAACGCTTTTCGCGTTACGGAAGTGACGTAGTTCCAACAATCCAACCTTCATTGTTTCCAACCAACGGAAAACACTGATTGTTAACATTCGATGGAGCGTGACCACCGAGAGAGAAGGCCTTCGCTTTGAAAAGTAATACATTGTTACATCATCATAGATAGTGCAAATTCAGAGATTATTATTATTATTATTATTATTATTATTATTATTATTATTATTGTTGTTGTAGTTAAGTGAATCAAAGGAGAGTTCGGCGCAAAAACAACAGCTGCAGAACGCATGAGAGCGTATAGAGCTCGTAAACGTAAAAATGAAGAAGCAATTTCAAAGAAAACGAAAAAAAAAACCGGAAGCTAAAAAATATAAAGGACGCGTACGAAATTTTGGAGTTCGTAAAAAAAAAGCAACTGGAATCAAATCCGGCATATACATCTGCAAAAGGGCAAAAATCAAAAATACCGTGAAAATACCATATAGCACCACACATCAAAGGTAATTTTAATAAAGCGGTGAAGAACGGTGTTACTGGAGTTGTGCGGTCAGTTGTTTGGTGTCGCCATTTTTTTATTTCTAATATTTTGAATTTGACTTCAGATTCTGTAGGAATAGGAATGCCTCTAAGACCGACTCTCCATCTCTTTGCCTTCATCGATAAAATTGAGTTTAAAATTATTAGGAGCTTTAGCATAAAAGCTACTTATAAGAATACGCCTTTGGTCTGTACGCTTATCCGGCCGGCCGGCCGTCCGCCGTTTGCACGATAACTTGAAAACGGATAACCTTATTCAAATTCTGTTTTCGGAGATATGACTATCAAAGTCTTAGCTCGGCCGTATCAATTTTCAGAATTTTTCGTGGACCCCTTCAAGTCGAATTCACGTGCTAAAACAATGAGTGTAAAGAATAAAAAGACAATTGCATGTGATATAATAATCGATTTATCAAGAAGGAATACACTGTTACTTTCTGTTCATCTTTTAAGCATTACTGACATCGGCGCGCGCACGTGAAATCGCTTTGTCGACGCACGACTGCTCAAGTGCTCATAATCTATATTATTCAGTAGCGAAAGAATGGAGCTATTTATTGTTTTTATAATGACTTTGTGAACCCCTTCATAATTTCTACATTTTTCGAGGTAGAAGGTTGAAATTCGGAATGTAGCTTCCTATGGGCATGTTTATCTGCGCTATTTATACTCTGTGCAATAAAAGAAAAAACTGGGCGTGGTGCCAGAATGGGCTGTTAGCCAATTAGAAGCCTAGGTGAGCGCTCAGCCAGGCTTCTGATTGGCTAATAACAGATTCTGGCACCATGCCAGTTTTTTCTTTAATTGCACATAGTTTGGTATTAATTGGTACACTGGGGTCGGAATTACGGGGGTGGGATTCAGAGAGGACAACATATCTTTGTGCTATTTAGGTACGTAAAGGCGTGAAATTCGGTATCCAGATTCATCTAGGCAAGATCTACATTATTATGAAGTTTAGGCCCAAGTGTTCCATTGAGGTCGGATTTGCAGGGGTGGGAGTCACGTGGTATTTAGAAGTATACCAACATATGGCTTGTGATATACGTTCGGAAATGATGAGAAAGGAAAGAAAATACGAGCTTTTTACATTTTTTACATATTACGTTCGAGAAAATCAATTTATTGATTAAAAAAACTTGGGGAGAGGTAAAAAGTGCAGATGAAGGGGTAAACATAGATGACTTGCCCCATCCTACGGGGGGGGGCCCGCCCGGATTAATAAATGTATAAATGCATTTCTCCTTCACTGCTAAAGCTCCTCCTTGGAATGTTTACAAGATTTTATAAGATTGTTAAATAAAATCTAGTAAATATTTAAAGGAGGAGCTTTAGCAGTGAAATAGAAATACATTTATACGTTTATTAAAAAAGAAAGTAATCCCCCCCCCCCGCCTCCCGGGGAGGGTAAGGGAAGTCATCTATGTTTACCCCTTCATCTGCACTTTTTACCTCTCCCCAAGTTTTTTTAATCAATAAATTGATTTCTCGAACAAAATATGTAAAAAATGTAAAAAACCTCGTATCTTCTTTCCTTTCTCATAATTTCCGAACGTATGATATATCACATGCCATATGTTACCATCGTTCTACGGTACGGACCAAGTGACTGCCACCCCCGCAAATCCGATCCCACTGGAACAATTGGGCCTAAACTTCATATTAATGTAGATCTTGCCTACAGGAATCTGGATACCGGATTTTACGCCTTTACGTACCTAAATACCACATAAATATGTTCCCTCTCTGAATCCCACCCCCGTAATTCCTAACCCCGTATACAAATCAAAACCAAACTAAATATTGCAGATGGACATGCCCATAGAAAGCTACATTCCGAATTTCAACCTTCTACCTCAAAAAATGTAGAAATTATGAAGGGGACGAACTGACATTATAAAACCATAAGTAGCTTCATTCTTATCTACTTACGAGGGTCAGTCAAAAGAAAACCGGAAATATTTTTTACAGCTCCTTTATTAGGAGCTTTAGCATAAAAGTTACTTATAAGAATGCGCCCTTGGTCTGTACGTTTATCCGTCCGGCAGCCCTTTGCACGATAACTTATAAAAGGATTAACTTTTTCAAATTCTGTTTTCAGAAATATGACCATTAAAGTCTTAGCTCGGCCGTATCAACTTTTCAGAATTTTTCGTGGACCCCTTCAAGTCGAATTCACGTGCAAAAACAGTGAGTGTAAAGAATTCAAAGATACTGGCATGTCATATAACAATTGATTTGTCAAGAAGGAATATATTGTTACTTTCTGTTCATCTTTTAAACATTATTGACGTCGGCGCGCGCACGTGAAATCGCTTTGTCGACGCACGATTGCTCAAGAGCTCATAATCTATAAGCTTATTTTTAAGTAGCGGAAAAATGGAGCTACTTATTGTTTTTATTTTATACACAATTTGAATCACCCTTCATCATTTCTTCATTTTTTGAGGTAGAAGGTTGAAATTCGGAATGTAGCTTACTATGGGCATGTGTACCTTCACTATTTAGTTTGGTTTTGATTAGCCCACTAAGGTCGGAGTTTTGGGGGTGAAAATTAGAGGGGACCAAAAGGTCTAAGTGTATTTATGCATATATAGGAGTGAAATTTGGTATGCAGATTTATATGAAGATTTTTTTTTCCCGAGGTATTCATGCCTTCCCGACTCGGTGGCGGTAATACATCGAAAAGATGAGGACTACATTAAAAAATAGTGTACCAACTCTGTCTGTATTAAAGGAGCTGTAAAAAAATATTTTCGATTTTCATTTGGCTGAACCTCGTAAGTAGAACAAGAATGGAGCTACTTATTGGTTTTATAATGTCAGCCCGTTCCCTCTACTTTTTTTGAGGTAAAGGGTTCAAATTCGGAATGTAGCTTCCTATGGGCATGTCCATCTGCACTATTTTCTTTGGTTTTGATTGGTATATGAGGGTCAGAATTACGGGGGTAGGATTCAGAGGGGGCAACATATCTATGTGCTATTTTGGTACTTAAAGGCGTAAAATCCAGTATCCAGATTCCTCTAGGCAAGATCTACATTACTATGAAGTTTAGGCCCAATTGTTCCAGGGGGATCGGATTTGCGGGGGTGGCAGTCACTTGGTCCTTAGAATTATGGCAACATATGCCATGTGATATATCATACGTTCGGAAATGATGAGAAAGGAAAGAAGATACGAGGTTTTTACATTTTTTTACATATAACGTTCGAGAAAATCAATTTATTGAATTTATTGATTAAAAAAAACTTGGGGAGAGGTAAAAAGTGCAGATGAAGGGGTTAAAATAGATGATTTGCCTTCTCCTCCTCGGGGGGCGGGGGGGGGGGAGTTAATTTCTTTTTAATAAACGTATAAATGTATTTCTGCTTCACTGCTAAAGCTCTTCCTTGAAATGTTTACAAGATGTTATTACGGACAGAGTTGGTACACTAAACCTCGGGAAAAAAAATCTTCATATAATGGAGATCTTCCTTTTAGGATTCTGCATTCTAAATTTCACTCCTTTATATGCATAAATACACCTAGACCTTTTGGTCACCTCTAATTTTCACCCCCAAAACTACGACCTGAGTGGGCCAATCAAAATCAACCTAAATAGTGAAGGTGCACATACCCATAGTAAGCTACATTCCGAATTTCAATTTCTACCTCAAAAAATGAAGAAATGATGAAGGGTGATTCAAATCGTGTGTAAAATAAAACCAATAAATAGCTCCATTTTTCCGCTACTTAATATGCATGTAGAATATGAGCACTTGAGCAATCGTGCGTCAACAAAGCGATTTCACGTGCGCGCGCCGATGTCAATAATGCTTAAGAGATGAACAGAAAGTAACAATGTATTCCTTTTTGACAAATCGATTGTTATATGATATGCCAGTATCTTTGAATTCTTTACACTCACTGTTTTAGCACGTGAATTCGACTTGAAGGGGTCCACGAAAAATTCTGAAAAGTTGATACGGCCGAGCTAAGACTTTAATGGTCATATTTCTGAAAACAGAATTTAAAAAAGTTAATCCGTTTTCAGGTTATCGTGCAAACGGCGGACGGCCGGATAAACGTGTAGACCAAGGGCGCATTCTCATAAGTAGCTTTTATGCTAAAGCTCCTAATATTTTTAATAGAACATTTTATTGTTTCGGAGCGAAGATTATTCGTAAAATTCGACGCTCAGCGATCGTTGATTTAATAGTCTTTTCCCGAGGAGTGATTATTGATTTAATAAAATCATCAAATGCTGTCTTTAAACAAGAAATTAAGCCTCCCAAGGAAGGTGTAGGAAACAAGTGGAAGCCCTGAGTTCATCTATTTTCTTTATTCCTTCATTTCCACTTTTTAACCCCCTATTTCTAAATCAAAAATTGATTTTCTCGAACCTTGTATTTAGATAATATAAAAGAACCCTATTGTCAAGGATTTTTGTGGTTGAGAAATAGACGAGAGATGAGATAAAATAAGAACAATTTAATTAAATTGGAATAACTTGATTACAAATCAACTTATTTGGAGTATTTGGAATTGAATATAATAATGACAATGATGCGATTCAATCCAGGTCAGCTGCTGCGTCCTCGTGGGCTGAAGCACTTTCCCTCGATCGGGTTTGGTTATTTCCTAGATGAGTGATGTGGCGCTGACTGGAACGGGCTAAGGTGAGTATGATTAAATTTTTTGCTGTGGTTGTCGTCCCATCGAACGCTAGAAGCTTCGGTGTTTGGTACCGCTATCCAGAAGGCGGCAACCGCTTAGGGTAAGTCAATCAGAACGGGTAAACTAGCATAAATAGAAATAATCATTAGTAATCTATCAAGTCTAGGGACTAATAATCACTAAATCAAGAATTCTAAGTCTATTACTAATATAATCTAGTTACTACTCAACGAAGAGCCTCCGATGTCCAAGCGCGGACATTCGCGCGGGCGCCCAACGCAATTTCCGGCTATGCTAGCGGATGGGAGGGTCTCTTTGCTGGCCTCCGGCATCCACGGGAGCATTGCTTTGTAGGGGACCTGTAGAGCAGTGGTAATGTCTAGGCCAGTGATTCCCAAAGTGAGTTCACCAGGGGCCGCGGTAGCCAACCATAGTCGAGTGTTCCGATGTGCTATTTATAATAAGGGGCCGTGGAAAAGTTTCTGGAGCATCAGGGGGGCCCCGGCTTAAAAAGTTTGGGAACTAGTGCTCTAGTGCGGGCGGGATCCGATAAGCTTTCTGTGTTCCCTGGGTTAAGTTCCTCTAATGATGCGTCGTCGGCTGATCTAGCTGGCTCTGCTAACATTCTGGACAATGGCACACTGCATTCATAATAAGTCCTTTAGCGCATGCGGCAGGAGCTCGTTACTCTCCAAGGGAAATTCATAGAAGCCATATGAGAGCGTTTGGAGATTGTCATTAAAGTTCAAAGGTGACTTACAATTCGGGCGCACTTCCTTATGAACATAGACTGATGTACGGTGGATTTGGCAGGAAGGTCTGGGCGGCTCCGGGCTCGTCTGGCCTGGGCCTCGATTCCTCTTTCCCGGCTGCCTTCGTTGAGCGTTCTTTTGGCCGACTGTGTCTCCTATTCGTCTTCGCGAAGAATCTCGGTCGTCGTGGGCGGACGCTTTAAAATTAACAGAAGAAGCATTTGGAATTTTATCTAAGTCAAACTTCTTACTTTTTCTGCTCTTCGGTCCGCGACTCCCATTCTTTATGTTCGATCCGTCATTCGTCCTAAGGGCCTTTGCGGAGTCCACCTTGGTTCGCTGTTGGAGCTGAGGCTGTTGTCATTGCCTCAGCGAGCACCCTTTAACGATGATAACAGGCAGGGTGCCCAGGCGCACATGCGTTAAGTATCATACGCACATGCCCCTTAGGGGCTGTATAACTTAATTAAACGCCTTCAAATGAGGCCCGTTCGCCCACTGGCCGGTCATGCGAAGTCCGTCGGGAAGGTGAAGAGAAACATTATTATGGCTTCCCCCGATGACCGTACATAAGCGCTTTGATGACGAATAACGCTTCTTAAACGTAGCTGGACCTAGCCTTTGCCATTCTAATTGGAGGAAGGACCTAAGTTGATGTGCTCGACTTCTCCATACTTTTGCACTTGATGGAATTATGCCTTTAAATCTGCTATTCCTAGCCAACCACAGTTCGTAGTTCAAAAAGGCGATAGAAACAGCTATATTCAGCTTGAACACAGCACCGGTGGAGTCATCCATCAAGAATCGCACACATTTGTATGAGAATTTTCCAAGATGAAAGTACTGCTTTAGGCGATCCCAGATGGATTTGACGAACGGACACTCATAAAACGCATGACTAATTGATTCTGAAAATCCACAAGCTAGGCGACCATTCTCCATAGATGGAGACACTGGAGGGTAATAAATTCGTGGTGCAGCAACCGCCATTGGATGTTCACAACTGTTCTTTCAAAAGCTATTGCTTTAATTATCTTCACTATGCTTAACCACGGATAATCAGGATGCACCCGCACGATGTCAGTAGTCACGTCCTGGTCGGATTGCTGAAAGAACCATGATAACCGAAGATTGCCCCAATCTTGTCCGGGAATAAATTTTGTCAAAGTCTTTTGTTATATCACATAAAAGTCTGGTGTATTAAGGTCAATCGTCACTGGCAACGTAGACGGAAACTGTATCCTGTTCACCTTTAAGAAGAAGCGCAGATGCATAAACACAAAATTAGCCCATATTCGAGGGGGGGAGAAAATACACACGAATCAAAGCGGCCATTCTGACTGCGATGAGGTACCGTCGAAAATCGGGTAATCCCACTCTCCCTTTCTCCACTGGGATAAACATGTAATCCATTCTGAATGGGATTTTCCGGTCTCTATGATCCCACACACATCAACAATAGCTCTGCGCACTTTTAGAAGATCTTGTTGGGATGGCAAGGTGAACAGGCATTTCGAAGTCATGACTGGTATGATGTGCGTTTTTATAAATCTCGCCCTAACAAACATCGAGGTATTAAAACAAAAATTATTGTTAAGGCGAGAAATACACTTGTCAATCACTTGTTGCCAGTAACGGGAGTCTATGTCTGGGAGAAAGAAAACTCGTATCCTAACACCGTCACCTGGCCACACCATGTTATTGGAAAATTCTTTAGATCGTCGCCCGTCCACTTTCCAATAGCGATGCCTTTGGATTTGACGAGGTTGATGGAGCTTCCCCGTCGAAACACTGAAGCAATCAAAGGTGACTTTATAGATGTTCAGAGAATATGCGTCAGATGCGAATAAAACTACGTCATTGGCATACGCCAGCGTCCGGATGTTGATCGACGCTACTGGGAGTTCATATCCTCGAACATCAGGATGGCGATTTAGATGCTGAAGTAATGGCTCCAAGTAGAAGATATACAGGAGGGGGGAGAATGGACACCCCTGCTTTACACCCTTTAACAGTTCGAAGAAGGATGAAATGGAACCATTAATCGCTACGCATGATGTGGCCGAAGCGTACAGTGCGGGGATTATCACAGCAAATTTCTGAAGATGAAGATGGTGAAACGCTTTGAAAAGAAATTCGTGGTTCACCTTATCAAAGGCCTTTTCCTGGTCGAGGCTTAATATAGCCAGCGTTTGCTGTCGAATTTGTGCTTCTTCCAAGACACATCGGAAGGCAATAAGGTTGTCAGTCATCCTTCGTGATGGAATTTGTAAGGATTGTCCCCGGTCAAAAAATTCGTCCGCAATTAGTTTCAGCCGTTGTTGAAACACCCCAGTGAAAACCTTGTAATCTGTGTTAAGAAGTGTTATCGGTCTCTACTGGGTCACCAGTTCCGGGTCTGACACTTTGGGGAGCAGAATAATTTTCCCTTTGACGAATTCCGATGTTATGGAAGACGGATCTTGAATGATGGAATTGAAAACACTCATCAGGAAAGGCCCTAGAAGTTTCCAGGTGGCATTGTAGAAAGAGTACGGGATGCCGTCTAAGCCCGGACTGGACCCATGACTGCCATCCCTCGACAGAAACTTCTTAAATTCATCTTCAGTGAAGGGACGGGTAATACACAGGTCAGTATCCTCCGAAGAAGGTTCTAGCGCCTCTATCCATTTCTTCGTGGCATCAGATGGAACGATTGGGTTGTCGAAGAAAGATGCGAAGTGGGAGCGGAAAGCTGCCAAGATGTCTGAGTCAGTTTCCACTACCCTACCATTTCACCACCAAACGTCGACAATGCTTCTTATTGGCCCTTCGTCTCTCCTGGCAAACATAGCTGATGGAATATGCCGGACGTCCGTAGCCCAGGTGAGTTTGGCCCTTAGAGCGGCGGCGGCGGCCTTTCGGATCATTAGAGCATTGATCTCACTCTTCACCTGGCGTATGTCGTCGGCAAACTCCTCCGTAGGGGTAGAACAACGGAGGAGATGCAGGACCTCTTGCAGCATGAGGAGATGACGACGGCGACGTCTAGCAGCGTCCAACCCAATCTTCCGATAAAAACGCTTGATTTTAGTTTTTAATATTAACCACGTCTCTAAAGTAGGAGGCACATTGTGGAGATGTTTTTCCACAAACTGAACGAACATACTCTTGTACTCTTCTTCGTCGAGTAGAGAAACATTCAGGAACCAATTGCGATGATGACTTGTGCCTGCAGCTGATGCTGGGAATGGAGGGTTCCACGACCATATGATGGCACTGTGATCGGAGAATGAGCATGGAATAACCTCCATTGTACCAGGCGTACCAGCAAACGCATTATCGATCAAAAACAGATCGAGTCCTTGATGTAAAGTGAACCCAGGTTGTTCGGTTTGTGGATGGTGTGTCCAGAGATTGAATAATGCGTTTTGCTGGTACAGTCGATACACATATCCAGACGAAAAGGTGTTACAATCATCTGGACGACAGTTCAAGTCCCCAGAAATCACTACAGCAAAGTTGTGCACAAAAAGTTGTTAATGTCAGTAAAAAAGTTTGGTTTCTCTACCGGCGCACATGGAGCATACACATTAAGCAATCGGAACTCGATAAGAGTTTTTTGTATCTGTTAAAAAGGATCGCTTGGCTGCTTGAGCCATTTTCTTAAAACTTGTTGACGCTTGTTTAAAAACTCTTAAAGAAGAAGGAGTTTTATTTTTTATATAATTGCGATAGGCCTTCTGTTTTAGCTGTTAGTTTTCATAAATCAATCGATTCCACCAGATATTTCACTCTATTTTTCATAAATCACTCGACACACACACGAAATCTATGAAACCCAGTAATCTGGGAAGGTGACATTATCAATTTCAAAAAAAAACCCAGAGGGAAATGAAAAGTGGCTATTATAAGCGGAGTGAAAAATAGCCTAAATAATCCAACCCCGCCCCATGAAAATTTTCTCGCCGGAAAAAATAAATAGCCCAATTGGGCGGTTTCTAACCCTATCTGGCAACACTATGTTGCTTAAGCACATGGTGAACAAAGTGCACTTTAAACAGGAAATATGAACGATAAATAAAGCACCTGGGCAACAAGGTAAAAGGAGCCGCAGATTGGCTGATGAACTTAGCCAACGTCATGACCGTATAATCAATTGCGGGAGGAGCAGTTCTCTTGATTTTCACCAAAAGTTACCCAAATGGGTGGATTTACAGTTTCGTGCACACGTTTTGCCAAACTTTATGATTTTCACCGAAAGTCATCAAATGGGTGGATTTGCAGTTTCGTGCACACGTTTTGCCAAATTCTTGCTTTTGACTATGATGTAGACACTTTCCATTTCTACTAATAAAAATCATTAAAATAAGATCATGTATGACTATTTAAACTGAGTAGAAATTAGAAATCATCAAATATCAATTATGTATTGCTTTCAAATATTTTTTATTTCATAGATAAAATACTTTTATCACTCATTACTTGCTTGATGAATCATTGACATTTTAATAATATTATCCAAATACATATTTTAAAATATTCATAACAATTTTTTAAAATTATATTATCAAAGCGACTAGTGTCTAAAATAATATTTAAAAGCATACATGTTTATTTATTTATTTATTTAAGCAAGCAACAGGCCCAATAACAGCTTACAAATTTATGAATGGGCCTTTTTCACGTTTACGAGACTTGAGAAATGGCGGCGTCCTTGGCAGATTGGAAACGAGGCTGACGGGTGAAATTCACACAAGGGAAAGCACTGTATGTGCTAATTTATAGATTAATAAAGACGTAACCACTGGATTTTAACTCAGGATATTTCACGCATTCACTTGATGGATTAAGATTAGTTAAGAAGGAGGCTATTCCAAAAAAAATTTGTGTTGCGAAATAGACCAAAACGAATGACTAAAGAAAATCACTTAAAAAATCGCTATACTATCATTACTTTTATTTATTTATTTATTATTTCGTTAATTAATATTAAAATTTGATATAAATTATATTGAATATAATTCATGAATTTAACATATACCTTTTGTATAATACATTTTATTAATTGAAATCAATTAAAATTATATTGGGATCTTATTTTTTTATTATTTTTTTATTTTTCATTTTTTGTTTTTATTATTTGTTATAGTTTTATATCAATATGGCAAGATCAATTAATCAATCAATTAATTAATGTATCTTAATAACATTTTACATATTGCATATCTGTGTGCAAGTAACAATATAAATGTAAACGCACTGGCAATGATTGTTTATTGCAATCCATGCAATGAAAATAATAACACATATGACAAAAAGTTAAAAGAAATAGTTAAAGAATCTCCTTCCAAAAACCAAGTTATTACGAACGTCAAGACTACCCAATATGACAATTTGACAGAATAAATAAAAGTTCAAGTATTTAGGAGAATTTAACAAAACGGATCAGTTAGATGAAATCGGCCTATTTCCTCACCAAAGATATCTATAAGAAGTCAATATCATTCAACGCTAAACTTTGGCACTAAACAACAGTAATACGCCCAGAAGCACTTTATACGGTTGACCCTGATCAAAAAAATGTTAACTCAAGAACTGAAAGTAGCTGAAAGAAAAATATTAAGAAAAATGTTGGGGTCAATATTTAAAGTGCGTCGCAACAATGAAATATATACATATACTGAAAAAATTACTGATACTGTACCGTTAGGAAAAGGAGAATAGTTTTTTACGAAAATCTTGAAAGAATAAACCCCAGTAGGCTCACAGGAAAAATTTTCAAATATATTTCAAAATGGAAAATAGCCAATATTTGGAAAAATGAAACACAAAAGGACATAGAAGAATTACAAATTTCACAAGCAGACATAAAAACGTACACCACATGAAACCAGGTTGGTACAATCAAAAGGCTTTCGGGAAAAAATGAAGAATTAAAACGGCGCATTTTGGACTCAGGAAAGGAATAATAATGAGTTGAAAAGAACGTAGTCCATTGTGGGTTATTCAACAGCACAACAATAACGACGACAAAATAAACCTCATTTGTCAAATGAATTTGAAGTAAAGATCATCATTGAAGAAGGAACTGAAAATTTTAAGATATGTCCTGAAAATTATAATTTGCATCCTGAAAACAATGAACGGTTTGATTTGATCAACAGTTTCCAGATTTCTCTCGGTTCCTTAAGCCTTGGATCTAACAATTTCTTTTACATCCTTCATTATTCATGTAGTGTATAAATCTGTGGTGGTGCATTTATAAAAGGAACTGAATAAGCATTCATTCCTTCGCAGCAAGCTGCGCTTCACCAGTCAGCCTCGTTTTCGATCAAGCATGAGCGCGGCCTTTTTCTCGTTTGAAAAAGGCCCATTTATGAATTTACAAAAAGAAAAAGATCATACTTATATTAAAAAAATGGATTAACAAAAAATGATTAAAAAATATAAATATTATCTCATATAGAAGACTTAAATTCAGATAAAGTCATACAATTTAAATCAATTGCTTCAGAAAATGTATTTGCAAGATTACACAAACGATAAAAAGGTAGATTATTTATTTATTTATTTATTTAAATGGTATAAAAAAAAATCCTGTCCAAGGCCCAAATGGCCACATGGCCGACGAGAAGGGTCCTTGGAAGGACAAAGTAAAACAAAATAGTAGCTAGCAAATACAAATAAATAATAAAAAGCTATATAGAAAATAACTAAACAGAATAATCTAAAAGGTTAACGAGGGTTAGTGTATTAATCGATAGAAGATAGATTTTCAAAAGGCGTTTGAACATACGAGGGGGAAGACCGAATGGCTTCAGGTAAATCAGACCACCATTTAATTCCTGCGTAATAAACACTGTGTCGTTTATAATTACTTTTAGCAAGGGGAAGGCGAATAGAGTTAGCTGACCGAGTAGTATAAGAATGGTAGTGATATTGATAAGTAATTATTAAAGGAGTAGCTAGTGATAGATGGGAATTTACGAGTTTATAAATGAACAAACTAAGTTGAGAAATGTAAATTTAGAAAACGGTTAAAATGCCAAGTGATTTGAAGTGGTGCGAAACAGATGTAGGTTTACGAACATTCAAGAGGCATCTCAAGAACCACTTTGGAGTCGATATAGATATAGATTATTTATAAAGGTTTTTCGAGAAAAAGGTAAATAAAATCTATCATACGATTTGTTACACATTCTGGGAACTAGTAAGGACATAAACTCAAAAAAGTGTTAGATAAACAAAAATGATTATATAAAATGATTCTATAACTTATAAAGAGTGGTGCAACTAAAAGTAGCCTCGTATGAATATATTTTCAATTCATGCGAGGCTACTTTTTTTTTGCACCACCCTGTATAACATACATAGGTCGAACATAATTCGCCTGTGACGTAGTACATTGCGTTTAAAATACTGCATTAAATAAGAATTATTAACATATAAATTAACAGTAAAATAATTATAACAAAACATTTTGGATATAATTCTAAGGAAATCGGTTTGAATTTTATCAATTGATTTTTGTAAATTTCTACAATGTGGTGACCAGATAACTGAAGCATATTCCAATAATGGTCTAACTAGTGCATTAAAAAGATAGATACAAAAATTACTAGCATTGAACCTTTTAGCATTCCTAATTATAAAATACGAAACAATAAAATTAATATGATTTACAAATGAGAGCTTGGAGTCAAAAAGAACTCTAGATCTTTTACAATAGGTTTCTTTTCAGAAACAATGTCATTCACAACATATTGATGCTGTAAAATATTTCGTTTGAGTGAGTAGGAAACAAAATTGCACTTATCGATATTAACACACATCTTATTATCACTACACCAGTTTATTATGCCATGTAAATCATTTTGTAAATTGATACAATCGTTCAAACCATAAACAATCTTGTCAATCTTTAAATCATCAGCAAATAAAAATAATGTAGAGAACTTTACGCATTCATTCTGCGATATCATTAATACAAATTAAAAACAAGAAGGGGCTCCAAAATAGAACCCTGAGGAACTCCAGAGATGGAAGTAAAAGAGTTAGAGATCTCATCATTAATCGTAACAAAATTGATTAGGATTGATAAATACAATATAAACCGAGAAATGTAATTTCGGTTCATACCGAATTTAACCAATTTTTTCAATAATAGTGAATGATCTACTTTATCAAAAACCTTTTCAAAATCAATGTAAATACATCAACCTGAGTATTTGATTTAATACCTTCACCAATTAAGTGAATAGTGTCAAGAAGATTGGAAATAGTGAAACGTTTTGTATAGAACCCATGTTGATGTTCAAATATTTTGTTCAAACACCTTTGCAGAAAAGCTGGTTATAGAAATTGAACGGTAATTCTAAATATCGTTTTTATAACCGTATTTTTGAAAATTAGTACTGTCTTAATTTGCTTCCAAAATTCTGGAAAAACGCCAAATTTGCGAGACAATTTAAATATTAAAGAGAATGGAAGAACAAAGAATTCACAACAAGCTTTATAAATGTAAGAGGGAATCCCATCCATTCCCATTGATCTCGTGTTTTTTATTTTTTTTAATGGTACTCAATATTTCATCATTAGAGATAGGGAAGAACATAAGAGTATTTGAGCTTAGGGTCACAGCGGGCCACAGCGTTGGAGGATTTTGAATTTTTTCCCATTACTATGTGATATTAGAAGCTGAGATTTGAGCTTACACCATCTTCCGAATAATATTATGATTGACGGACGGTTACAGTAAGTCTTCCACTTGTGTGAGTAGTGTATGGTGTCCCTAGAGGTGAAGAAAGCGAGAAGGGACGGAGAAGAAGATAAAACCCAGAAGAATGCAAGGAAGGGAATAAAAGTGAAGAGTAAGTAGAGAGGCAGGAGTGGGAAACAAAAGGAGTGGGGCGTGAAGTACTTGTAAATATATAAAAGTTATATACATGTAGATCCATTTAGTCAATTTCATCTGTTTATTAAATTTTAAAGTCTCTAAACAGTTTTTTATAGATTGAGATAAAAATTTGCTATTCATGACAGTTGGCGAAACACATTATTATATTTGAAATTAATTTTGGAATTAATCTTAATTAATTATTACAGTACATTCTTCTTATCAAAATAATCCATAATTTACATAATAAAAATAATATTGAGCACTTAATCATATTCTTTGTCTAATTTACGAGGATTATCCAGAATGTAAGTTCCAAAGGAGCTGGCTCGGTGGCCAATTTGTTGAGGCGCAGGTCTTGCCGCTTTCGTAACCAGCGAGTCGCGGGTTCGAATCCCGCCGAGGTCATGGTTATTTGTGATTGTCTATTTCACCGTCATCCTTTCATCCCAAAACAGCTATTCTCCTGGATGCAGGCTGAAAATCCATCCAATTTCCAAAGAGACATAAAAAAACATGAAGCCATTTACCATTGTTTTTGAAGAACACGGCTTAAACCACTTTTCTACGCAGTTTCCACCATTGCTGAGACACTTGTGATAACGTTGCATCAGAAGTTATATTCCCTTGTCATAGAAAGTGCGCCAGTGACATTAATCATATCTGACGGCTTGTTTTAAGAAACGATTTCAGATGTTTGAACAAGCCGTTAGATGTGATTCCCGTGAGTGAAATCATTGGTACAATATCTGGACTATAGGGGCGGATGATCGTAGTGCTTTGAAGAGATTGAGTTGCCACAGCAGCGTTTGTGCGTATATTGTTGTGAATCAAGGCACTGTGTTTTTTATCCAGTATTGCATGTTAAAATTTCTTCGTAAAAGAAAAAGAATCACAGAAAGAATTTCACATGTGGCATGAGTATTGATTTTCCGAGACATTACAAGACACTCGCCACGAACCATGAAGCTTTGAAAATTGCACAGTCAGCACGCACACGCACAATCACGACTTCAGCGCTAAAACAGCGGTATTTAGTAACGGAACATACTTTCTGGATAGTCCTCATATTACAAAAAAAAATGCATGCTAAATTTGAACAAGAAATGTCCCAACTAACGTATTAAGCGATTGTTTTTATAAGCTATACAATATTAAAATGGTCACCTTCACAGTATTCCCCTTTAGTATTTATGTTCCCCTAAAGCATCCTTATTTTAAAAATAATTTCCGTTTAATGTTTACTATCTCCACATTCGCAAAGTTTCGCTTTTACATTTTTGGAGATTTAGCGTTTTTTTTTGGAATTTTATCTGATAGTTGTCTGTGTTTTTATGGCGCTTCTGATTCCGAGGTTTTTGCATTTTGATTTAATATTGTTTTATTTATTTACTTTTTTGGGGTTGCTGTGTTTTTAGCGCTGTTTGTTTCTGCATTTTTTTTGCGTTGGCAATGTAGTGGGTGCTTGTCTTTTGCTTTTTTGTTTCTTGTGTTTTTTAGCGTTTGTTTGGTTTGTTTTTGTTTGAAGTGCGTTTCTTTATTCTTTGTACTCTACGTTTTAGTGTTCTTTCCTGTTTGTTTGTAAGTTCACGGTCAGGTAGGGTTCTTTTCAAGATCTGACTAGGTGTTGCTTTACTCTTTTGAGCTTCGCGAATTATTTTGTCATTTTGTTCACAAGCTGCTGCTTTCGTCGCTTCCGGAGAGTGCTCATGTTCTGACCGCACTTCAGGGTGATCGCCTTGGTGAGGATTAACCCTTGTATGTGCACGGGCTGAACATTCACTCTTGTTTTCGCACTGCCAGTAAGTTTTTTCTTTATAATCACGTTCTCGTACATAACCATAGCCTTCATATACCATTTTATTTTCTCCTCGTTCTGTAATGTGAAACGTGGCCATTACACTTTGGTTTTTGAACAGAAAATTGACGTCTTTTTATATATTTTGACAAGGTTACTTAGGAAAGTGCACTAAATTCTTGCGATTATGAATGTGAAGGAACGAACAGAACAGATGGAGACAAAGTTGTACTTGATTGATTCTTGTAAGATCTGGACTAATGACTAATCCTTTTCATTAGGTGCAGGAATAAAATCTGAATATTAAAAAAAAGTTGATTTCATGTTAATGGCATTAAATAAATACAGGGTGAGCCAAAAGTCACTGGACATAGCTTCATTTCGGAAATGTTCCCTAAAATAAGTAATGCTAGCAAGGAACAGGAGAGGTGGTCTATCTTTTGGGATAGTTTTGGGAGTTTGGCTGTCATATGGAAACCCGGCATTTTGGTCAAGTTTCATTTTCTTAGAAGAGAAAGAGGTCATGTGGCATATCAAATAACACCTGTTTTTTCTCAGGAGTTCATTCCTGAAATCGGACTTCAGTTATCTGCTGTATTCACAAGTTATTAATATTAACATGAAAACATTAATACTTTTCAAACAAAAGCACACACTTATAAACTGTGTGTATTTCAGAGGTACTGCGACTGATAAAAATAAAACTCGTACAGGCCGACCAAAAACAACAACCAATGAGGCAACCTCAACGTTGGTGTTGGCAGCATTTGCACACTTTGGCTTGCAGCTAAGTAAGGCTTCGGCCTATCATCCATAGCATGGATTCTGCGTACCAACAAATGACATCCATTTAAAGTTCAGATGCAGCAAAAACTATCCGAGGATGATCCGGGCCGACGCCAGGAGTCGTGTTCCTGGGCTCTGGGCAAATATCGACTGGATTTGCATATAACATTGTATTCAGAGATGAGGTGAATTTTTATGTCCATTGTGAGGTCAGGCGTCAGAACATGAGATCTTGGAGCGATACAAACCCTCAAAGTCGTTCGTGATGTCAAAGTTGTTGTGTTGTGTGGGATATTTGGCATCCGGTTAATTGGACCAATTATCATAGACGGTACCCTAAATGGTGATGAGTACCGGCGAATGTTACAGAACACTGTTTCCGTCACTGTTGATTGAAGATGGCAGTTTACGAATAGCACCTATTCTATTCTCTTCCAGGATGGTCACGTCGTTCATTTTACACACCATTTCCGAAATACAATTATGACCAGTGACTTTTGACTTCTCCATGTAGAGCGAAAAGAATAAATTTTCATACAAAGGTAAATCAAAAATAAAGGACATTTTGTTTTCCCAATTTTGTTGGCAACACAGTGTGTACCGTTATTAATCATAACCTCAACATGTTTTTGTATAGTCTTGAACAAAATGACGGGATTAATCACAATGTTAAATACTACTGTGCTTGAACAAACATTCTGAATATAATACGATTAGTAAACATCAGTCAGATGTTATCAAAAAAAAAATCATTTTAAGATACTGAAATTCACGGAATGGTTGTTTCTCGGAACATTCCAATAGAAATACCACGACAAAATTTAAAGACCATCTTTGGAATATTGGAATCTCCCGTAAAAATTTGCATGGTTTCTCTTTAAAAGTCGATATTATCATTAATATACTGTATAATATAATCTGTTATTTGTATTGTACAAGTTCAGTATGAGAGGGGTACGGAATTAACCTGTGAAAAGCAGCCGCAAATTACTGCTTATAAGAACTGGGAGAAATTGAAAGATAGGTTGCTGCGTTACTTGGCCAGTCGAAAAACCGCATCTCTAATATCCAAAGTGATCCGGGTGGTTACAAGCATCCTCATACGAGGAGGTCTCTGATATCTGCAAGAGACAAACGAGCCATACTCCGAATGGCATCTACCAACACTGGAGCAATATCTTTCAGCATCAAGTCACCCCTCAACCTTGAACTGTCAACAGGAACAAGACATCGCGTAAATCATGCTTCCGAGAATCATGTTTATCTAAAAATGAAGTCAATGCCAACTTAACAATGAAGCACAAAGAGACTAGGTTAATCTTAGCAAAGAAATACGTTGGTAATTCCCATATGTGGAATCCTGTCATCTTTAGTTTAACCTAGACGGACTCGTTGTTATCAGATTCTATTGGCATGATTCTAGAGGACTGTTTTTCAAGATATGGACAAGGAAGAGGATCTTTTATTATTTGGGCGGTTTTCTCTGCACAGAGAAAATGGAGGGTTGCATTTGTTCACGCAAAATCAAGAGCAGACGACTATCAGGACATTTTAGAAAATTACGTATTGCCATTAAAATGATATTATTTGAAAAATTGGAAGGAAAAGTTCTGCGACTTGGATTCGAAAGAGGAACCACGAGTATCACATTCTACGCCTCACCAATTGGGCCACCGCAAACTAACAAGGGAACCCCACATAGCCTAACCGCTTTAACAATGGAGTCCTTGTATGGCTATGTATGCAAAAAATTTTCGTTTTCGCGGTTTATTTTAAAAGAAACACAATTTCGCACTCTCTTGTTTTGCAAGCATCTATAGTAGCTTCAGACGAGTAACATATTTCAATTTGGTGGAAATCTGTGACTTACATGTTCGAGGGATTTCCTTGTAAGTGTCTTAAAGATCGAAAGCCCAATGGTAGGGAGGGCACCCGGTTCACCGAATGGGAATTTCTCCTACCCAACCATCAGAAAGTTTGATGAATACACATAAGAAATAATAACTAAGTACTGGAGCTAATTCTCCGAACAATTGTCTTAGTATCTTATCTTGGAGAATTAGCTCCAGTACTTATTTATTAATTCTTATTGCCATTAAAAGACAAATTGACTGATCCTGATATTGTTTTTCAGCACGATAATGCCCCCATTCAATTTTCTTTGTCAACTCAATAGTGGCTGCGTGATCACGGACTCCCAGTTCTAGACTAACCACTATATAGTCCGGATCTCATTCCGATTGAGAATCTGTTGGATAATAAGGTGCGAAGCGTATACTCAAACACAAAGCAACTTATTGCCGTAAATTACATGAAACGTGCAACTAAACAAGCATGGGATAATATACCCTTGGAAAGACTACGAAACCTGGCTAAGTCAATAATCTAATCCATTTAACTGGCAAACAAACTAGACATTAGCTACTTCGATTTAAGTATTTTAGTTGAGTTGTTGTTTTGGTTTTGAATAATATAGCTTCGTTCAACTATTTCTATTGAACTACGTATTCCGTTAAACAGCCGTTCCGTATCTTTAATTGGTTTGCATTGATTATTTCTTTTTTGGTAGCACTTGATTGATATATACTAATCGTTTGATGGTCATTTCATATCATTTGAATGAGTGCTGCCTTGTCAGGCTGCACCAAGAATGATAACAGTGATACGTGTACCTCATTCAGAGAAGGTGTACCTGCAGAAATTATTACCAGAATTCTGCAGCAATATGGAGAACATTGTCTAACTTCGTAGCAAAATTTCTCAGTGGCTTGTTCCTTTTGGAACCAGGTTACGACAGCATTATAGTGCGTCTCAAAAGTTTAGGTAATCATGGTTTAACAACTGCAGATAATTATTGAACGCAAAGCAAATATTAACATTCTTAACTGAATTCTATCTTTATTCTGAACTAATAAACAAAAGCACCGTCCTCTAGCTCATTATTTTAAAGAGGATTTTAACAAAAATGGAAAATCCACTATCTCAAAAGTTTAGGTACGGGAGATGCTAATGAATGAATTTTTATGCAAATTACATGAAATCTTCTTTGATACTCAGGACATTCTTTTGCTTGTCGAATACGCAACAATTGCGATTTGTAAAAGTTCTTAATCAGGAATAAGAACCATGCGAAAAAAGAAGCAATTCACGCCTGATTTTAATCCTGCTTGTATAATCTGATTTTGAAAATGTCTCTTTGCTTTTTGATTTTCCCGGATGAAATATATTTTAATTCACATTTTAAAAAGAAACTAAAATATAGGATGTCTCATCTAAAATGAGCTAATAGCCAGCTTCTAAAATAAAAGTCTGAGAGAGTACCTTCAATGGAAGAATTATTGCGCTCTTATGTGAGGACGCTATTATTGAAAATGAAAATCAAATTTGAAATGTGCAATGGAAACCCCTATTTTAAAGGTATATTCAGATTGTACACAATATTTGAGAAATGTTTTATTCTTGGTGTTTTTTCAATATATCCAACCATTTAGGAGATAGGGTCTCTGAAAGCGTGGTGTCTTTGGAATTAATGAAAAGGGCAAAAACAGAAACTGATCTTCAATTTAAACGAAAACAAAGTTTGGCAGTCTCTGCAAGGTCGCTTACAGATTTTAAGGCCACATTTCTTTGATAAACCTTTTAATGGAAGGCAGTGTGCCAACTTCATCACGAATACACTTTCCTTGCTTTCAGCAAAACGGAGGTACACAAAATAACTCCCACATAGCTCGGATCGCCGTTAAGAACGCTTTCCAAGACAGATGGATTGGTCTAGAAGGACCAGATGATTGGCACCCTCGATCCCCTGATCTAACTCCACTCGAGTTATTTCTTTGGGGGTGGGTGGCTGTTAAAGATACAATTCACCGACGTTGACAACAAAACCTAAGGATATGTAATGCAGGATCTGAGCTGCGTGCAATGCGTTGAAGGAAGGAACGATACTACATTCAGAAAGGTGTCTGCAACATCGCTTATTAATGTGCTTAGACCAAGAAGGGAATGTGTTTGAACGTTTATTAAAACAATATTTATTGTATAAATATTGCTTTGCATTACTGTAAAAATGCTATGTTCAAATAAAAACATTTTATCGGGAAAACTCGGATTTTTATGTAAAAATAGATATAATTTAAGTTTCTATTTTTTTCTATTCTTTAAGTTTTTTTACTGTTTTGCAGACAGTGATTGTTGAGTATATATTGTTTTAATAAATGTTAATTTAAAAATCTCTACGTGATTATCACTATCTGCAGCTAGTTGTCCCTCACGAATAATTTTCGTGATCACGAGGATGTGTATCTCACTATTGTTGATGTTCTTTCCGTGGTTACTGTTTTTGTTATTTCCAGTCAGACTACTTCCAGCTTCTGGCTTGACCAGTCGTCCCTCCTTCTGGTCCTCCACGTCATTCCTAACTAGCAGCATGGCGTTCAACTTCCATTTATCATTTTCATTCCAATGCTCTGCGAATTACTCCTACCCTGCCGTTCGATATTTAGTTTCCTATAGAATTTCTCAATTTCTCGCGGCAGCAATGATTCTTTATCGAGCAGCATTGTTTTGCGGATTACCCCATAAGGTAATATTGAAATTTCTTTTAATGCTAGTTCAACAATAACGCGCATAAGGGACCCCATGCTGCACAATTTCATTTTTTATTCCCCATTAATAATTGATTAACATTTCGGAGTCTTTCTTTAGACATTTAAATGGGAATTTGAAGTTTCTTTTCCTTGTTCTTTATAATGAATTGGTCTGTCTCAATTCTTTTTTTTATTTAAAGTTAATTTACTCAATGTAGCGATTAATATTTCTCGTTAGTGTTTTGCTGTATTTAACATAGATTCAAGTATTTCTTTATTTTATTTCGAGAAATATTTTTTTCTTTTGTAATTGAGATCGCAATGCCTATTTCTCAATTAAATCGTATTGTATAGAACATCCTTTTTATAGAATATTTTTTGATATTTTATAAATAAATATTGCATTTTTTTAAAAACCAAAATAAGTCTTTTAACGAGCCACATTCATTCTTAATGTTCGGGGGTTTTCTTTAAAGTATCACCCCTTAAATATTATATTATTATGCTTCCCCTTCTGAACAATATTGCTCTCTATTTTATATCCCATTATGTTTAGAAACATTGTCTTTTCTTTAAAACCAAACACACAGCATGTCACTCCCTGTATCTCCTTACAGTGTATGCAGTCTGAAAACACTATTGAAAATAGAGGTTTCCATTGCACATTTCAAACTTGACTTCTATAATCGAAAATGGCGTCTTTTTTGGAAATGGAATACACATAAAAATCCCTCAGATAAAAACACATTAATTCTTCCATTAACAATACTGTCAGATTTGTATTTCAGAAGTTGGCTATTGGTTCACTTTAGGTGCTAGCCTATTTGTACTCTCTTTAAATTTGAATTTCTTGATTTTACAACTATAATATTTACTAATAGAATGAGATCTTTAAATTATTACAGATCATTACTAAATAGGAGACACCCTGTATACAGAAAATGCCTGTATACTCTTTACGGACGTTTGCACTGCCCCGTCAAAAGTATCCGGACAGTCTGCTTCATGTATCCTATATGAAAAAGATGCACTGTTACATGTTGACTACCCTTAGCTGCAATGACTGGTAGAACGCGATACCAGTCAGCCTTTAAACGACCCAGTAACTGATAACGATTAGTGGCCGGTGGTTTGTGCATCGGTATACGAAGTGCTACCCAAAATTTCCTGAAATTGTTTTATTCTGACCAAATCTAAGGAGTTCGAAGATTTTCTGATACATGGTGTTAGCGGTACGTCTCAGCTGTAATTGTGCCAAGTGGTGTCATCCAATGTCCAATGATTTTGAGTTTGTGACATTTTTGTTACTCTTTGGGTTAGTCGTGTTGCGATTCTTGATATTAAAACTGAAGAAAACTACGTCTGAAACCCACAGACTGTTGAAGGAGGCTTTTGATGGACAAGCTTTAGGCCAAACCACGTCTAAAGACTGCGTAGTTCATAAGAAAATCACGCCTAAAGACACCATCATAAATTCTATAAGGTACTGTGAAACATTTAAAAATTTAAAGCACCTCTCGTTCGCACACCAGTGCAATAATTAGAAAACAGATTAGAGCGCCCTGGTTTCACGTTGTAGATCATCCTCCGTAGAGTCCTAACGTGGCACCATCCGATTTTCATTTGTGCTCAAAACTTAAGGTGCACTTGAGAAGGCACCACTTTGAATCTGACGATGCCGTGCAAACAGTAATGACACTGCGATTTCGCACTTAAAGAGAAACATTCCCGGTGACGGTATCATGAAACTGGTCACCCGTTGGGAGAAATGTATTCGCCAGGGCAATTACGTGGAAAAATATTTACGAAGATATGAAGAGTAAGGTTATAGGAAGTTTCTATTCCAGCTTCAAATGAAAAGTTAGGAATCATTACTTTTCAGCATCCTTTCGTGAATTTAAGTAAATATAGGTGCTTTTTGTAAATATACGTTTTAGCATATTACTTAACATTAAGTTTCCGATAATCCTATTATTAAACGTATACCGCCCGGGACACTCTCTATATACAAATATATATTTATAGAGTGTCCTGGGAAATAAGGAAAATATATCGTGTTTGTAGAGAATGAGTTATTTCTTTGATTAATGGGTTCTGTGATACAGGTAATGTTTCGTTAAACTTAGTTTGTCATCTGTATTTCTGTTTTTGACACATTTGAAAAATGCCGCACGTTTTCTCTAATGTCGAATATGCAGATATGACTTTGTTCATGTTTTTTTTTATATAGGTTCTCCCGTAGCCTTTGAAAAATATCGCTGTCGTTTTCCTGAGTAAAAGAACGAAGAGATCAGCGAAGTTTGAGGTACAAGAAAAAGTCATACCAAACGTACAAAGGAGCCGTAAGATTAGTACATGAAGGCTCTCTGCGCGTATTGAATTCCTCGGATATGTGTATGGCATATAATAAATAAGAGAACGTGACGAACCCTTGAGGCGCGTAACTCGCCACGTTTTCACAAGAATTAAAAAATACATCGATATACGTGGGGGATATTCGAAAATTTGTTATGATGAAGTTATTAGAATGCTAATGCCGTAAAATTAAAATCAAATTAGAAACTTGAAAATTTTAATTTCATCTCAATAACTCATTCTATACTCTCACGAACTATTCTTCTTTTCTCCCAGGACACACTGTATATAAAGAGAAAAAATCCTTTCTTTACCTTGCGACCAGCATAGTCTTTCTTCAAAATATTTCGTATTTTAAATGTTGGTTCTTATATGATGATTACAATATAGTCACCCATGAATGTTTAATCGGATTTCCTTCTGATGAGAGAGATCATGATTAAAGACTGATCTCAGAACATTATAAAGTTCATTATTATTATTCACTGAATGATTGTATCTTTTACCCAAATGCCGCATTTTGTCACTACCTCTCATATTTCAATCTGATATTTTGAATATCCTGAGAACTTTATTTAGGTCTATCTTTTTGTTTCCTCGCTAGAAACTAATCCCTAGAATAATTGGTTACCATTTGCTTTCACCTTGTATATAAAGAGATATTGATAACTATGCTCTGATTATAATCTTAACAGCGTAAACCCTCCTAATTATAACAGACACTGACGTTGCTAATAAATAACATTTTAAAAGATAATCCGTGTATAACAGAGCACGTTAGAGAAAACCATGAGCACCATCTATGATCGTGTTTCATCTGATTGCCATTGGGCGCAAACAATCGTTTTGCATTGCGAATTCCATACCAGGAAACATCAGTGAAATATATGTAAATTTGATTTAATCCGTTTTCATCCTAAATACAGGGTGTCCCATAAGTTTCCTTACATTAGAAAAATAAACAGTTTTACCTGATAATCATATTTATTGTTTTTTTATTTAACATTTTATTTTTTAAAAAAACGTTTGAATAAGGAGCAACGAACTAAAATCAGGGGAGAGCATGTTATATAAATAAAAATGGTTTCATAAAAATATTTATTTTTTTTCTATTTATAGAAACTTATGGGACACCCTGTAGTTTGAAATCCTGTGATTCAGTCTGTATAGTAATAATCTATTTAGGAAAGAGATGGGTGGATATAATCGTATAATTTGATCAGCAAGGGGGAAACGAAGGACCTAATCGTCTTCAAAAAGGGGTTTATTGTTGGTGCTCGTCTAACTAGAATCTCGATTGAAACGAAGCACTAGACTGGATTCTCGAAAGGTGCATTATCAAGAGTATTCAAAATGGGTTTCTTTGGCTCAAAGATAATCAGTCAAGTTAACTAAAAACTTTAAATACCGGTTCTACGATGTGAAAAGGATTATCACAGATGAAAAGAAATTGTTATTGCTTTATCACGATTTCTTATTCATGGTCACTGATTACTATGTGCAACGGCAAACTAATATAAACATGATTGCTTCACATCAGTGATCACGTGACACAACTTAACAAAACAATTTTTCGTTTATGTAAAACATTTTTTTTGTTTTTGAATACAAATTTATGTGTTTTAACAATGTATAATTATTAATACATAAACTGCTTTATTATTTTATTTATTTTCAAAATTGTGTCCTCATTAGCGCCACTAAAGTACTATTGAAAAATGACGTAGTGATTTCCAGTCACGTGGTAAAGTATCCTATCTGTTTCTCTTCATCTGTGCGCCAACCCTTTCTACGCTTTGCGTCCACGGGTGACTAGTCAGGTGAACCCGTCGAAGAAGAATTCAGGGTTGTTGTCGACACATGGATTGAATGGCATCTTTCACCTTGTCGTCTGAAGGCAACTCATGTCCCTTAAGGTGCCCTTTCTTCTTTGGGAAATGGTGAAAGTCATACTGGAAATTAAATTTTTATTAAGTAAAAGGTAAACAATGACATAAATAGAGCCGTGGAATAGTTATAGAACTGAAGGTGCAAAGTCTTTCATCTTTGAACCGTAGGTGCGGTCAAGCGTTATCGCGCTTTAGAAGAGGATCCAAACCTGCCAAGCAATCCTGGTGTCGACAACAACCCCGGAATTCCTCTGCGACAAGTTCACTCGACTAGTCACGCGACTGCGCAATGCGTGGAAAGAGATGGGGACTCATGTCGAAAAGAAAAGTGAATAATGCATTACATAGAGGACAAAAGTAAGAAGATACAAAAAGAACTTTGAAAATCGGTTAACTAATAAAGAAGTTACCGCCATGGAGGTATTATTTTTCGAACAACCCTCGTAGTAAAATTACACTGCTGGCAAAAAATGCAACATCTAGAAAGAGCGGGTCGATTTATTTGAAATTTTATACATATATAGCATTGGTGGCATACAAGAAATGATTCAAATTACAAGACAACACGTCCAGAAGATCGTTGCAGGTTGCGGCTTGTTCATTGACAAATTACTGCAGGTGCTTTTTTCTGTTCCTCCTTATATGGCACACCAAAATTTAAAGCCAGTCACTACAGAAGAAATGTGAAATTGCCGTTAGAAGTCTTTAATTCTGGGTTGCTCAAATCTAACGGATAATATGGCCGTTAGAAAACAAACAATGACGAGGGCCGTTGCTCAAATTATCGAATAATTTCTGGTTAGCTTATTTCAGTATCTGTTATCAATATTACGAAGCAATAGAAGATTAATCACTTCATCCTGCTGAAGATGGAAGTTAATTTTCAACCGTTATTCTGAAGATGATATTTAAGTTAACATGTACCACTTTATATGGAAACTGAGTTTTAAATGCTTCCGGTATCTTTTCATTTTGTACCCATTTTAAACCAGTCGTAAATAAATATGTCATGTTATGCAAATAAAATATTTTAAAGCCTTTTCAAACTTACTACAATGTGGGACTTTGCCAAACCACTGTCCAAATCCTCTACATTTCATTGATTCAGTTTCATCTGGTATATAATCTTTTTCGCAAGTAAATGTTACTGTATCTCCTAATAAGTATTCCCTTTGAACAGGGTTAATTTTACCATGCTTAGGAAGTCCAGGAGACCTATAACCAATATAAGTAACTATGATAAAGAATTTCTTACATGATGTCATAATTATTCTGTTAGATTTTAAAATCTCAGTCTATCTGCAAAGTTTTCTCTGACATATGAAACCTATAACAAGCAATTAATTTGAGCAATTGAGACAGTTTTTATTGTTATTATTAACCTTTTTGTTGTCAATTCATTACGAGAATAAGGCTGATAGGGACAATAGGTCCAGTTAAAATTTATACATGAGTAAATTTAAACAAAAAAATTTATTCATATTTCCTGAAATGAGTATTTGTCTGTTGTTTGTCTGTAAGTGAATCATGACTTCTCTCAATATATTTTGTCTAAATGTCATTTTATTTTTGAGTAATAGTTGTGACTAATCTTTGTTTTCCATTTTTAATCAAGAATTAGTATATGTCTGTATGAGTATTATTAATTTGAATAATAAGTCATTATCGAGTCATTTAAAAATAATTCATACAGGAAATGGAAAGCGTTACACAATGAAGCAGCACTTCTATAATCACGTCTTTTATCCAAAAAGCATCAAATGAGGAAAGTTTAATTTTATTTGGAAACGACGCGTCCATGGAAATCAACCGAATTTAATAGCGTTAATTTCATCTTTAGCATAAATACAATTGTATACCCTTATATTCCTTGAATGTTATCTTGAAGAGCTTCTTTTCATAGGTTAAATAAAGCTGTGACAATTATCAGTTCTATACATCAAAATGATTCTACATACAGGATGTTTTCAAAAGGTATAATCCAATCTTCACACACACGTAGGAAGATAGAAGGTGAACAGGGGCCATCTTCTGCTAATACATGAGGGGTCGGTACTCAACCATTGTCAAGTCAATGGGGGGAGCAAATGACAAGTGATAAAGCATGCTAATGATGGCACTACACAAACAGGTTGCAGTTCTTTGGCAAGGAACACGTGTGTCAACGTTTGAGTTATGGACAGATACTGCCCAAGAGCTAGCAGACATGCACCTAATGTATGGTGCAGCTGGGGATAACAGCAGGGCCTACACAACAACCTACGAGAATGTGGTGTGTTCCAAGCTGCACATCATATCCGTTGACCAAGGTCGGATTCGCAGTTACATAAAATAAACGTGTGCACAGCCATACTTATTCTTGTGTTTTCATGTGCACTCGGATTACTGCCCCCCCCCCCTGTAACTTTACCTTGGGAATGGTTGAGTTTTGACCCCTCATGTATTAACAGAATCGGTCCATCTTCATGCCTCCTATCTATATGTGAAGTTTTGATTATACCTTGTCTGAATAAGACAAGTCAGAGGAACAGGGTTGACCAGTGGGTCTCTCAAATTAATTAATACAAGGGCAAATTAATTTTATACAGACTTGACACACAGGCCAAAATAAATCCCATGTACTGTCAAACTAAAACTTCTAACCCCCATATTTACGGTACAGAGGTAAAAGATATGGCTGCACTAAGACAAGGCGTCGAGTGACATCGCCGCGTCAACTCGCTTGTTCCTGGAACACACGCAAGAAGATCCGCTTCATTCCATTCAGCGACATACCCGTCAAGTCGTCGGACGCATCGCCCATGGATTTCTGCGGATTTAGCCTAATTAAATGAAAGAGATGACCGCGAACAGTGGAGGGTTTAGGAAAGCGTGTCACTAGGAGTAGTTACGAATTGATCTTGGTGTACTGCGTTCCAGTCTCCGGCAGTGGAAACTGCGATGCTAGGTAATTGAAGGGACCCTATTCGAATCCAAGCAGTGCAATTTTTTTCCTATTTTTTATTAAGAAAAAAACTGACTGTTTAAATCCAAAATGGAAACAATGAAGTTTACATTGTAACTCAGACAACCATTGTCAAGTGAATTTTCCCGATCAGGGCAACCACACGTAGACAGAAGGGCTGATAACGGAAACGTCATACATTGTTACATCATCATTAGTCGACCATTGTTAATCCTATTTCTACCAATAATAGAGCTGGTAAGTGGTTATGTCAGTTCCTTACCAGTTGCTTAGCGATTCCAAACTTAGGTTTAACTTCTCTATGGTCTTACACCAAATTGTTAAACCTAATGTTTTGAATCGCTAGATACCTGGCCATGAAGTGACATCATACTTACTAGCTCCGAGGCCTACGAGATAACAAGGCCTTGAAGCGAAAAAGTCACCTTGTTATCTCGTTGGCCTCGTACTAGCTCTATAAGCCGTAAATTTGGTCGACTCGTAGCCTACGAAAAACACAGGCCCCGACGCGGAAAAGTCATTGGACCATGGTAGGCTGATAACAATCCAACCTTCATTGTTTTCAACAAACGAAAAAATACTGATTCTTAAAATCCAAGATGGAAACAATGAGGGTTACATTGTTATTCAGCCTAGGATGTTCAGGTGACTTTTCCGCGCCGTGGCCTGTCTTTTTCGTCGGCTACGGATCGACTGATGATGTAACAATATATGACGTGTCCGTTATCAGGTCTTCTGTCTAGTAGGTGTTGGTGAGGGCAACGCTACCTAAAAAAACAAGGCTTGCTAACTGCGCCATCAAACGAGGGTTGACACAATAAGCAGGCGTTGGTCAGGGTCTGTCTTTCTGGTTGGCCAATTAAGATTGAGAAACAAAGACAACTCCTAAAAATATGAATTTTGTTTAAAAGTTCTATTAACAAGATTTTCTGTTTTCCAAATGAACAGTTACTTAACTATTAAGTTTAGCGGATATTTACGAGGTCTGTGTACAAACGTTTATGGGTGGTAGAGGACCTTATTATTATTATTATTATTACTAGAAGAGGTACCCGGTGTTGCCCGGGATAATTACACTTGGATGAAAACAGAACAATCTCAAAAATTAAGTTAAATTTTGCAATATCTTAAAAATAAACACATGAAAATGCTTAGAATTAATACAGGAAAAATTCTTAATGAAAATTCGAAAAAAATCTTTTTAAAGGCTCACAATGGATGGCTCGCTCCAATAATTTCTTACTCAGATAATCTTACTTCAGATGTACACTTGATGTTGTTGCAATTTCCACTCTTCTCTCGCTGTGTTGAAGCAAAATTTGGCTTTTCATCACTTTGGGTAGTCTAGCGGTCGCCAATTCTTCTATTTACTTGCTTCCCATTTGTCAATACAGCACGGAGCTAAAGGTTTGCTTTCTCTGTCGTCTTTCCACTCTTTCTCAATAGTCTGCTAACTCTTCATTATCTCCAGCTACTGATCATTTTTAAAGATTTTCAAGAAATTGTTAAGTACTAAGAACTCTCTTTTCTAAGAAAAACCTGAATAACAGGAATTCTATGCATTGTTACAAATTGAAACTTATCCATATTGCATCATCATTTTATGTTCATTGTTATAATTCTTGGAAAGGATTGCTTTATCATTGCATCATCATTTTGAGCTCATTGTTATTAGTGAATTGCGTGTTGAAACCATTGTTGATACCTATTGTTGCACAAACTTTTATTTGCATTGTTGGTCATGAGATATATATTGTTGGTCTGTGCAGAGTGTTTGTGAATTGCGTGTTGATACATTGTTGCAAAAACTTTGTCTTGCATTGTTGGTCATGCGATATTTCTCATTAATATGCCCTGCCATAACCATGAATATCGATTTTTTATCAATAATTATTATTTTTTCGAAATCTGAAGTAGACAGTGACCTTCCTCATGCTTTGAAGGTCATGTATGCGAAATTTCATCAAGATCGGAATAAAACTGTAGATTTGTATAAAAAACGTACACACAGACCCACAGACCCACCCACAGACCCACAGACGCACAGACCCATCATATACATAGATAGATAGATAGATTATTATTATTATTATTATATTTATATTTTATGTAAATGAATCCTTGATACATAAAAAAGATGCTTGAGGAGGTTTCCTTGGCTATCCGAAGTATCATGATTTCCAACACGACGAAACACTAGCCCAATTCTGTACACCAGTATGACAATACAATCCAAAAGGACCAGTTGTATGGCCACTTCGATCTCCGGACCTAAACCCTTTAGATTTCTTCTTCTGGGGTCATCTGAAGAAAGTGGTTTATGATATTCCTGTGGAATCGAAATAGCTGTCACTGCGAATTGTAGCTGCAAGTGACCATATAAGAGACACTGCAGGAATTTTTGGTTACTAAAAACGATGTGACCATTAGTATCTAATTTGCTCATTTCTCTGTTTTCTAGAATTACAGTAACGAGAGAGATAATTTTATGAGGAAGTCTCAGGCAGCCAATATGTCTATGATACTTGACCATTTTTTATGCATCAAGAATTCATTAACGAGCCCCAGTTTATCGGAAAATTATATTCAAATTAAGGTCCTCTACCACCCCTAAAAGTTTACACACAGAGTTCGTAAACACTCTAAATGAACCAATAGCCAACTTATAAGACATAAATCTGACAGAGTAATTTCAGTGGAAGAATTAATATACTTTTTATGTGAGGGATATTTATCTGTGTTCCATTTCCAAAAAACCGACGCTATATTTGAAATGTGCAATGAAACCTCTATTTCGATTCGTATTTTCAGATTGTACACAACTTTTGAGAAATGTTTTATTCTTGGTGTTTTTTCAATTGGCCCAACTATTTAGGAGACAGAGGCAGTTAAAGTTACTTGTTCATAATATTGGCTAAGAGCCGGTTCAATATCTACTTATTCATCTGAAGACTCAAACACATCTACACGGAAACTGCGTGCACAGATTTCGTCCGGCAAAAATTGCCCAGACGCGTGCGACAAAATTAGACACACTTCCAAGGGAATTCATCCGACTGAACGTGCTTATAATACCGGAAGCGGACTACTTTTCTATAGAAAAATTGGATTCTAAAGAGAAAAATGCTTTGAAGAGGCGAGAATCGCTATTAAAGCAGCAGCGGATATTATTATTATTAATAATATTTCTGCACTTCTATAATAAACTCTTCGTTGAAAATTCTTAGTTCATGTTCAGCTCTCGCTTCGACTGAATAGGCCTCCATTTTTTAATTTGTTCTTATCGAATTTCGAAAGCAAATGATGACGTAGCAGCATCGATCAATGTGATCGGTTGTTCGTTTGCTTCTAGCGGAAGAAAGTCGGACGAGCTCAAATTCACGCATATCGTTTGCATGACGTCCGATTACAGTAGTTCGTAAAAGATAAGTTTTTGCTTGAGTCGCGCACGACAATTGGTCGCGTGAAATCCGTGCAGATGTGTTTGAGTGTTCCTCATCTCAACAATATAAGTCCATTGTTTTTAAAGACTCAGTTAGGAAGATTTACTTGGAAAGTAGATAACGAACTGGCCTTAATTTCATCAGCCAGTCAGAGTTCCCTTTACCTCGCTGCCCAGGTGCTTTCAAGGAATAAACTAGAAGCTCCGCAATTGAGCTATTTTTTTCTTCTTTGGGCGAGAAAATTTTCATGGAATTTGGTTGGGATATTTTTCACTCCGCTTCTAATAGCCACTTTTAATTTCCCTGTATTTTGATGAAATTGACAATACCATTTTTCCCAGATTTTTGGTTTCTTAGGTTTATCGTACTGTATGTGTAGCTTTATTATTTGTAGCCAGTTTATAATATACAAATCTGCCAGAATAATTTCAATAGAAGAATTATTATACTTTTATGCGACGGATTTTTATCTGTGTTCCATTTCCAAAAAACTCGAGCCGGCCAGGTGGCCAAGAGGGCTAGGGCGTAGGCTTTTTAGTTCTCGAGTCTGCCTGGTCGTGGGTTCGAATCCCACCTTGGGCATGGATGTTTGTGTTTATCTCGGGCTGCGTACAGATATAACTTGTGTAAAACGCGCAAAATGACATTAGTAGTCCACGCCAAAAAATTCGAATAAACCAACTAACCAACCAACCAAAAAAATCGTCCTCCATTTTCGAATATAGAAGTCGACTTTAATATGTGAAATGAAAACCCTTATTTTCAGATTGTATAAGCATTTGAGAAATGTTTTATTTTTGGTGTTTTTTCAATTAATCCAACCGTTTGGATAGAGGCAGTGAAAGGGTGGTGTGTTTGGATTTAAAGAAAAGGTAAAAATTAGAACTTGTTCACAAACACAGTAGATTATAAAATGGATAGCAATGTCTTAATTTGAATATAGCATTTTTACAGTAATGCAAAACAATGACTGTAAAATAAATGTTGTTATAACAAATGTTCAAACATCATGTTGCAGAGGCCTTTCTGAGTACGGTATCCTTTCCTCCTCCAACGCATTGCACGCAGCTCGGATCATGCACTGCATATCTCCACGTGTTTTTTGTCGACTTCTTAAACTGTATCTTTAACAGGCTCCAAAGAAAAATGTCGAGAGGAGTTAGATCAATCGAGGGGGGACATTGAACTGGTCCTCTTCGATCAATCCATGTGTCATAGAAAGCTTTCATAATGGCGATCCGAGCTATGTCGGAGTACTGTGGCGGGGCAGCGTCAACCTTTGTTTTCGTTTAAATTGATGAAGATCAGTTTTTGCCTTTTCTTTAAATCCAAACACACTGCACTTTCTCCAGAATTAGAGATTTTTTATTGCAAGAAGAGCGATTCTCATGACTTGTGTCTTGGAATATAGTGTAGACACTTTCCATTTCCATTAATTAAAATCGTGAAAATATGATCATATATTATTACATGAAGACTATTTAAACTGACTGGAAATTTTAAATCATCAAATATCAAATTATGTTTTGCTTTCAAATATTTTTTTATTTCATAGATTAAAACTTTAATTTAAACGTTTATTAAATTTTAAAGTCACTAAACATTTTTTATACATAGTGATAAAAATTTGCTATACATGACAAATGACGAAACACATTGATATACATGTATTTGAATATGGAATGAACCTAGATTCATCTTACATTTTTCTTATCAAAATAATTAAAATGACATTGATTGCTTAATCATATTCTTTCTCTAATTTACGAGGATTATCCAGAAAGTAAGTTCCAACAGGACATGAAAAGAAACAAGAAAACATTAGCAAAGGTATTGGCGGGTATTTCAAGAACACGCTTTACACTACATTTCTGCGTAGTTTCGAACATTGTTGAGACACTTGTCACAGCATTGCAACAGGAAGAATTTCAGATATTTGAACAGATGGAAATCCATTGGACCAACATCTGGATTGTAGGGGCGAATAATCATATTGTTTCCATCGGAAGGCCTTGAGGTGATTGAGATGCAGCAGCCGAATGTGCGCGTACATTGTTGTAAATCAACCATTCAGGTCGCTTATCTTGTATTGCAAGTTGCAATTTCTTCGCATTTAGAAAAAGAGTCACAGAAAGAACTTCACATGTGGCAAGAGTTATGGGTTTTCTGAGACATTATAAACACTCGCCACGATCCATGAAGCTTGGAAAATTGCACCTGTGCAGAAAATCACCACTATCAGTACGCATGCGCACGTTCACGACTGCAGCGCTATAGCAGCAATATTTAATAACGGAACTAACTTTCCGATTAGCCCTCATATTACAAAAAAAAATCATGCTAAATTCGAACAAGAAAAGCCCCAACCAACGTAATAAGTTTTATAATATTAAAAAGGTCACCTTCAGAGTATTTCCTTTTATATATATGCCCCCTTTAAGCATCTTTGTTTTAAAAATACGAGGGTGAATCAAAGAGTAAGTCACGGCCTGAAACAGTAAAAAAAGATGTAAGTTAAGATCCCATACGCGCATTATGAGGAAACGTGCACCCAACAATTTATTTCACTCTTCTACATAATCACCCAACAATTGTAAACATTTGTCTAAACGTGAAATTAACTTTCCCATGTTCCAACGAATCTAAGCTTTGTGTGAATAATCGAGTGCACACTCCCATAAGAAACGCTAAGCGTTCTGGCGATTTCTTTAATGGAGTCTATGCATGATTTTTACAAATATTGTCAAATTAAAGAACACATCTCTTAGATAATACAAAAGTTTTCGCTTCTCAAATTCTCACAGTTTTTTTAGAATTTGCTACTTAGCCCCACCCACTAAAATGTCAATCAGCTCACAGGACGTCACAAATCAGCTAACACGATCGCGGCAGCTACAAGTCATTGTTTCTGCTCTCTCTCTCTGCCTCATACTTATCGATGATTGCATAGCAATCCAAATGTACATTTATAGTTTAATATATTAAGTTGTGGAGAAGTGGAAGGACCTCTTTCTCTTCAGTTTTGTTGCTACATATATTTAAATCACATGAGTAGTTTGCTTGACGACTTATCTAGCTTTGTTAAATCCACGACTTTCAGCTAATGTAAATCCACGACTTAATGAAGTTTGAAAAAAAAACTCTACCGCTGCCAACGAATTTACTTTTACCAGATTGTCTGATCTTACCTTTATACTGGTTCACTATTTTCGTCTTCTTCTCATAGCTCTCATTGCTTTTCTCTCGAGAGACTAGGTGATTTCATTACACAGATTTTTAATGACGATAATTCCACAGAAATTGGGTCTTTATTTACTAAATTTGAGCTACATTATAATATACTTTTATACAGAAGGTATCAATATATGGAGGACAAATACAAACAACCATGCCCGTGGTGGGACTCTAACCCACAATCCAGCGACTCAGAAGTCAGCAGGTTAGCCACTTCGCCACCTGGGCAACCCATTTTCGTCTGTAAATGTACTGCTAGCAGCTCGATTAACTTAAAGAATTCGCACAAATCTGCAGCTGCAAGCTTGTTAAAGGCCAAGCATGGCGTCAGTTGCTGATTAGTGACGTCACAACCAATCAGATGCGTTTTTGGCCAAATGATAAAACTGACCTCTTAAAAAACGTTTTTTTTTATTTATGAAAACAACAAATTTTTTGCATTCCAATATGTGATTATTGAAACTGTTTCTTTCATTTTTTTATGACTTTTAAGCAAATTTAAGATTCATGCATGGACCCCATTCATCATTTCATTAACGCAGGCAATGTGCTTAGAAGTGTTGGACGTGGATAGTCTTCCTGAGCGCCCATATTCGTCCGTCAAATCTGAGCGCCCATTTTCGAACAGCTGGCACCATTTCACAATTGCAATTGCAAGACGACAAATCGCATTACCCCTGTAGACACGGCAAATTTTCTTATGGATTTTAGTGCAATTTAAGCCTTTCGCCCACAAAAAACGGATTGTTCCTCAAATCTCTAACTTGGAGTGTACAACCAGTTGCTGCGCCCTGACAACAATACTCTTGCGTACGCAGTGAACGCGTGAATACGTTGGATCATGCCACGTTGCAATTATAGATATACAGGCAGCATTCTTAAAAACGGCGAATGATGTCTTACATTCTTTCTATTTTGATTCATCCTCGTAATTTCCTGTTATTATTTACTTATTTTTATTATATGCTAATTAGTATATTTGTTATTAATTATCACGATGAACGTCCAGGAGCACACTGGGGTCAACACTGTGGCAAGCTTATGTGATCGCTGTTTCTTATGTTCAATGGAAATGGGCTACCCAGGTTTCTTTTAAGAAGATGGTGGCTCTGCCTCATTATGGAGTATAAGAGAGTATAAGAGTATACGAACCTGCAATTTCTGCGGTTGGATTGGTCAATGTAGACCAATGGAGACTTGACTCCGGGACTTCACCAGAATGGATTTTACCTCTGGGGTCACATGAAATGCAGTAACATCTGAAACAGCGTATCACATATTACTGTCACAGTGTTGACCTCAACATGCTCCTGAATTTTCAACATCAATGTCGAGCAAACGGAAACGGCGAGCAAAGCATTGATCAATCCTGTAGGACATGATACTTGTGACATTTTGTTAAGTTGAAAAGCGATAGTTGTGGCTTTGGGATAAATGTGGATGTTATTAATTACAATGGTACATTTAATTGACTTAAATGAGTAATTTCATAAATTTTAAAAAATTCAATAAATTAATTAATTACAAAAAAAGAATCAAGAAAAATCACAAAAAATTGCATGTTTAATAAAATAGCAAAACGAATTAAAATTTTATAATATACATAAATAATTTTTAAGTTTGGCCTACTAATAACAATTTTAACGTTATCAGCATTATAGTAATTTTGACAGTCCAATGTTGACATATACCCATATAATAATTTATGCATAATCTTGACATGAATTTTGAAGATATCTTTACAATTCAGTTTTGGGTTGAAAACGTAACTTAACTTGGAATCGGAAAATTCTTGAGTAGAACTAATGATGGAAAAGATCCTTGGACGCCAATCTCCTCAAGATTTAGGCAATGGCATAAAAAACGTTCAAGACTAACTGGCTCGTTTGAAAAGTTTACAGTCTCAAAAATTATGTTGTTACTTAAACCTTGAGGAGTTTGACGTCACTTTCAGGATAATACTCTAATATTCTCCTTGCTTTAGAGAATTATCTTCCCCGCTTTGACAAAGGAAAGCCTCTATCCGAAACGTCCGCTTTTTAATTTTGATTTATTTATTTTATTTTATTTTATTTTTCATTTGAAAATTTGGAGTTGTATCCTAAATGGCTGTCTTCCAAGATGGCGGTTTCTTGGTCACATAATCCAAAGGTCCTCCCCCCCCCAACCCTAATAATATCCCTATTCGAAATTATTAACTCCAATCATAACGTTTAGTTTTATTTAGGTATATCCGACTTTTGGCCCACCCTGTATATCTCTTCTAATGAAATTGTTTTTGGCTTGTTTATTAGAAGAATAATTATACATAGAATTATAAATTTCGGGCAATCTTGTTTAAATAATCCAAAGAATTGAACTTATTAAAATCATCTACAATGTCTTGAATTGTGCAATAATTATTCGAACTCGGGACATGAATTGATTTTTCTCGTTCAACATTACTTTGTTCTTTTTGAAATTTTCTTATCAAGTCATATACCGAATCAACATATGCAATTATAGGTTTAAAATGATCGTGACATGCATGAACAATAAGCATCAGTTGTGGTGAAAATGTATAATTATTCCAGAATTTCAATGGGAATATATTTCCTTGTTTATTTTTTGTCTTGAGATTGAAGGTCTTCTTGAAATATTCTTTAACCGAGGAAGCATTTGCAAGGAAATCTTCTGGAAGGTTGTTAAAATAGCCTTCAACCTTATCTACCGGCACAAATGACAATGCCGTGAGCATTTTAATTTGTTTCCCAAATTCTGGATCATTGCTGTATTTTTTTTGTAAGTCTTCTTCCAAATGTTCATATAAATTATTGAGTAGGTGGAACGGACAGCCACGGAGTTCTGCTTTTGGAAACTTTTTTTGGATAGCTTTCAGTGCAGCAAATTGGAAGTCGCAAAGAACTTTATGGGGATTTAAGCCATCTTTATGTTCTGATAGAAGTTTTAAGGCTTTAACGTAAGTTTTTGTTTCTTCATTTGATAGTAACACAAATACCAATGGAAGGTATTGTTCTTTATTTTTTTCGTCCCTGCAAGCGAAAAGTATAAGTGGCTTAAAATTAATTTTTTCTTTAATGCTGAAGGTACTGACTATATACCATTCTTGACATTCTTTCAATTTTTTAAGATTTTCTTCTGTTGAAAATATCAAAATGCGGTCTTGCCCTTTTCCATAATCGCGTATAAGAAATGGTTTTCCTTCTTCTGTTTTTGTATACTGGAGTGGTATTTCTGTATCCAAATCAAAAGAAATGTCTTCTTCTTGAATGTGAGAGCGTTTCTTTATTCTTTGGATTCTACGTATTTTAGTCTTTTTCTCTCTGTTTGTAAGTTCATCGACAGGGCCAGATAGGGCTTTTTGCAAGATCTGATTAGGTTTCTCTTTACTCTTTTGAGCTTCGCGAACTAATTTGTCACTTTCTTTACAAACTTCTGCTTTCGTGGCTTCTGGAAGGTGCAGGTGTTTTGAGCGCACTTCAACGGGATCGCCTTTTTGAGGGTTGATTCTAGTATGTGCACGGGCTCTACATATACGCTTTTGTTCGCACTGCCAATAAGTTTTTTCTTTTGTATCAGCTTCTCGTACATAAGCGTACCCTTCATATACTAATTTCCTTTTTCCTCGTTCAGTAAGGTAAAACTGGGCCATTACTCTAGGTTTAGGAATAAAATCTGCATATAGAAAAAAGTTGATTTCACGTTAACGTCATTAAATATACAACCTCTGACAATTAAGTTCGGTGAATGAGTTCACACAACAAAATGCAAAGCAGATAGAACCACATTTACTTTATTGTCCTTCGAAATAATCACACTTTTGGGATCGGGTGTATAAATCCTGGAAGCTCCTTAGGGATGGCTTTAAGTTCACGTGTCACATTTGCTTGAATGTCTGGAATGTCCGCAAATCTGTGTCTCTTTAAGGCCCGTTTCAGGCGTGGGAACAAAAAAAAGTCTTCCGGTGCCAAGTCTGGTGAATAAGGTGGATGAGCTATGGATACGACCCCTTTGTTGACCAGAAACGATTACGGCAGTGTTCCTCTTTGATCCATTATCCACAGTTACGTGCGCGCACAAACGTGACCTATCTGAACTTGCTTAAACAATGACTGGGCTTGTATTCACATGCATTGTTACTCGCATAAAGCTCGCACAGATTAGGGTGTGACGTCATTCACCGAACTTAATTCGGGTGAGTCAAAAATCACGGAACATAGCTGTATTTAGGAAATGCCGTGTATGAGGAGATATTAGAAAATAACCACATTTATTTTTTAACGGAGGAAATATAATCACTGTGTTAAAGTTAACGGCCAAAAAGAAGAGTTGTATCTGCACAGACATTGCATAACAAGAACTGCTCTTGCGCTACCAGTAGTTTAACAAATTGCCGCAGCTCTCACATCATATACAGTGGAAGAACAGCGAGCTGTTTTAAGGTTTCTTTTCGCAAAAAGCAAGAACCCCGCTGAAATTCATGAGAAATGGTAGACGTTTACGACGCTGACTGTCTGGATTATTCCAATATGTGCAAATGTTGTAAATTATTTTGGGAAGGAAGATTTAGCGTTGCCGATAAACAGATTTGACGGCCTGCGTCAGCGGCAATACCAGCCTTTATCGAGGACCTAAACAACACAATCTGAGAAAACCCGCATTTCCATGAAAGAATGGATTGAAAAGTTTTACATATCTTATGAACCTGCAATGGATATGGTGCATGAGATGCTTGGTTACCACAAAGTCTGCTCGCATTGGATTCCAAAAAGTTTGATATAAGAAGAGCATATAGTCTGCATCAGAATGGCGTACAGTCTGCAATATCTTCACGTGTACAACCAAAAGGAAAATGTGTTTCTGAATGGCACTATGACAAGAGATGAGGCCTGGGTCTTGACTTCACACCCGAGCCTAAAACTGGAAGCATGGTGTGAAAACATCCAAATTTTCCGGTTCCCAAAAAATTTAGCTCGGAAGATTACGCTTACAGTTTTTTGGGATAATGCAAGGCATCCTACTGGCTGAGTTCTTCCCTATTGGGTCATCCGTCAATGCTGCTACCTATTGTGAAACGTTAACTAAACTGCGGCGTGTTATCCGGAATAAGCGACAGAAAGAGGAAACTTCTTCATGATAGCGCACGCCCGCATATGGCCAATGTCATCAAAGAAAACCAGTCTTTTTCGGTTGAGAGGTTCTGGACCACATAGCCTGAGTCCTCTAACCACCTCTTTGGTCCCATGAAGAGATTTCTGGGTGGTTAGAGGTTTGAAACTGACGAGGAAATCAAATCTGCTACCTGATTCGAACGGTCAAAGTCATCGTGACGATGGCACATGTCGTCCGTCACCTTTTTTCACTCCTCAGCTCACAGATCCTCTCACTGGATGAGGCATCTCGACGAAAACGGAAATGGAAACAAAGAAGCGGAAGAAGAAGAGGTTTCCAGTAAAAAAAAAAGGATGGTGAAGAGAAAGGAGGTGGAGAGCGAGGAAAAAAGACAGAGTAAGCCGATCGTCGGAGAGCAGTGTAAAGAAGAGGATACATGGCGGACCAGTAAACGTTATGGTGAATGAGTCGAACGCTTTCACTGAACTTCGGAAGGGAGAAGTTCGCTATAGTAACGACATTAGCCAGGCATCGCCCACGCAAGCTTCAGAGAGCTGTCGACGGTTTTCTTAAAACGGCGGTCTAAGGGAAAACGTGGAGTCGTCTTCTAACCTCGTTAAGCTAAACATAATAGTGCCAGATATTCCATGCGTCTATAATTTGGTGAAGCTGGACGCTATCGTAGGTACCTTTATTGCTATTTCGAGAACTTCTAACGATATCAGGTGTGAAAAGATTCCTCCTGCGGGTCAGCTCTTAGGACTGTGGCCTTGCGTACACTCAGGGCAGTTTAGTATTTACGATAGATAATAAAGCAGTGCGTACCTTTAAAGTTTCTGTGTGTGTGTTCAAACATAGTATCTTCTGTCCTTCCAAAACACCAACAGATGATCGTACGGTAATTTATTCCACACTTGTTAATGCGTATGGTAGCATAAATACAGAGTGTTCCAAATTGATATATACACTTTTTGAAACGTTATAGCACAGCAACGAAATGAGATAGAAATTTAAGGTTTATTGAGTATGATCCAGACGGCGCTGGAAAAGCATAGCAACACGTTCATTGTTGTTCATTTGTTTATAAAACAAAATGGCGGTGAGACTTTCATTCGATGAACGTAAGTGGATACTGAAGTGTTACACTAGGCAACACCAAAAATGTTTCGGGGTCAAAAATAGTTATTTCCGAGGTATTTTGTCTCGCTGAACACGAAAATCACCATGAAAAGTTTTCAAGATACAGAACCACCGTGGGTATTAAAATCTCACTATGGATGGTTGTGAATAGCTGTAATTCCCCCTCAGCCTCACTCTCTGTATAGAATTTTTTTGATGATCTTTTCACCCGGCAGATGGAAGCACATTCCCTGTGACCGACCTTCTTTTAAACTTCGATCCAGGGCAGGAAGTGAGAGCGTCAGTAGAACAAAAAAAGACAACAGCAAAGAACGTAAATCAGGAAGAAGTGACCGTGGCGTCGGAACCTTTGATCTTAATGTAACGCCTAGTAGTTGTCATTAAAAAATATTACATTGCAATGAAAGCAAAATGTAACAATAAAAATTTATTCTCAGAATATTTATTGGAATTAAAAAGTAAATTTTGGAATTTATTTTTATCTAAGCTGTAGTAAAAATGTAGCATATTTTCCAGGCGACAAAAAAAAAATTATATTAAATCTTTCGCGAGAAAATTTACATCAATTTGGCTTTTTTACACAAATATTTTTTCTTAACCAAAGATATAGTTCAGGCATATAAATGACAAGTAAATTTAAAATACGGTATACATTTGAGTCTCAATTTTCGAATAAAGATATTTATTTTATTTATTTTTTTGCTTTGGAGTAGATTTTTTTTTTGCCCGGATAATACAAAAAAATGAAGAAATTCATTCTCAAAACGTTATACAATTTGAGATTTTTATTGTAAAAAGAAAAAAAAATGGTAGAAAAAATATATTTTGGATTTATGCTGTGTTTTGATTTAAATAATCTTCAGGACATTGAAAAAAATAGAAGTCGGTTTCAACTTGAGAATTTTTTTTCCCGTTAACAATAACTAAAAAAAAAGGGGTTCTATTCTTATAAGTACATCATTATAAGAATGGTAAGTATATGAAATATTGACATATGAACGATTAGAAGAGTATGAAAAGAGTATGAAAAGAAATATAAATTGATATGAGCGTGACGTATGATGATATGTAGCAGTTGAAATAAAAGCCAATAATAATAATAATAATAATAATAATAAATAAATAATAATATTTATTAGAAAATGGGTCTTTGAAGGATTTTTTCACGCCCGACCTCCGATATCAATCAGATAGAGAAAAGAAAGGAAAATAATTGATGATGAAAGTGCACGTATTTGAATAAAAAAATTTTTAATGAATAATTAGCTTTTGGAAATTAATTACTGATGGAAAAACAACAATTTTTATAACTTCAGGTTGAAAATCATCATGGTATCAATCTTTTAACCTGAAGTTACAAGCTTCAAGTAATTAATTTCCAAAAGCATACGGAATATTCCTCCATTTTATATATTTTATATATAACTAGCAGAATACCCAGCGTTGCCCAGGATGATTACACTTGTAGGTAAGCAGAACAATCTCAAGAAGTTAAATTAAAACCCCAACTTGGGTGAATAATAACTCAATCAATACAACATAGAGCGAAGGGACTATCCAGCAATAATAATCTTTAAAAAGTGAAAAGGAAGTTTATCTTAAGCAGCATTAGAACAAATAAAAATATTTCAAATTTAAACTTCCTTTTGGTAATTCATTATTTCTTTGAATATAATAAATAAATGTATATAAAATTATATATTTTTTAATTTAATTTCATCTATGTGTATTAACTTTTTCTATTAAGTTTTTATGAAATTTAAAAAATAACAATCATAAATTGTTAAAAAATTATCATTTATTATTATAATAAATTAATACAATATTACGTAAAAGTATATGCACAGTTTATCCTAAGCAAATATGTATTAATTATTTTATTTCAAATATTTTATGATGAAGTTATCCAGTGAACAAAATAAAAATTAAAAAGCACAATAAAATGATTTTTTAATACATACTTTATTTTTCCCAGGTTAAACGAGAATTTTTACAATAAGAGGTTGAATATCAAACAATTTAAATACAATTTTATTACATTTTTAAAATAGTTTGTTTAATTCTAAAAAAATTATCAAAATATAACTTTTTATCATTGAGAATGCTTGGAGGAATTTAATGATACGCACTAGCCGTTAGAGTCCGCCACTGATTTATGACGTGACATGACGTCACACACGTTACATGTTTTCCCCCGAACGGTCACTTCTTCCTGATTTACGTTCTTTGACAACAGGTTGCACGATTTCAAGTAAAATTCTCTCTGATTCCCTTGCAATTGAAGGTAAGCAATTCAACTATATTAAATTTATCAGTCAAATCGACTGATCATCACTCTGTTTGACCTCTTGAATCAAATTTTAAATGATGTTGAAAAATAATTGACGATTTTACACTTTCGGTCTGGTTGTTTTGGATTGTTTTTCACCCAGAGGTCTGGAAGTTTTCGCCACTTTTCAGTATTTTTTAAAAAATACTTGTTATTTAAATATATCAGAATTAATCACTCAAACAGATCACTAAAACTTTTAATTTTGTGCTTTCAGATCAGAATGCCACGAAATGTGTTAATGCCGTCGACAATTTTTGTTACGTCTGTGGTGAAATGACTTTTGCATCCCAGAAGCGAACCATCACCCTACTTATAAAGACAGCTTACTTCGGTGTGAAAGTAGGTGACCAGGATAAACAGTGGGCCCCATATGTTTGTTGTAATTCTTGATCAGTGAGACTGCGAGTGTGGCTGAGTAGGAAGAAACGAGCAATGAAGTTTGCTGTACCCATGGTTTGGCGTGAGCCAACAATGAAACAATTGTTATTTCTGCATGACGCCCCCCATGAAACAAGGTTGGTCAACAAAAACGAAAGAATCGGTAAAATATCCTAGCGTTCCATCAGCCCTTTGTCTCGTTCCTCACTTGGCTAATCTACCAATTCTTGAACCACCTAAAAATTATGTGACTGAAAAGCATGATGCTGCAGAAGAAGAAGAAGAAGAAGAAGAAGTTGTTAGACCCGGGACTTCCCATGACCCAGATTTCGAGGCAGAAGATTTGAATGAGCCTCACAGACTAAATCAGACAAAATTGAATGATCTAGTAAGAGCTCTTGACTTGCCAAAGGAGAAGGCGGAGCTTCTAGCATCAAGACTGAAGCAATGGCATCTACTCCAACCAGAAGTCAAGATCACAGAGTACAGAAATTTTTACTTTTTATTTACTTTTTATATTTTAAAATAATAATAATAATTTAACTAATAGTAATCCTATACGTCCATCCAGGGCCTGTATATCCTGAGGCCGACGATTTGGGTCCCTGGATGAACCAGGATTAACGACTGCTGTATGATGGTCACAGCAGCCGGGGGGGGGGGTGAAGATCGTGAGTCACTGAATGGTCGCCCATCCAGTGGCTAGCCGTGCCTGATGTTGCTTAACTTCACAGAAGTTGTTACATTGAATGCCCACCAGGCCACGGCCTCCCCAATGGAATGGCCACCAGGCCAGCCCCCCCCCCCCTGGAATATTCTTTATTTGTTTGCAAAGAAAGAATATGTGGTTGCTTGTATTGATGTCAACGGCTTGATGAATTCCCTGAATATAACTCATGATCCAAGTAAGTGGAGGTTGTTTATAGACTCTTCCAAACTTAGTTTGAAAGCAGTATTATTACACAAGGGCAACTTTCATCCTTCCATTCCCATTGGACATTCAGTTCACATGAAGGAAACTTAAGGGAATTTGAAATTACTTCTAGAGTCAATCAAGTACGAGGATCATAAATGGCAAATCTGTGATGACTTGAAAGTTATTGCTTTACTCCTGGGGAATGCAGTTAGGCTATATCAAGTACTGCTGTTTTCTGTGTTTGTGGGACAGTCGAGATAGAAAATCTCACTACATAAAAGACAAATGACCTTCAAGAAATTTAATTCTCGGGGAGAGAAATGTCCAAAATGAGCCTCTAGTAGATCCAAATAACATTCTGCTTCCACCCCTACACGTTAAGCTGGGACTACATCAGGGTCGTTGGGATGTGTCAATGCTCGCCGACTACTGTTGGACTGTTACAAGAGATGCTCCGGCTTTGGCATACAAGAGGCAATCCAAAAGGTTAAAAACAACTGCTCCTTTCTTAAAAATGAACATTGTTTAATGAAACATGACCTATTGTATTATATTCATTACACAGAAATTTTTTTCTTCTTCAATTTACCTTTAAATCGATGGGTAGGCTGTTGTGTATCTCGGAAACAAGAGCTAATAAAAAAATTTCATGCACATATTCGTTATTCTCGACCCAAAATTAGCAAGAATTGATTATTTAGAACCAAGAAACAGACAAAAAGTTTAATTTTGTTGCCTAGTGTTATTGGAAAGTGGAGAATGTTGTTGAGGGTTGAAGGTTCGACGTCGGAGGGATGAATTTGGTACGCCACCGCCAACAAGGGTAACAATAACAAAACTCCTAGACAAGAAGTTAACTTTTATCACTGATGGATAGGACGAAGAGGAATTACTACGGAGCTCCCGTCTCGATCTCCCGATTTAATCCGACTCTACTTCTACCTTTGGGAAATTTTAAAGAACACGGTGTTCGCCACAAATCCACAAACACTGACGGAATTAAGAGATCAGATTGAACATTCCATCAATGATATTCCGTTAGCTACTGTCCAGTCGGTATGTCGCTCTGTTCGACGTCGAGGTTGGAAGTGTACTGTGGCAGAAGGGTGGACATTTCGAACAAGTATGGCTTAACGAAGTTTAAGGAATAAAATACAACAAACCTTATATTTCTGTCTCATTTTGTTGCTGAATTATAACGTTTCAAAGAGTGTATACATCAATTTGGGACACCCAGTGGTGCTATTAACGCTGTGACTTTTGTGTTTCTTATTTCTGCAGGATTGTGACTTTTTCGATAACTATCTACCTTAATTCCTTTGTTTAAAAAAAACTGAAATGTTTGGTGTAAGACAGCGCTGAGTGAAATACCCTTCCAGCTTCCGAAGGTATAGGAAGAAAACGAACTTTATACGCCATCGTGATACGAAGAAGTACCGGGTGGGCAAGAAATAACGTGAGGTGTTCAGAGCTCGCTAGCGGGGATTTTATTAGGCCAAATGCAGTACATTTTGGTATATATACTTAGTGAAACATGCAGTTTCGATTTCTGCAAAAAAAAAACCAAAAAAATACCGTACAAACCAACTTTAGTAACAACAATAAACAATGTTTGATTTTTAATTCCAAATGTGTTTCAATATGACCACCAGTGTGCTGTTCCAATAGCTGCATGCGGTACACGACATTTTCTACGGCAGCTCGCAGCATATCTGCATTAATTAGTCTGATATGTAACGTTATTTGATCCTTTAAGGTTGAGAGGTCAGGAACACGTGCTTGATACACAAGGTTTTTCAAATATCCCCATAACCAAAAATCACAAGGGTTGAGATCAGGCGACCTGGGTGGCCATACCATGGGAAATGCACGACTAATTATTCTGTTGTCTGAAAAACGTTCTCGCAAGATCTGCTACACCTGACATCCGATGTGCGGTGGCGCACCATCCTGCATAAAAATGGTAGAATCCAGACAACCCTTTTCCTGCAATCGTGGTATCACAAAATTCTCAAGCATATCGGCATACCTGGCAGAATTGACGGAACAAGTCACCGGTCCACGGGGACGGATTTCTTCAAAAAAGTACGGGCCGTTGATGAAAGAAGCAGTAAAGCCGCACCATACTGTTAGTTTCGGTGAATGCATAGGAGTTGGCAGATACACTTGTGGATTTGATGCAGCCCAAATACGGCAGTTGTGGGTATTGATATCACCATTCAAATAAAAATGTGCCTCATCACTCCATAAAATTTGCCATGGCCATGCATCATCCACTTCCATACGTGCTAAAAATCTCAACGAAAAGTCAGTACGGGTATGTTCATCTCTAGGAAGCAATTGTTGAACAAGTGTGAGTTTATAGATATAAAATGTCAATATCTTATGCAATATTTTCCTCACCGTCGTATATGGGATATCTGTTTGGCGTGCTATTGCGTGTGCACTGCTGGTACCCTGCACAGTAGTCATCTCTTGTTCCACAACAGCAGTTGCAACTTCTTCAACGTGTTGCTGCCTGATTCGTTTGCGTCCCCGGCCTGGTTCCACTCCTAGAGTTCCGGTAGATTCAAATCGTTCAATTACTTTCCGTAAGTTAGTTATGCTCATCGGTCCTCTTCGTAACGTTTTCAATCGCCGGAATTCACGAAGGACAGCACTTGCATTGTCGCTCTTCTGATAAAACAACTTGACTAATAACGCCCGGTCAGGCAGAGTAAGCGTCATCGTCAGACCATTCGTTCGTGAATGATGGGAAATCCTCAGCCTTGCCTTTTATTGTCATGATTGCTCAACACGGAACGCGCTTATGCAAATGTATTCATTGTTTTCTTGAAATAAATGCCCCCTATGGCGACTTTTGGTACTATTTTTTTTTTTTTTTGCAGAAATGGAAACTGCATGTTCCACTAAGTATATACATCAAAATGTACTGCATTTGGCCTAATAGAATTCCCGCTAGCGAGCTCTGAACACCTCACGTTATTTCTTGCCCACCCGGTACTTATGATGGTTTTATTTGTCAATCAAAATGAAAAACCTGCTGTATTGGAAATTAAACATAAGTTACGCGTATGTTTTATACAGTTGATTTATTCAATTAACTGTACCAATTGTGTTAATAAATTGATTTTATTTAATTATTTTCCCGTCCATGCTGTCTGTTTGTTCTTCCACTGCCAATACTTTATAAAATACGTGATAAAATCCGCCGTGCGCCATTGACTGTATTCACAGCCGACGAAGTCCTGTGAACGATGTATTCTAAAAATGGTGCAGCGTTGGGATAAATGCGTAAATAGTCAAGGGGGCCTATGTTGAAAAGTAAATAAAGTCGTGTAGTTTCAGCTGCACTTACTTGTTTACCTGTATGTTTCGTAAGTTTCTTTGAAAAAAATAAATGGCGTTACTTTCTGATATCCCTTCGTATAATAAACGATGTGAACATGGTAGCAGGGAATAGGATAGGTATTCTATCTTTTGAGACAGTTTTAGAGTTTGGCTACCATCTTGAAATCCGCGATGTTGGGTCAAGATTCAGTTTCTTAAATATGAAATATCATATAACATCTGTTTTTCTCAGGAGTTCATTTCTGCAATAGGATTTCGGTTATCTGTTATGATTCACAATTCATTAACAAAAACATTGGCAGTCTGCTATTGTCTGAAATAGCACTTATAAAGGGGGAGAGGATTAAGCTGATCATGATGTCCGAGAAACGCCTTTATCATACTATGTCTACTGATTTCAATGCCTAATACCCCGAGAGACAACCAATCGCTCACATTATTGTCATATATGTGATATCACATTTCAGAGCTACTGCGACTGTTAGAAAATAAAGAACCAAAATCATCATCCAATGAGGCAACACCAACAATTGTGTTGGCAGCATCTGCAGAGCCTACAATGCAACACACTTTGACTTGCAGCTGTGTATGGACTCAGCCTATCATCCACAGTATGGATTCTGCGTACCAACAAGTGACATCCATGCAAAGTTCAGATCCAGTAAAAACTATCTGAGGATGATGTGTTCCTGGGTGAGGAGTTCTATTCCTGGGCTCTAGACAAATAACGACCGGATCCTTCATTTGCTCATAACATTATGATCAGTGATGAGGCAAATGTTTTGTCCATTGTGAACCGTCAGAACATGAGATATGGAGCAATACGAACCCTCAATGGACAGACTCATCCAAAGTTATTTTGTTGTGTGCGATATGGGACACCCGTTTAATTGGACGAATTTTCATATACGGTACCCTAAATGATGATCAGTTTCTGCGAATGTTATAGAACAGTGTGTTCCCGTCACTGTTGATTGAAGATGGCAGTTTTCTGAGTTATTTCCAGCAGGATGGTGCGCCACCACACAACGGACGTAATGACTGTCCAAGGGTGGATGGGCATGTAGCTAGTTATTGGCTGAGCCGGCGGAATATACTGTGGAGTGGCCACCATGTTCTCCATACCTCAACACCGCTAGATTTTAACCTATGGGACCACTTGAAGCGACTTGTGGATGCTGTGAAAAGCAAATATTACCTGCATTACGCCCTACTTTCTTGTGCGCGTGTATAATAAATGAATAAAGCTCCTTGAGCTCTTGTCCAGCAGCAGGGACAACACAGTGAACACATTCTTCAGCTGCTGTAACCCAATTTCTGGTGAGATTTTTCTGGTAAAGTCTCAATGTTTTTTTTAATAACTTGCGAACCTGAACAGATAACTGAAATCCGAATGCAGGAATGAACCCCTGAGATAAAAATGGTGTTATATGATATGCTACATGACCCCTTTTCTATTTAAGAAAATGAACTTTGACCCAAGATGACGGATTTCAAGATGGCGGTCAAACTCTAAAACTGTCCCAAAAGATAGAGCAGCTATCCTATTCCCTGCTAGCATGGCCACATCGCTCATTTTACACACCATTACCGAAATACAGCTATGTCCAGTGACTTCGCTCATGCAAAAGTAAATTCAAAAATAACAAACTTTTATACAGGGTGTTATTAAATTGAGTACAGATTTTTTGGGAGATGATAGAAGAGGTCCTTAGAAGTATTTTTTGTCATATGAACATGGGGTCCCCGCAGCTCCGTTTACTTACAATACTGCATTGGACAATCAAATGACACCGGGACGCAGTGTGCGTTGGTAGGTCTAGATTATTTTATTTTTAACAATTAACACAAGCAATCTACTGTATGACTTTTACAGTAATTGTTCGAAATGACCGCCATTTGCTTCATAGCACAATTCGCAACGCCTTATGGTGGATTGATGTACGCGTGGAAACAGTTGATTTGCGCCGTCCTGTTGAAACCACATCAAATGTCTGGTCATTAGTGGAACATCTTCAAGAAGACCAGGGAGCTCCTCCTTCAGGAAACCAAGGTATGTTTGCCCGTTAAGATGGCATGGTAGGTGATATGGCCCAATCAGGACATTGTAAATCATGTCAGCCCAATTATTCAACGAAATGTTAATTGTTAAAATTAAAATAATCTAGGCCTACCAACGCACACTGCGTCTCGGTGTCATTTGATTGCTCAATGCAGTATTGTAAGTAAACGGAGCTACGGGGACCCCATGTTCATATGACAAAAAATACTTCTAAGGACCTCTTCTATCATCTCCCAAAAAATCTGTATTCAATTCAAAAACACCCTGTATACCCTCAATTCGTCTTTGTGCAGCTTTGGACGAACTTACGGGACCAGCCACAATGTTAAAAACTACTCTGTATGAAGCAACATTCTGAATATAATACGATTAGTAAAAGTTATTCAGATGTAGTCAGATAAGAAACAATTATTGCGAATTAGTTAAGGACACGGAATAATTGTTTTTCAGAACTGCTCAAACGAAATATAAGGTTCTTAGGAATATTGTAATCTCTCGTAAAAATTTGCATGTTTTTTTCCTTTTTAGTCGATATTATCTTTTCTTCGATGCAGAACATAATCTATTATTTGTATTCTACAAGGTCTACATCTGATGGTACGAAATTAACCTGTGAACAGCAAGCACAAATTACAGTTTATAAACAGCAAGTCCAAAACCATCGTCAGTAATTTCCTGACGGTTATGGCAAGCATCCTCATACGTAAAGGCTGTCTCTGATTTCTGCTAGAGACGAGCGTGCCATCCTCCAAATGGCATCTACCGCCATTGGAGCAACATCTTCCAGCATTACGTCTTCCCTCAACCTCCAAGTGTAAACAAGAACGACACGTCGCCTACTTCTTGCTTCCAAGAATCATGCTTGTCTGAAAGTTAAGTCAAAGCCAACCTTAACAATGAAGCACAAAGAGATTACATTGATCTTTGCAAAGCAGTATTTGGTATTCCGATATGCGGAATACGTCATCTTTGGTTTAAAATTTATGGACTCGGTGGTTTTAGATTTGAGACGGACAGACGTGCCTTTATGATTCGGGCGGTTTCCTTTGCACAGGGTAAATCGAGTGCTACATTTGTTCACGCAAAATCAAGAGCAGCCACTATAAGGACATTTTAGAGAATTGTCTGTTGGAATCGTGTTACTCAGCACGATAATGCCCCCATTCAAGTCAACAGTGGCTGCGTGATCACAGATTTCCAGCTCTAGACTGACCACCATGGTAGATCGGATTTTATTCCAGTTAATAATTTATAGGATAATGTGGTGGGAAGCATATACCCAAACGAAAAGCGGTTTACTACCGTAAATGACATGAAAAATGCAATTAAACAATCATGGGATATTATACCCTTTGAAAGACTACAAAACCTGGTTAGCAAGGAGACCGCACGGACCTGTCATCACGGATTTGGTTGAAATTTTAGGAGGTCAATCTACACATTGATATAGCTAGTATGTAAAATGATTTGAATCAATGGCCTTTCGTTTCAGAGAAAAAAAGCATAATTTTTTTTACATTTACTATTGCAGTGCCTGATAAACCAACTGGGAAGAAGGGTAACCAACTCAGCAGTGGTTAGCGTCAGGCCTCTGTGATTTTCTGCCCCGGGTTCGATTCCTGTCATTTTCATTACATTTCCTCCCCCCCCCCCTGTTTTTCGCGATTATTATTTGTTTGCACTTTGCATATTCACCTTCACATACATAAATAACGTCACACATCAAAAATATATGCAAAATGCGGCATCCGTGATTGGCGGCGACGTGGCGGTGATGGCGGTGCGATGAAGGATCCGTCCTCCACCTCTCCCCTCCCCCCCAAACCCGTTTCCATTGTAATCGAAAACCGAAAACGGATGTTAATTTAGCGTGTAAAATGAATAAGAAACGATAAAAATCTATTAGCACTATCGACAGTCTATGCGCAATCGTTGCTTATGTATGTGAATGTTACTATGCAAAATGCAAACAAATAATAATGGCGAAAAACCAAAAGAAAAAGGGGAAAAAATGTAAAAAGTGACAGAAACCTAACCCAGGCCAAGAAATCACAGAGGCCTGCCGCTGTTAAGTTGAATGCCTTTCTTTCCACTTTGTTTATCTGGCACTACAATCATAAACGAAAGGCCATTGATTCAAATCCTTTTACACATTAATCCTTTTATATTAATGTTATATATTGATCTCCTCAAATTTCAACCAAACCCATGATGACATGTTCGTGAGGTCTCCTTGTAAGTCAATGACCTGATCCGTTTAAATGGCAAACAAACTATATACACTGAACGGCCAATTTATTAGAGGCACCCCGCTAATAGCGTGTTGCGCCTCCTTTAGCGGCGAGAACTACCTGAATACGTGCTGACTTGGATTCAATAAGGCGTTGAAACCGGTACAGAGGAGTAGCAGCTCAGATTGACATCACAGCGTCCCGTAATTGGTGCAGGTTGGAAGGTAGTGTGGGAAGGCATCGGATGGTTCTCTCCACTTCTTCCCATAAATGCTCGATCGGGTTGAGATCGGGCGACCGAGCTGCTCACTGAAGCAGGCGGAAGTCCGCGTTCTGTTCCTCGAACCAGTCCAAGACCATTCGAGCACGGTGACAGGGAGCATTGTCCTGCTGAAACTGTCCGTCACCAACAGGGAACACAGTCATCATGAACCGGTGCACCTGATCGGCAACAATATTCAAGTAGTGTGTCGCATTCAGGTATGTGTCTACGGATATCAAGGGACCCAGTGTGTCCCAAGAGAAGATACTCGTCAGCACTCCTGATCAGCACTCCTCCTTCACCTACCTGTACGGTTGTCTTCTGACATGATGGGTCCGTGGCCTCGTACTGTCTGCGCCAGATGGGCAGTCTGCCGTCCGCATGATGAAGTAGGAACCGCGATTCGTCGGACCAGGCGACCTTCTTCCATTCATCCAGTGTCCAGTGGCGATGCCTGTGTGCCCATAGCAGACGCGCTTTCCTATTTTGCGGTAACAACGACGGTACCCGTACTGGCCGCCTGTTTTAAACTCAGCTCGGTGCAAGGTGCGCCGCAGCGTGTGCTCCGAAATGGGTTGGGATGCTCCCTCATTGAACTGCGCTGCAATTTGTTGGGCTATTCCCGTCCTGTTGTTGTGGATGATTCGTGCCAGTCGCCGTTGGCCTCGTTCATCCACGGCCCTGTTTCGTCCGGAGTTGTGTTTGTTGGATGTTGTTTTTTGGCAAAACTGCCATTCACGGAACACCCTTGACACTGTTGCACGGGAAAACCCGAGGAGGTTCGTGGTTTGCGAAATGTTCAACTGGGCCCGTCGAGCACCAACGATCATGCCTCCTTGGATTTACCCATATTCAGTCCACTTCTGCTGCTGACTGCAACTTGCGATCCAATGAATCCCTTATATTCACCGCTTCGGCCTGTTCCACTGTTTGCGTGTCACTGGGAAGCCGATCCATTTTCCGTAAGAGGTACCTCTAATAAATTGGGCGTTCAGTTTATTAGCTACTTCGATTTAAATGTTTGAGTTGATTCGTTGTTTTGCTTCAGAATTATATAATTTCGTCCACCTATTTTTATTGAGCTGTTCTGTAAAACAACCATTCCGTATCTTTAAGTTCTTGGCACTGACGTTTACTAATCGCATTACATCAAAATGTTTCTTCAAACAGAATAGTATTTATCATTGTGGCTGGTCGTATAATTTTTTAGGACCATGTCGGAATTGTTATTTATTGCTTACCTCTGTCTGGTAGTCATTTCAATGACTGCTCCCTTTTCGGACTGCACCAAGGATGGAATGAGTGGTACGTATTCCTCATTCAGAGAAGGTGAACCTGCAGAAATTATTACCAGAATTCTACAGCAACATGGTAAAAAGTGTCTAACTTCGTAGCAAGTTTTATAAGTGGCTTGTTCCTTCTGGAACCAGGTTTCGACACCATTTAGTGGGTCTCAAAAGTTTAGTTAATCATGTTTTAACAACAACAGAGAATTATTGAACGCCAAACAAATATTAACATTCTTAACTGAATTCTATCTTTAATCTAAGCTAATAAGCAAAAGCGCTGCTCTCTAGCTCATTATTTTAGAAAAGAAAATTTTAACAAAAATGAAAAATCCACCTTCTCAAAAGTTTAGGTAATGGTTTCTATGGGAGCTGGTAAGGAATGAAGTTTTATGCAAATTACATGAATTCGCCTTTGATACTCAGAGCATTCTATTGCATGTCGAGTACAGACCAATTGCTTATTGTAAAAGTTCTTAATCAGGAATAAGAACCATGCGAAAAGAGAAGCAATTCACGCCTGATTTTAATCCTGCTTTTACGATAAAAGGTTTGATTTTTAAAATGTCTGTTTGCTTTTTGATTTTCCCTGATAAAACATATTTTAATTCACATTTTAAAATGAAACTAAAATACAGGATGTCTCACCTAAAGCGGACCAATTGCCAGCTTCTGAAATACAAATCTGACAGAGTACTTTCTTTGGAAGAATTTTTGTACTTTATCAGAGGGATTTTTACGTGTATTCCATTTACAAAAAAAACGATGCCTTTTTTGAATCTGGAAGTCAACTTTGAAATGTGCAATGGAAACCCCAGTTTTTAATGATATATTCAGATTGTACACAACATTTGAGAAATGTTTTATTCTTGGTGTTTTTTCAGTTGATCCAATCAACCGTTTAGGAGATAGAAGCAATGAAAATATTCATCGATCTCTGCAACATCGCTTACAGATTGTAGGGGCACATTTCTTTGATGGGCCTCTTAATGGAAGGCAGTATGCCAGCTTCATCACGAACACACTTCACTTGATTTAGGAAGGCGTACCTCTTCATTCCAGACTACAAATATGGTTTTAGCAAGACTGTGCCCCACCACAAAACTGCCACATAGCTCGGATCACCGTTAAGAACGCTTTCCATGACGGATGGATTGGTTGTTGAAGACCAGTTGATTGGCCCCCTTGATCCCCTGATCTAACTATTTCCGATATTTTTCTTTCAGGGCCTGTTAAAGATACTGTCTACAGATGTCGACCAACAACACCTGAGAATAAGCAGTGCAGGATCTTAGCTGAGTAGGAGGAGGGAAGGATACTCCATTCAGAAAGGTCTCTACAGCATCGCTTACAGATTTGCATAGACCAAGAAGGGCATGTGTTTGAATATTTATTATAACAACGTTCAAATAGAAATATTGGTATCCGTTTTATAATCCATTATTTACGCTATGAAAAGAAAACATTGCCTTTACTTTAATTCCAAACACACCACAACTTTAATGCCTCTGTCTCCTAAACGGTTGAATCAATTGAAAAAACACCAAGAATAAAACATTTCTTAGATGTTGTATGCAATCTGTTAATACAATTAAAAATAGGGGCATCCATTGCATATTTCAAATTTGACTTTCATGTTTGAAAATGGCTTTGGTTTTTTGGAAATGGAATACACAAAAACTCCCCACATAAAATTACAAGAATTCTCCCACTGAAAGTACCCTATCAGATTTGTATTTTAGAAGTTTGCTATTGGTTCACTTTAGGGAGACACCCTGTATACTGAAAACCTCTCACACAAACGTTTGCACCGCCCCGCCAAAAGTATCCGGACAACCCGCTTCATGTATCCTATACGTTACATGTAGGACTACCTAGATGTGCAATGACTGGAGGAACACGTTGCCAGTCAGCTTTTAAACGATCCAGTAACTAATCATGAATAGTGGCCGTTGATTTGTGCATCAGTATACAGCACTCACATACATTCCACATTGAAGTAGGCTAGGGCAGCAGCTTGATGTCAGCATGAGTAAACGAGCAGCATGTCATGGAGCATTATCTTGCTGGAGGAAGCAATCTAGTGCATTGCTATAAATATCTACTATCGCTCCAGGACGGTGGTTTTCCAACATCTCTAGTAAGTTACGGCAATATGTTACATGTAATCACTAGTGGCTTTGCAGAACATGACCCACACCATAATCCTACTAATAGTCTTCTCCACTGTATGCACGAGGCACTCTTTATTGTATTTCTGCTTTAGATTGCTGTAGGCTGAAGCGACTTTCATCACTACACATAACATTTACCCACATCTCTAGTCCAATGACGACATTCCTTATACCACAGCATTCATTTTTGAGAAGGACCGAAAAGAATCCGTTCTCGAGAAGCACACGTTGTACTGTGCGAACGGATGGGCCACGTGTTACGGTCGATGAGAAGCGCCTAGTGCAAGAGCAGCAGCGATCTGCTGAAGTGCCTCTTTGCGATTCTTCAGCACCATCCAACTTCGATCTGATTCTACATGGCCCGGAAGAATTTGCTTTCTGTTTGTATTTTTGCATAAGATCTGCAGAGCAGATGGAAGATGTGGATTTCGTAAATTGATTTTCTGCTAATGCAGCATCATAGGATAATTCCTTTCAGAAACGATATTAGGAGTTAGGTTACTTTTACACTAATACTTAAGAGAACTGAAACTAGAATAACATACGGGTGTCCGGATACCTCTGGCAGAGAAGTACTCATTTTCTTGTAACCTACACTGACTGCTCAAATGAAAGTGAAAATTTTCGATTTTATGCGTTTTGTTATTATCTTGAAAAATACTTGATGAATTATCTGGTAATTTCTGGATATTTCAGCGAAGGCTTTGTCCCGAAGGCAAATAGGGGACCAACAAAAAATTGAAGGAAGGAAATAATGTTTAGGATCACCCTGTAAAAAGTAATGCTTGAAATGCTTTGTAGCTGTAGCATATGCTTATGAGGCTTCTTTTATTTAACAGAGTTTATGTAATCATATTCTGGCATAATGTGTGGCAGATAATGGGAGAATTTTTATTCCGAAAAGTTTATGCAGGAAGCTCCTTCCTGACATGAAATAGAAGGGATTGGGCATTAGCCTTAAACAGTATTGTCACATGTGACGAAAGCTCGGTACACAACTTCGACCCCGATCAAATCAAGAGTTCATCAATGGAGTTCCGCCAGATCAAGCACCTCTCGTACAGCATGACAAATCTCGTTCGCACAGCCTTGAAATGATTACAAGACAGATTGAGTGTCTTGGTTTCACGTTGTCCATCATCCTCCACAGTCTCGACGTGGCGCAATAGGATTTTCATCTGTTCAGGAACATCATTTTAGGGAGAAATGTGTTCGCCAGGGCAATTACGTAGAAAAATGATTATGAAGACATGAACAGTAAGATTGTAGGAAGTCATTACCACGCTATGTCTTACTCAAAAAATATTTCCAGTTTCAAATAATTTTCAAATACAGTTCAATACTTCGCTCCATAAATTTCTCCTCTGGAACAGTAACTTTCTTCATTTGTAACTGAACCTCGACAAAACTACCTACATCATTTTCTCCCAACGTAACAAAAATTTGATTCTACTTCCTTTAAGCTAATATACAATTCCTACAGCATCTCTTCCTCTACATCCTTTAAATATCTGGCAATTTACTTGTCTCACAACCGATCTTGGGATACACACATTAATACCCTCGCCTTCACTCTAAATTACCGCCTCGGTCTTTACTCCCGTCTCCATTTCCTCCCTTCTCATATCTTAATGTCACTCTATGATACCTATGGGATTCCTCCGCCAAATCTAATCTTCTACGCCTTTTTCGTCTCCAAATGTGGTTTCTCCGTATTAATCTGAAAACTCCGCAAACCTTCTCCCGTATCGCATCTATTTAATTCCGTGAGTATTATTCCCATTCATTCTTCAACTTGCCAATATTTATTTATAAGGCCCTCAAAAATCTTTTACTCACCCATCTATTTTCCTCTTCCTTTCTCCCCGTTAGCTCCCCCCCCCCCTACAATTTCCGTCACTTCACCCCTTTTGTGCTTCCCAGGATTAGCCGAGTTTACCAACTCAACAGCATCTCTGCTTCCGGTCTAAAACTTTGATCTACCTTTTCGTCCGAAATCCGTCCCTCTTCTTCAATAGCTATTTTTAAAAACAGACTTCTGAATCACCTGCAAAATATCTCTTAATACCTTGGCTAGTGTTGGGCAGGTTTTAATGCTACATTTTTTAAAATTTAGGTTTTTGCTAGTGTTGCTGGCTGATATTATCACATTTTCTGTTAAATGACAGCTTTTGCTAATGTTGGGTAGGTGTTAATACTACTTTTTTTTTTAAAATATTCCTTACCTCCCTCCCCCAACCCCTATTTACAACCATTAAAACACTGCCCTAGATGTAGCTCCTTCCAATCCCCAGCCTTTAGTATATCTCCACCACCGGCAACAGAATCCGATCTCCCTCACCCGTTCGTCCCCAAGCATCCTGTCTCAACTCCTGTCTAAAGAACTCCCTCTTGACACCCCTACCTACTATACCAAACCATTCCCTTCCCTTCTCCAAAACGCGCATTATAAATCATAATATTCTGTATCTCTGTTCTCCATCCAGGGACCTACCTCGTCTGCCACCGCCATACAGGCCCTGGTGGGTCATGAAAATTTTGTGAGTCATTATTTTTCAGCATGCACTAGTGCATGTAATTAAGTCAGTTCTCTTAAAGTTTTCCTTTATATAGGAAAATGAAAAGCCAGAAGTCTCAAATAATACGTGGAATCTATATATATAAAAATGAATGTTTGTTTGTTTGTTTGTTTGTTACGTATGCGTTCCTATACCATTCATCCGATTGCGATGAAACTTTGCACACTTCATCTTCAAAGCAAGAGGAAGGTCACTGTTTACCTGAAATTCCGAAAAAGTAATTATTTTCGAAAATAAAAATGAATGTTTTCATTTCGGTCAATAGATGGCGCCATCTTTTTAAAATCTTCTAGCGGATCTCTTGCTCGAGCTCTTTTTGGATTAAATTTTGCAACATCTGAAAGTGAATATTCCGACAAAGTGAATTTATGAAAAAAGCTTAGAATTAAAAAAGTAAAAATTCATATTGAAAATTCGAAAAGACTTCTTTTAAAATGCTCCCAATAGATGGCTGATGTCGAAACAGCCACACATTAATCCCTGGCTTTTGACGGATTATTGTAACGTTGGCCTCATATCACACGCATTTTTTTTGCTTTTTCGAAAAGAATAGTCACCACAAAGCATTTTTTTCGCTTTCAAATCAATTATGCCACCTAAACGAAAAGCGATTGGTCGATCTACACTTCAAGCAAGAAAAAGAAAGGCATCACGAGCTTCTGAAACAGACGAGCAACGAGAAGCAAGACTGGAAACCATTCGAGTATGTACTGCTCAAGCCCGTTCGTCTGAAGCACACGAGCAATGGGAAGCAAGACTGGAAACCGTTCGAGTACGTACTGCTCAAGCCCGTTCGTCTGAAACGCACGAGCAACGGGAAGCAAGACTGCAAACCGTTCGAGTACGCACTGCTCAAGCCCGTTCGACTGAAACAGACGAGCAACGGGAAGCAAGACTGGAAAGCGTTCGATTACGCACTGCACGAACCAGACGAACACTGCAACGCTAATTTAAATGTACGTAGTTTCGAAAGTAGAAGCAAATAAGGGTTAGTCATAATGAATGTATTGATGCTGGGATTGCAACTGTGATAGGGGCTTTCAAATAAGTCATGGTCGTTGGACCTGGAGGCCATCTATTGGCGAATATAACATTACAGACGTGATTACATTACCTCTGCATTTATGTATGTTTTGAATGAATTCAGTGATTACATTTTGCTTAGTACAGTATGAAACTGGGGCATTCATTTTGACTTGCCCTGTACAGTAGAATGAAAATGATACAATAGTCTGATCTGACATTTCTTCACCGCTGTCTGTGGCCTTAGTACGCAAGCGTTTTTCATGTGTGTTTTTTTTCCTGTTTATTCACATTCAGATATTGGAAAATTTCATTAAAAAAAGAGCCCGAGCAACGCCGGGTATGTCAGCTAGTTAAGAATAATTTTCTAAATTAATGAACTGCACTGTAGAATCGTGAAAAATTTTTACGTTGTTCTCTGTTTTTCTGTTTCCAAAAAAAAAACAAAAAAATAAAAAATAAAAAAATAAACCAATGCCGCTGTATCTGTTATTTTTTAAAAACAAATATCAAGGTCGAACTGTAAGTTGTATGATACATGAGAACACCATCTCAAACCTAGTGAGTATCATTCTATCGACGATGTCTTTCTGAATTTTCAGTTTATTTGCTTGGGATTTTTATAACAGTAGCTCTATAGATTTGGCTAATAGATTATGCAAAAGACATTTTGTCAACGCTTGCGCATGCACAGTTAAAGACTATTTAGTAAAAAAAGATATTCATATTTCATCAAATATTTAATAATTTTATATTCTGATTACAGTCTGTTGTCTCTACTGCAGTTTGTCACATTTTCTGAAAATGGCACTGTATTGGGTTGAAAACCCTGCATGTTAAAGACGAAAAAAAATCGATTATTTTTTTAAAGAAACCATTATATCCCCATGAGTATACGTGCTAATGAACACAGACAAGAAGCCTGAATTATATGCTACAGCCTGCAACGCATTTCAAACATTATTTTTTACCTTGTGATCCGAAACATTTTTTTTTTTTTTTTGTTCAATTGGTTGCTGGTTCCCTATTTGCCTTCGGGAAAAAACCTTCGCTGAAATAACATGCTGTCTACACTCTTGAAATTTTAGGATAATTCGTCAAATATTTTGCTAGATATCGACAAAACGACTAAAATCAAAGGTGTTCATATTACGAGAATGTGAATATGCTTTGAGGCGCGCAACTCGCTACGTTCTCACAAGTATTGAAAAATGCATCGAAAATTTGTTATGATAAATCTATTAGAATATTAATACCGTAAAATTAAAACCATATTAGAAATTTTAAAATTTTAATTTCAAATAGCTGTATCTCAAAAACTATTAATAAACGACTTCATGTTTATAAACTCATTCTCTACCCGCACAAACTATTCATCTTCCTCTCGGGAAACCCTGTATATAAAGAGAAAATAAGTTTCTTTACCTTGAGACAAGCGTAGTCTTTCTTCAAAATATTTCTTATTTTAAATGTTGTTTCTTTTATGATGATTACAGTATAGTCATCCATAAATGTTTAATCGGATTTCCTTCTGATGAGAGAGATCATGATTAAAGACTGATCTCAGAACATTATAAAGTTCATTATTATTATTCACTGAATGATTGTATCTTTTTACGCAAATGCTGCATTTTGTCACTACTTGTCATATTTCAATCTGATATTTTGAATATCCTGATGATCTTTTTGTTTCCTCGCTAGGTCCCAGTTTGGTTTCACCGTGTATATCAAGATACCTTGATAACAATGCTCTGACTGTAATCTTAGCAGTGTTGCTAAGAAATAACTTTCTAAACGATAATCCGTGTATAACACATTATATAAAACCTTGGGCGCATTCGCCCTATAGTCTAATCTCTTATCAGGCGTATACACACACTGGCCAATGAATTAGAAACATCAGTGAAACATATGTAAATTTGATTTAATCCGTTTTTATACTAAGTAGTTAGAAATCCAGTGTTTTCAGCTATTTAAGAAAACTTGGGTGAATTCGATCATAGAATTTGATTAGCAGGGATAAAGAGAAGGACCTAACTGACTTCAAAAAGGGACTCGTTGGTGCTCGTGTAACAACGAAGCTGCTGACTGGATTTTCGAAAGATGCAATATCAAGAGTATTCAAAAGGGGTATCTGTGGCTGAAAGATGAGTAGTCAGGACTACCGTCGTTTAAAACCACTCGTACAGAAAAAAAGATATTGACTATGCAACAACTGACAAATGATTTTAATCTAGCCCAAACCAAAATTATTTGGTCAAGAATTAAAGAGTGTCAAAATCGGTAGCCCTATGCAAAAACCCTTATTTCTTCAAGCATCAGGATGGTATTTGGGACTTCGTGTCTGGAAACATGAAGACGGGAAAAAGATTATGCTCTGACGAATCAGGATATGCATTGTTTTGTAGCGACGATAGGCAGACGGTTTGACGTGAGCCCGATGATGAAATTGATCCAATATGCCTTATGAAGACAACCTTCAGGTGGTGTCAAAGTATAGAGCTTCTTCTTATGGTATGGAGCTGGCAATTTGATATCCATGGAAGCTGTCCTGGATATTCTTGGAATATTTAGAATATTCGGGTTTGCGTGATTATACTGCCTTTGACAGCTTTTTCATGGATGACAATGCGGTAGTGATTTGTTTAGCAGTGATTTAGCGAGCACGAAGATGAATATAAACCTCATAGAGAATAAAGAATTAGATTACACAAATCTCTACATAAAGCAATACGTCATTTGTATTACGAGGGTGGGCTGAAAGGAGGGTCAATACCATATCGAACGAAGGTTTCTAATTCATTGAACGGTGTGTGTACATTGTTACATCATCATTAGTCGACCAAATTTATGGCTTATTATTGGTACGAGGGTGGGCTGAAAAGTAATGCCTCCATGGCTGTAACTTTTTTTTATTTTTTAAGCGATTTTCAAAATTCTTTTTCTATCTGATACTCACATTTCTCCTCTATGTAATGCACTATTCACTTTTCGACATAGTCCCCATCCCTTTCCACGCATTGTACCAACGCGTGACTGGTCGGGTGAACCCGTCGGAGAGGAATTCCGGGGTTGTTGTCGACACCAAGACCGAACGGCAGGTTTCACCTCGTCATCAGAACGCAACTCATGCACCTTAAGGTGCTCTTTCCTCTTTAGGAAGTGGTGAAAGTCGCAAGGTGCAAAGTCTTTCATTTTTGAACTGCAGTTTTTCATCTTTGAATTGTAGGCGCTGCAACCCCCTCTGATGTGTGGCGATCGTGTACGGACGGGCGTTATCGTGCTGCAGAAGAGGATCCAAAGCTGCCATTCAATCCTCGTGTCGACGACAACCCCGGAATTCCTCTCCGACGGGTTCACCCGACTGGTCACGCGTTGGTACAATGCGTGGAAAGGGATGGGGACTATGTCAAAAAAGGAATAGTGCATTACATAGAGGAGAAATGTGAGTATCAGATACAAAAAGAATTTTGAAAATGGGTTAAAAAATAAAAAAGTTACAGCCATGGAGGCATTACTTTTCAGCCCATTCTCGTATTTTGTTTTAGACATTTGGTATGTATTTATTTCTTTATCTCTACAGAAATACGAAATCCATTTCCCACAGAGAATGCTTGAGACATGTTGGTACAACGTATCCGAGAGCAAGGTCTGCCAACAAATCTACGAGACGTAAGGGAATGTGTCATGAATGCCTGTTTTCTAATGATTTACAAGCGACTTTCAACACTTTATTGTCTCTATGCCAGTCTGCATACAGAACGTTTCTTGGGCCATTAGGGTTTCAAGAAAAATTAACAAATGCCCTAATTCATTGGCCAGTATGTGTTTGTAGATATTGCTGAAACTGGTATTATCTAAAAATAATTTTCTATAAGAGAACCCGTGTATTACGGAACGTTGAATACGTTAAAGCTGCTGAAACACTATGAAAACCATCGGAGCTATAATCGTATAATCGGTAGACCGTAACGACATCAGCGGCTTAGAGCGAAACACAAACTTTCCGTAATGCAACGCAGTCTTTAATGCAGAATTAATTTCCTTTTTATTTTTATTTTTCTAGCATTATTATTGCTGGACCATTTAACAGCACAGGAACTCATCTTTTTCACGGAATTCCCAGAAACAATTAACTTTTCTGTGATACTGATTCCTCTCATTATCAGCGAAGCCTTTAAATAGTTGAAAATTCATTCGAGAATGTTCGCCAACAATGAACATTCTCCGTGCCAAAGCACTATACATACTCTCGAATAATCTCGTTCTTATTAACCAATGAAATAACAGAAATGGAACACTAATGAGGTCATATATAAAGTCTCTTACTCTGTGGTAAAATACGAATAACTTTCATTGCGGTTTTATTTAGTTGATTTCAATGCACCACATATCGCTGTAATCCGTATTCGGAAAACGTCATCGAGTGTCGCCTCTGTTCTTCTCGCCCTGTCGATAAAATTCCGGTTGAGTGTGGAACCAGTTGCGAACTGCCGAGTTCACCTCGTCGTCGTCACGGAAATGTTGACCGGCCAGTGAATTCTTCAACGGTCCAAAGATATGGTAGTCACTGGGAGCGAGGTCCGGGCTGTAAGCAATGTTTCCCAGTTCCATCGCTGCAACAGATCAGTGACCCGTTTCGCTGTGTCGGGATGTGCGTTGTCGTGGTGCAGCACGATGTCCTCCATTGCCAAGTATGGTCTTTTCCTGCGTATGGCCGCTCGAAGATTCCTCAGTGTGCTTCTGTAGCGTTCGCAATTGACAGTGGTATGCGGTAAAAGAAACTGAAGCATTTCCACCACGGCAATCCCAAAAATATGTCAACATGACCTTGCCGACTGATGGCAGAGTTTTGAACTTTTTCGTTGTGGGAGATGAGGTCTGTTTCCAAGCCGACGATTGCATCTTGGTTTCGGGCGTGAAATGGTGAACTCATGATTCTTCGCCTGTGATGATTCTCCTCCTGGTATCGGTTGAGATGCAGCAAACAAGCCATCGAAACGGGCACCTTGATGTTCGGCCGTCAACTGTCATGGCACCCATCCACATGACACTTTGCGAAAGCCGAGCTGCTCGTGGAACAATGTCGTACGCCGTCCCATATAAAATGTCCAACGTTGCAGAAATTTCTCTCTAGGTAATCCGCCGGTTCTCCCGCATCTGCGCTTTCACAACGGCAATGTTGCTGTCAGTCATGGATTCCTGCGCCGGCCAGAGCGATGTTCATCCAGCAGGTCCTTTCGTCTTTCTTTAAAAGGCTTGCATCAACGTTGTACTTTCGGAGCTGCTCGATATCACCTCCGTACACCGACACAATTTCCTTATGGATATCGACTGGTTTCAGTCCTTTTGCACAAAGAAAACGCATAACACTCCACCGCTAAAAAGCACTGGACAATGAAATGAGAGCCACCATCTTGTTTGGACTGTCACATCGCTAGTGCACCAAACTAACTTTTATATATCGCAATTTTCTCATATCTGGCGTCATTTTCGAGAAAAAAAATTACGTGGGAGCTAAACAGGGTGATGTTAGCACCAAGGGGCAAGAACATTTCCTGATAACATGGACATTTCCTTTGTATAGTTTCTATGACTTTTTCTGAGGGTTGCATTACTTTTGACATGTGTTTGTATGATATTTACTTTGTATCGAAATCCCACATTTGATATGCAATAAACTGATAATCAGGCATGGGCCTGATAGACTTGTTCTAGCACCTTTAGTTCCAAAGTTATTAGACTGTTTCGGAAACTTCCTCTAGACCTATGTATGCACAATAGCCAATGGAAATTGACATATGTTGTACTTCAGACATTCTTTTTACTGCATATAATCATGAAAATTCATGCATATAAGCATAAAGCTATATATCAATTTCCATCTTATTCCTGAATTGGCTATTTCGCGCCTCTAAGTATATGTACGAGGGGAAGTCAGTAACTAAGTTACAAATGGTGCTTTAAAAAATAATAATTGGGAGAGGTATCTAAAACAAAATTAAATTTACACGTTATTATCTTCTTATTTCTCAACATAATTTCTGATGCATTTGTCCTATCGACGTAATATCTTTCGATACCTTCTCGTTAGATATTTTGCTGCTTGAGAAAGTTTTGTAAATATCTATCCCAATTAGTTTTTTTTAAATCACCATTTGTAACTTCCTTATTGACTTCCCTTCCCAAAGTGTATTTGATGTGCCTATGAAATTATTGAATACGAACCCTGGCACGTAGTAATTTTTTTATAATCGATATATTACACTGGCTAACAAAATTTTAAATTCTTCTTTTCACGGAATGTAATGTGGTACATTTTGGTAGTAATTTATTCGCTGATTACGAATGTAATTTTGAAATTTCTCTAACACGCACATTTTTTGAGATAAAGCAAATTGAAATTTTTATAAGTTTCTTCATAGGAAATAATAGCAACAATACTCTACTGAACCATTCGTTTACTCTCTTTTATTATTAATGAATATACAGGGTGTTTTTGAATTGAGTACAGGTTTTTTGGGAGATGATAGAAGAGGTCTTTAGAAGTATTTTTTGTCATTTGAACATGGGGTCCCCGTAGCTCCGTTTACTTACAATACTGCATTGAACAATCAAATGACACCGAGACGCAGTGTGCGTTGGTAGGCCTAGATTATTATATTTTTAACAATTAACACAAGCAATCTACTGTAATAACTTTTAAAGTAAATGTTTGCAAAGAAATTTCAAGGTGCACGTGCTTGTTTGTTGGATTGGTCGTGGCGGACCAGTTGCTTGGCCACCGAGATCGCCAGATCTCACACCGATGGATTTTTTTTTTATGGGGAAGCATAAAATCAATGATGTACTCCGAACCCGTAGATACTAGTAGATACCGAAGAAGAATTGGCGGCTCGTGTTGTCGCGGCAGCAGGTGACATCAGCGACCGTGCAAATCAACTGTTTCCACGCGTACATCAATCCATCATAAGGCGTTGCGAATTGTGCTATGAAGCAAATGGCGGTCATTTCGAACAATTACTGTAAAAGTCATACAGTAGATTGCTTGTGTTAATTGTTAAAAATAAAATAACCTAGGCCTACCAACGCACTCTGCGTCCCGGTGTCATTTGATTGTTCAATGCAGTATTGTAAGTAAACAAAGCTGTGGGGACCCCATGTTCATATGACAAAAAATACTTCTAAGGACCTCTTCTATCATCTCCCAAAAAATCTGTACTCAATTCAAAAACACCCTGTATATTAACACATTTTACGAAAGTATTCTTGCAACAAAATGTTCTCTTGTGATACGAAGCGCGTTGATCAGATTAAATATGACCATTTGTGGAGATCTGAAAGTCATTGGATTTCTTTTAGGTAAGCAGTGCTCCCCTTTCATTTGTGAGTGGGATAGCTGGCAAAAGATTTCCATTACAACACTATAGAGTTTTGAATGCCGAAAATAAACATCAAGTCGAAATTCAGAAAAATTCTACTGCCTCTACTTCATATCAAATGGATATAGTGAAAAGGCGCGGGATTTCAGCATTTGAAACAGACAATGAAGGAAGGCATTTTTGTCTGTTTTCAAAACAGGGATGTAATGGCTGATAACGTGTTTCAAAGTGCAGCGAACCCAATGGAACTAAGAGCCTGTAAATCCCTGAAGGCATTATCGCACGGGTTCTTTTTAATGAAAAGGAATCCAACTACGCCGAAATGGATCATGAGTATCTGCAAGCATTTAATGAATTTGGATGCAGTATATCACTAAAGATTCATTTTCTCCATTCCAACCTTGACTTTTTTCCTGCTAATCTTGATGGCATTAGTGATGAACATGGAGAAAGATTCCACCAGGATATTCTACCTTGGAGCGGCGGAACCAGAGAACATGGACCCCTGACTACTGGACCCTCCTTCGGGACCTTCCTATGATGCTGAAAGCTGAACTTTTTATTGTTTATCATATTACAAAACATGTTTGAAATTATTTAACAGGGGATAGTGTTTACGTAATATGCACATCTTGCAAAATAAGCGTAGAAATTGGAAATATTTAATACGGCGATTTCTAAAAATTGGTCCGTGATAGAAAATTTTCGATTTCATTTTTGTAATCAGCATTTGTAATAATACAAGAAATACCTAATTTGGCTCCGTGAGATTTTTGGCTGTTGACCAGAGTTATTAAACTTATGTATTACCTATATTTGTTGGGAATTTTATTACCACTCCGTGAGATTTCCTAGTAAGTTTTTTTCCTAATTAAAATTTATGCTATAACAATCTAGAACAAAAAAAACTTTTATTAGCCATATTAAAATATCCACATGCTTGTTCATGGATGATTGATTGAAAATAAAATTATGAGCCGGAATTCATTCAAAGAAAAATAATAAATCATTTAATTTAAAATAAATTCTTAATGAAAAAGTGATTTAAAATTTTGGTAAAGTTAGATACATGATGGACCTGATTTCAAAAGTTTACTCTGGGAAATCTAATGAACATATGACATGTGCTTCGAAAGGTTAATTTTCAGAGTTTAGTTTCCACCCAATGTGTTCATTTTATACCCCTGCATTATGATATTGGCAGGTGATAGACTATCAGCTTGATGTGTGTCAAGTTACTAAAGGCGCTCACAAAGAACACCTGTGATGTGACGTTACATGATGTGTTTGAAGTAAATTTTTATTGCTTACCTTTCGTAGCACATATCTAACAATACCATACACTCATTAGATTCTGAAATCGGTCCATCATTTTGACTTGCCTTGTACTTTGAATGAATATATTAAGTGACGATGATATAATACTTGAGACACATGACAAGAAGTCTTTACTTTGACACATAAAAAGAAAACTTTCAAGAGTTTCAGTTTAAACACTATGATGAGACTTTTATGTTTGGAATAAGTTACTTTCGTATTTTCCTTCTAAAGTTAGCAAAGTTTTCACACTAACTTTCTTCTCACTGAATCCATAGTAACTCGCATTATAATATTTATAAAAGACTTCATTATCAACCAAAAATTACATGTGAGAGTGGTCGTCTGTCCCTGAATAATCATAAGCATCTACTTCTATCTCGTTGAAGGAATTTGTTCTATTGTCTTCGTTAGGTATATGCAATTCAATCAGCTCTGGTCTCCTTTCCAAATGCCTCGGCTTAACTGGCACTGGCGGGTATAGCAGACTTTCTCTAACTGTATTATCTGCCTCGTGACTTCCTTTACGACGCGCTGACATGATGTAACCTGTGCCGTCGATATGAGGTTTTGATTTTAGTGAAGCTTCACGTTTAAGTCTATCACTACACAATGTTTCTGAATTAATGTAGTCATATGTATGCTTTGATGGATCATCCCAAGGATCTGAGTATGTTGTTTGAATGGTTGGTGATCCTGAACCGCAAGATGAATGGTTCGCATGGAGGAAGATTCCTTCGTGTTGTGAGCTAATTGTACCCGACTGAGATGGAGCCTTGCGATAAAATCTGTTTTGAAATTACAAAAAAATGAGAGAAATTAAATCATGGAAATAAATTAATAGTATATGAAGAAAATCTTACGTTAATGATAATGTACAATATCCAGTGTTTACTTAGAAAACTGAATGACGACCCCCATTAATAATAATGAATAACTCGTAAAACGACTTTCAAGTATGCTGAAAAGCAGCATAAAAAATATTGCTTTTTAATTCTACAGTATGTAATATACCGAAATTAGCTAATATTAACAATAGCCATAACATTAGTTAGCCATTTTTAACAATAGGTCTAATAGCAATTGGCTCTTAAAAACAATGAGTCTAACATTTATTGACAACTAGTAAAAGCACCCGGCGTTGCCTAGGATAATTACAGCTGTAAGTAAACAGAACAACCTCAAGAAGGTAAATAAACTCAGAATAGGTTTTAGTAATTCTACAATTCTCTGCAGTAGACTTTCCCGTTGTTCAGATGTTTCCAACATCCGGATAACTTTTTGTATCTGACCCATACTTGTTCTTTTCTTGGGTGACATTTCTTTAGATAAGAATTAAAACGAATCTTTTGAACGATTATTAAATAGCAACATACGGTATGCTTAATGATTTGAAGAGTCGTCTTGATATATGCTTTGTTATCAGTTCCGTTCGTAAACTATCGGGCGAGACCAAAGGGTTATACAGGGTGTTTCAAAATTATGTACAATAAATTTAGTGACATATTCTTCAGGTCAAAAGAAGACGAAAATGTTCTATAGTACTTTGTCTGGAAGCGATTTATTTACGCGATACAGCCAACTAAACCCATGGCTCCAAATTACAGGAATTGTTCAAAGTGCCCGCCACCAGCTCGCACGCACGCTTCGGCTCGTTGTATCCATTGGCAAAATCGTTGTCGGTGTGAATAGTCCGTTGGGTTCAGTGCCTGAACCAGTTCAGTGCCTGGTATGGATGCAAAAGCTGACGGTGAAGAATGCGCCAAACAGATGAGTGCGGAATGTGTACCATGGAAGAAATAAGACGGGTGCTTGTCTGTGGTTCATCATGTATGATGTCAATTATCACATCCTCCTCATCCGGAGAATGTGCTACAGGCCGCTCTTGTCCTGTTTGACGGCCAAAGGAACCACACTCCCTTAAATGTCTGTCGACAGATACAAATATTCGGTTATTTGGCAAACGTCTATTCGGAAAGCGTTCTTGGTAGAGTCTTCTTGCTTCCACAGCATTTCCGTCCGCAAGACCATACAATAGGTGCATGTCAGTGTATTCTGCACTGGAATACGTGTACATGACTTTTTTTACATAAATCGTAATGCGTATGTCAAAGCACGCAAACGTTTTGAAATTGGTATTCCTAGTGGATGTACAGTAGTGAAACTACAGTAATGGAAACAACCGTACACAACTAATGGAACAACCCATAAAGTAGGTTTAAATGGGACAAACCACTCAACCTAGTGTTGGGTCGAAACGCTGGAACTGCTAAAATATCGTCCGCTAACTACCGTGCTTCCCTACTCTATCATATTGGATTACTCGCAAAGAAATCGTTTCCAGACAAAGTGCTATAGAACATTTTCGTCTTCTTTTGATCTGAAGAATATGTCACTAAATTTATTGTACATAATTTTGAAACACCCTGTATACCCAACCCACTGGAAGAGGAAGGGAAGCTGCTGTCGTATCTGGAAGGTTCTATACTGTTCAAGAGCTCCAAACACACAAGTCGTCTGAACATTTATTAGGGAACATTTGAGTGAAAGTACAGGGTGTTGCAGCTAACTACAGGGAGGTATAACAGGAAGCTCACCCACTCGATTGCAGGGACCGGCTCGACATCAAATGATAATTGGGTAGTTTTATTTTGTTAAGCTTGTTTGTTTGACAAAGGACATGACCAATTGAGCCAAGAAGGGGTACGCGCTGTACTACTACAAGGTAGGGGTGCACAAAAAGTAAACACACAGCTAAAGGGGACCATCAAACAAACCAAAAATTCAACAGAGGAGAATAGTAATAAAATAGCGTTTCAATCACATACATCAATTGCAAAATTTCATCAAAGAAAGAGCCCGAGCAACGCCGGATATATCAGCTAGTTCATAATAAATCTAACAATACAGTGTCCCATATGAGGTATACACTCTTTGAAACGTTATACTGTACCTCAGCAACGAAATGAGAGACAAATATAAGGTTTGTTGTGTATGATTTAGACGGTGCTGGAAAAGCATAGTAAAAAGTTCATTGTTGTTCATTTGTTTATATACCAAACTGGTAGTGAGACTTTCATTCGATGAACGTAAGTGGATACTGAAGTGTTACTGGAAAGTAGAAAATGTTGTTGAATTTCAACGACGTTGGAGGGTTGGATTTGGTACACCACCGCAAACACCGGTAACAATAAAAAAACTCGAGACAAGTTTGAAGCCGAAGGAACGGTGAAAGATATGTTGAAAGATCGGTGCGGAAAAAGGAAAAGTTCCACTGATAACGAGAGTGTTGATGCCGTCATGTAGGGTTTTGCACGATTCCAAAAGAAGTTAGTGAGGCAATTCTCTCGTGAAATTGGTATCGTTAAATCCAGTGTTCATCGAATTTTGCGAGGTCAAAAATGGAAGCCTTACATTCCGCGACTTGTCCACGCACTAAATGAGGTTAGGACGTCGATGTTGGGTGTGTACTGTGGCAGAAGGTGGATATTTTGAAAATGTAGGGGCATAAGGAAGTTTAAGGAATAAAATGCAACAAACCTTATATTTCTATCTCATTTTGTTGCTGAGTTATAACGTTTCAAAGAGTGAATACATCAATTTGGGACATCCTGTAGTCCTAGATACTCGAAATAAATTTTAAATCAAAGAATAAAATCCATTTTATATGACGAATGTAAAAACTAAGCGAGTTTGCATGTTAATTTATGAAATCCCCCCAAAAAAAATCCGATAAAAATCCGGAAAACATAAAAAAAAAACGGAAAATTGTATCCAGATAATCAAAGTGTAAACTAAGCAGACAGTTGATCTCGTTAATTGCCATCACCATAAATTTCATTAATCTAGACCTATCTTTACTCGCGAAATACTGGAAAAACTGGGAAAATTCGCATATTTTTACGGAGGGCCATAGGGAGGCAAAGGGGTAAAATATGAAAAAAAGCAGAAATTAATTTTTTGCAAATTATGTGTACTATTCTTGGTCCAAATATCTAACAAGGGAGGGACCAGGTCTGTTAAGCTTGGATTTAACTGAAATTTAAAATGTTGTTACGTACCCCTCCCACTATTAGATGGCATAGTAACCCATGCATAGTTTACGAAATATGTAGGATATTTAAGTATATTTACAAATTCGGACAAGGTGGTATTCAAATAGTGAATGTGGTCATGTGGGTAAGTCGATAGATTGCAGTGTGGTTCAAATCCTATTCCTTTCCCAAATTCATTTAATTCAATTTTTTTAAACATGTTTTTGAAGACTGTGAAACTAATATTAATTACTAGCTGCTACCCGCGACTTCATGCGCGTTAAAGTCGAATTAGATATAATCGCCTGCAAGTATAGATTTCTTATTTCTCGAGATTTCGTGATTATTCAGTGAGGAACATTTTTCTTTTATATTAAGAAACTGCCCCAAATAAATCGAGATCAGGAAAGAAAAATTAAATTACGATTATATTCTATGGTTGAATAGAATTAATGTGAAGGCCAGAAAATTATGAAAAACTGTCCTGCCACTCTCTAAAAGTGAAAGCCTATGTATTCGTTTCAAAAACTCAATTTTTTTTTTTTTTTTGCTGGAATCGACTTAAAAACTCATGATTCGAAAAGATATGCTGAAATTCTGAGAAAATAGAATTCCGTCTGTACGTATATAAGTGACCAAATTTGTGCAGCTAACTCTTCTGAAAAGGCAAATAGCAGAACCAAATAAAAATTATACATACTTAGAGGTTACCCTAAATTGTGCCTTAGCGTATATTTTATGTCAATTGTGTAAGGCTTTTTCAAGATATTAATATTTTTGGCTGTAGCGTTCAAACCAGTGAACCAAACTCGATAAACTCGACATATACATACTCCTCTCCTTAAGGCGAATGTTTTTATACATGACTTGTTTGGCTGTGATGAGCCGTTTTGGAGTTATTAACTATCTACCCCTCCCCCCGTCAATTTTTTTTCTTTTTTTTTTTTTAAAGTAATTCACACTTATAGGGGTCCTAAAACTATGCATTGATGCATTTTTTATGGAAATGGATGAAGCCTTTTTAGAGAAATTAATTTTCTTTGGTAAAAATGAAGAAATGGCAGAAGCATTCATTTCGTCACCCCAAGCACAATGAAAAGGACATGAACAGCTTTTCCTCTTACTGAAAAACGCAATTTTCTTTTTTGAATCCGTATCATTATCTCGTGGTAGGCCTCTGCGAATGCATCATTCCGCCTTACCAATTTATTTGTTTTTACGTTCGTTGTTTTACCTTCGGGAGCCAAATTAAATTGAGAGTCAGGGCTGGGGAAGCGAGAGCAATCAACATACAGTTGTCAATTAACATATACAAACTTTCTTGTATTCGAAGAACTCGAAATATGCTCCGATTACATATGCATCTTGGCGACATCTGTTGGCAGCTATTCTCCATATATTTAGATTCGTAAGGAACAAAACCATAGTGCGATTTACTCGTTATGACATCTGTTGACATTATATTTTTGCTGGAACCAGTTGTTTTTTCCCGTGGGAATGAGACTTTTTCCCGCATTAAATAACCTTCACAGGAAATTTCAACTAAATCCCTTCAGTAATTTTGGCGCCAACTTCTAACATATAAACAGAGATACAGACAAACAGACAAAAATCCTAAAACTATTGTTTGGGCTTCTGTATCGTTTATAACCACACTAAAATTCTAAAAACTGTTGTTTGAGCTTCAGTATCGTTTATAATACACGTAGCAATCACTTTCTCTCAAAAAATTTAATGTTAATTTTTCGCCTCGCTAATATTTTATTATATATATATATATAGATTAAAAACATATTTTTATAATTTTCTGCATATTATTTTTCATTTGAGGAAGGTAACAAATTATTTTTTTAATAAATTATTAATAACAGTAACTTATCACATGACCACATTGACTACTTGAATGTCATACTGTCCGAATTTGTAAATATACATCAATAACCTGCATAATTAACTCTAAGTAATTATATCTCGTAAACTAATACCCATTAGCATGAGTTATCATGCCATAAAATAGTGGGAGGGGTGCGAAACAACATATTTAAATTTCAGTTGAATCAATGCTTAACAGACCTAGTTCCCCCCCCCCCCCCCTTTGTAAGTCGTATGTGAATTTGCCACAGAAGTGGGGTTGACCAAAAAGCGTCAAATTTAGGCCTATTTTGGAATTTTTTTGGCTTTGTGCCCCCCTTAAAAACGATTTTCAGAAACCAACGGATGCTCCCTTATATATACGTCTTTTACATCCTCGCGTGTTTTTGAAGCCCTCTACATTTCCGAATTGGAGTTAAGCGGCAAAAACACAAAACGGGGGTCTAATCTTTAGCACCCCCCCCCCCGGCCCCCTCCCCAAAACGAAAATCGAAAAAAAACAGAAATCTTTTTTTTTTGTTTTTTTTTTGGAAATATCCTCGAGAAGCTTCCCTCCGTGTTTTGTTGCTTTATCTTTATTCCCTGCGAAGTTGTATCAAATTATCAGGAAATCTTGTAAAACACCCCTGAAAATCAATTTTTTTCTGTTTTCGGACCCTTAAAATTCGAATATCGAAAATCGGGGAAACTACTTTTTTGGCACGGTAGAAACCTTCCTACAAAATTTCGAAGATCTGCGTTTATTGGAGGCGGAGCCAGGCAACCGAACGTGCAAGTCCTTTCTGTTCTCTTGGAAGGGCAGGGTGTCCGAATTCCGAAAAAGCCTGCTTAGCACGCCTCTACGCTATTCGTCCTTTGACCCCACCAAATTTCGAGTCGGTAGCGCTAATAGATTTTGCTGTGCTATGATGAATCACTGAATCGGTCAGTGGATGTCCTGATATATATAAATTTTCTGGTACGTTTTTAAAGAATTGTTAAAACGAAACGAGTGGTGCCTCGAGAAAGCTTAGTAACGGGCGCGTGCTCAAGCTGACATCAACAATGCTTAAATGATAAAAAAAATTAAAACCTATATATCACATGACCTATATTGATATCCTTAAAGTTAGTGCAGGTGCTTGAAGCGGTCATAATCGTTTGCTTCTCGTGATTTCTGATCGAATGACATATTACACGCCGTATATTGCCAATAAAAAATTTAATAGAAGGGGGGGGGGGAGTGGTCGCAATAGTATGTGACTGTTAGATCAATTTCAATAACATTCTAATCAGGTGAGCTCAGGAAAGGTCTCTATCGAATAGCGAAAACAGAATTTGACAAAGTTAAAGCATTCTCCAGAAATCGTAGGACATACAGACGGATACACAAAGCGAAACAGATACTCAAACCGATGTTCAAAAGTTAAGGGGTTGATTAGATCTTTGAAGAGATATACAGTAGGTTTTGTAAACATAACTTTTGCAGAAAACAAATAGGTGGCGTAGAGAGAATATCCATGTTCCGTTATTTCGCTATACATGTGTCGTTTCACATCTGTTTGGCTACTGATGGAATTTCTACGAATAAATTATGTCCTCGCGTATTCATTTAGAAGATTTCTTGGTCATCTTCAATGAGACCATTCCCAAATTGAAGCATCGTAATATTTGCACGGTTCAAGAAACGTTATCTTCAGATTGTAGAGCACTTTTCAACAACAAGGAAGTATCCAACGTCATATCACAATTGGTCCTCCATGTTACGCCACATTCCAGGATGACCAATTTCTTGCCGTAAATGTCGGACGCTACAGGTAATCTAATGTAGGGTCTCCTGCTAGGGACTTAGTGGTGCCTCCAATGCATGCCTCACAGCTTCTTACCCATTGAATTTCTGATACGGCAAAAAATCCCTGCAGTCTCTCTTACATGGTCACTTGCAGCCACAGTACGCGCTACTAGCTCCTCTTCCGAATCCACAGGAGGAGTATCGTTCACCACATTCTTCAGAAGTCCCCAGATGAAGAAATTTAAAGGGTTTAAGGCTCATTTATTGGGTTATTAAATACGTTTTGACCATCACTATCAAGTTTTCTAATTTCTCCGTTTCCTAGAAATATACTAACGAGAGAGACAATTCTTTTTATGTATCAAGGATTCGTTTGCTACCCCCAGTTTATTGGCAAAATACGAGGGAAAATTAAAAACGTACTTTATTTTTTTTAAGAAAGTTCTGGGGCAGACATGAACAAACAAAATATACAAATTACACACATCAATGTTCTGTTTATTTCTCTACGTATGAGCCATTGCGATTAAGGCATTTGTCCCATCGTGGTACAAGTTTTAAATGCCCATCGCATAGAAGTCCGTTTCCTGCGAGTATAGCCACCGGCGTACTTCACCGCGGTAAACTTTTTGCACCATGCTCACACATTTGTGAAGGCCATACAGTCGTAGCCGAACACTTTCTGTGTTTCAATGTGAATTTCCTTGGGTGGACAACCTTTTGCATTGAGGAATTACAGCTTTTTGTTCTTCCAGCGTGGACGATGTGATCAACGACGCCATCCTGCTGATTGCGATTGCACGCCTCCACTAGATGTCAGCACCTTCACGGGCTTTTAAACGTAGGGGAAAGCGAGAAGTTCAAAATGTATATCCATTTTTCCCACCAACTACTACAATGTTTTCGTAAAAAAATAAATAATGTTACTTTTTGATTTTCTTTCGTATATTCAAAATAAGGTCCTTTACCGCCCCTAAGAGTTTGTACACAGAGTTCGTAAACATCCTGTATATTCCATAAGCGATCGAAGAACAACGTCAGCCTAAATTTTTGAGAACTCTCAAGCTCATTAAATAACATAATTTCAGAAATTATTGAAATTGAAAAACAAAGCTCCCCTTTAAACAACATTCTGAGAAGAGTGCTCAAGAGGCAAACAGAGAAAGGAAAAAGGAGAGGCCAGGAAACCACGAGGAAGTGAAAGGAAGGGAAGTCAAAAATAAAAATTTATCTGACAAGGGAAAGATATTCCGAGAATGCAACAGTGTAGTCGACGACCTCAGTATAAGTGGAAAATGTACTTACTAATATCTGACAAGCTTGTAAAATGCAGAAAAGCATGAATTAAATTATAATCGATAATTTTCGCCCAATTTTAATATCATTTCAAAATAAGACATGGAAATTCTGCCTCTATCTGTCATAGTTTAGGAGATAAGTTTCCAAAATTCATGAATACTTTCTTGCAAAAAAACATGAAAATGTCACTACCAAGTAGCCCTTATCCTGCTTAGTAACAATATTTTTATTTTCATTAACCTTCACTAAATAGATTTCGAATTAAACGCTACGCTCTGGTACCAGACTTTTGCCTCACCCTGTAAAAGAACTGTGCCATTATGCAGGGTGTTTCTGAATGGTCTGTACAAACTTTCAGGATATGATACAGGGACCAAATCAAGCAGAAAATGTCATATGAACAAGGGATCGTAAAGGTTCCTTTTAGATTTCTAATACCCCATCCGCACTGCACAAAATAAACTAGCCTAAGTCCATAGGTTAGCTTAAACTGCAGTGCGAACGGATTGTAACTTTCATTGGGCTAGCCTAGATTCTGATAAGCTAGCTTATGATAGGCTAGTTTCTTATATACGTCTACCAGTTTGAGCCACAAACGCAATCAGTCATGGGATTGTGACATCTGGGTCTTTCAGATGCCAAATGTTCCCTTTAATTTTATGTTTTTGTTGTTGTTCATAGTTATTTTAAACTTAGCATTATGTCGTGGAATATGTTAATTGCTGTTGTAATTAGGCATTGTTTTTAAACAATGTACTCTAGTAGCTATGGTTGCGATATATATTATTTTTGGCATTCTGGATACAAAAGGTTAAGAAAGAGGGTGGGAGAGAAAGTTATGATATGACATATAAGAAAAAGTCCATATGTGGGAACTACTTATTGTTGCATTAATTACTATTGCATCTGGCGGGAAAGGCCTTTCTCGCATTTTTATTTCATCATACTGTTTTATTAGCCAGGTTTTGACTATAGCAGTAGATTTATTGAAGACAAGAAATGCCGATTATCACTTGAAGGAAATAGAACACTCGACGCCATTGATTGATGCCAGATAGAACTGCAACAGGTAATATTGCATATTGTTATTGTCATAAATATTGCGTATTGACGCCTCTGATGCATTCTGTTATCAAATTTCCCTGTTTTGAGTTAATTTTTCTTTATCTTTGGAGAAGTGTTTATAGTTTTCCACATACCCAACTTGTATCGTCTTTTGGCTTATGTCCACATCGGAATCAGAGCTTGCTCCACCCACGTTGAAGAAGGAAGCGTAAGCTTCTGTTGGATGCATAGCAACACTAGATAAGTTTCATTGTATAGTTGTAAGCTGTGTCAAATCCTTCTGACACATCCGTTAATAATGTATCATTGTAAATTTATTAATGAACTCTGAGACATCAGTTCTCATCATGAACAACCTCTATCAATAACAGTATTCGTAGACAAGTTGTTGAAATAATTGTGTGAATTTAAAGAAGCAAACTGCTAGAGAGTTATGTATGAGTTAATTCTTCAATTTGTTTATGCCTATGTGCAAGAGGGTTCATATATAGTGAAATATGTAGTGAAACCGATTCCTTAAACTTCTTATAGTGTTGATCAGAAGTTTAGCGCCTCAAAGACACAATTATTAGAAAAACCCTTTTTACTTGAAATGAGGGATTCAACACTTGTTTTAATTATTGTACCTGATATTATACATATTTGTTTCTAAGAAATCAGTTCCACTTTGCAAAACAACCTCTCTTGTTTGGTGATGTATATTTTAAACAATTTCCAACAAAATTGAAGTGGCACAAGTTTAGCACCTCCATATTATTGTTGATAAAATGAAACAAAATAAGGACAGAAACAATCTACGGGCTATGAGAAGCAAAACATTTAGTAACGAGTTGGATACCCATGATTTTTAACACAGCGTAACAACGACGTGGCATAGAGTCAATAAGTTTCTGACAGCTTTCAAGTGGAATATTCTTCCATGCTTCAGTGACTGCAGCGAACAATTCTTGCTTGTTTTTGCATGTTTTGTTGCTGAGTATTCATTTAACATCTCCCCATAACCATTCAATGGGGTTCAGATGAGGGGACGGATAGGACCAGACCTGAACGCGAATGAAATTATCACCTAACAACCGCTGGACCAATCTGCTACTATGTTTAGGGTCGTTGTCATGTTGGAAACTCCAAAGTAAGAGGCAGATTGTCATCAACATACGGCAGCAAGACAGTTTCCAAAATATTTTTGTAGACCAGCTGATCCATGATTCCAGGAATAAGATGGATAGGACCACATCCGTGACTAGAGAACTCCCACCAGACCATGATGTTTCCTCCATGTTTCACAGTGGCTTGTAAACATTGAGGAGCAAACGCCTCCATCTTACGACGCCTTCTGACTTGTTTTCCACCACTCCCAAAGAGATTTATTTTCGATTCATCCGCAAACACATATTTCCATTGTTGAGGTGTCCAATGCAGATGGACGCGTGCGAAAGCTAATCTTGCTTTGCGATTCCGCAAGGATACAAGAGGCTTTTTTCGAGCAATTCTTCCGTATAACCATAATCTTACCTTCTATGATTATGGTAAAACCCAAAATAATCCAGACGACGGCCAATAGTTCTGCAACTAACAACAGGTAGTCCTCTTGCTGTCAACCCTTTGCAGATAGAGGTTGTTGTAAATTTTCTATTAGAGAATGACAGGCGGTGTATTAGGTGATCAGTTCTTGGAGTGGTTTCACTGGGCGCTCCAGTTCTTGGTCGGTCGCAAACAGATCCGGTTACTTTATACCTTTGAACAGCTCGCAAGCACCTTTACTGCACTGTTGCAACTCTGCTATTTGTTTAAAAGTGTACGTTTCCCCCATGCAAACGCAAAATCGCTTCGCGTTTTCCAACATTCATTCCTATGACTTCAAAAATTTACAATATAGTATCAGGCAACCTTAATTAACCAAAAGAACTACTCTTTTCATACACATTCATGGATTAATGCTGAAATGAACCATAGGTGCAAAATTTTGCCATCCGTAAACTTGAATGAGATGCAGTGCTTTCCATTTTTGCATATACATGTATATCTTTGTTACTTTGACACCCTTCACGATTTTGTGGATTATACCAATTATTACTCAATGTTAATTTCATTCCTTTTATGATACTTATCTGTCTAAACACATTTAAATACGTATAATCTTATTTTAATCATGTTGGTGCTAAACTTCTGACCAGCACTATATATATATATATATATATATATATATATATATATAGGTTATGCATAAAGATTGAAAGATCTTCAATGATTAATCACGAATACCCTTTGTTGAGGTGTATCTGATTTATTCATATAAAAGATATAATTATACAAAATTAATTGCTTTATGATCTATTTAAGCCCTTAAAAAAAAGAATTAGGGTTCTGCGTGCCTATGGACAATAACGACCATGGCAGGTCACAGGATACGTTTTTTCCCGTGATTCCGTTTGCCTTGGAGCAATTGGCTAGATAGAGTTACTACGCGTGGCTACGTTGTAAACATGGCTACATCAACACCAACAAGTTTAGATAAAATTGGGGGGGGGGGGGGAGGAAAACTGGACTGTTGAGGAGGTTCGTGTTTTGATAACACTTTAGAGTGAAAACATCGACGACCGGGATTGTTTATGATATATAAGGTAGCAATAAGTCAGGAGAACATAAAGCATGTGCTCATCTTGACAGGGTGTCATCTTAGCTAAAAAAAAAAAAAATTGACGACTGATTATCCCTGATATATTTCCCGATATCGACTACTGAGGTCTGGAACTGATCTTAAAGCTAGTTTTAAGACCACTTTAGTGCGAACGACCTAGCTTCAGCAGTGTGGACGGGGTATAACTGTTTGAAAGTGTCTTGCAATAGACGAAATTAACGGTAAAGCGTATAGAAGTTGCAAACTGTGTAATTTATTTTTACGATATAACAAGACAATACACTTGTTATAGCAATTGCTCAAAATGGTCTACGTTAGATTCCAAGGAAGCCTGTGCACGTTGCCGCCTGGATTGGAATCTAATGAAGTCGAACGGCAAACTATCAAACGCTGAGCAGTTAGTCAGCCCTTATCAACAATTGAGCAATCTAATCCGGTAACTGCCATAAATGGTGCTGCAAGAACGCTTCGAATCTAATGTTGAAGAGACTACAATTTTCTTCAGAGAGTTCTTTGAATTGTCGTATAATCTTCTTCTACTATAAGACACATTCAAAGCGTTTAACTGTAGAAAGAAGCGTTTTCAACCCTATGTTCATATAACATTTTCTACTTGTTTTGGTTCTGGAACAAATCCTGAAAGTTTGATTCGAAAGTAAACATTTTCTTGATAAATGCAAATTTACGTACTTGCGCATGATTACTACTATGACGACTATGACAATGATGGTAGATATTGAGGCTGCGGTAACACCTATAGCAATACCTGCAAGAACATGAAAATTCAATGAATCATTATGTTAATTAAAGTAAACAGCTATTAGGGAAAATTTTCATTAATTAGAGGTATATACAGAATGTAACATAAAGGTTCATCACATTTAAATCGTAAATAGCTCAGCAACAGTTGGTCGCAGATCAATGAACCGCACACCATTTGAAAGAGGGAAGCGTCAAGTTTTTGATCAATATCGGTAGAGATCTCTATGGTGCATCTGGAAGACGTAGGGAGATCCCCTCAGCTACTGTCAAGCCTTTTTGTGGCCACCCCGATCTCCAGACGTTGTGGGTTTTTGACTTTTCCTCGTGGGAATACGTAAAAGACTGTTTTTGTGTCCCATTTCCGGCAAATCTGGAAGAGCTAAAAACTCGTGAAGTGACTCCAGATATGCTTCAACTGGTATGGAAGGAATTTGATTATCGGCTAGATATGTGCCGTGCAGCAGGAGGATGACACATCGAACTCTTATAAATAAAACTTAAGATTATTACAATATCAATATGTCCCCCATCTCTATGTCTCTATTTTTTTAAATATAGATTTTTGAAATGTGATGAACTTTTCTGTTATACCCTGTAAAATGCCATAAATTATATGAAATGCGACTGAATTACCAATAATCATGTTATCTTTGTTATCTGATGTATTAGTTTTTTCTTCTGTCGATTCTGATGCTGTGAAATTAAAAAAATACATGTGTAAAAAGAAATTAAATTACATTATTCGAAATATTGTACAAGACTTAAAAAAAACAACTTAGAATTGATGCCGTACGTTTTCAAATTCCCGTTTTACACTTTAATGCTTTTGAGTACAGGTTTGTATTTTTCTCCTTTAAAACTCATTTAAAACAACATTGAAATTACTGTTTGCGTATTTTTTCTCCTGTCTCTGTTTCTGACTCTAGTTTCTTTTCCTATGAATACAGGCTCAGTCTTCGCTATAGGATTGTTCGATTGAGGAAAACATTGAATACTTCGAACTTCCCGTAAAAACTCCGAGCTCTGGTTTCTTTTTGCTTATTCTCACAATGATTAACATTCATAGACATTAATTAATATAAAATATAAAATAACAGGCAATACTGGGTGTCCATAAAAGATTTGTACCATAACAATTTTTAATAACTTTTGAACTTAATAACATAAGCATGCATAGTTTTCAACATGTTACGAAGATAATGATTTTTCGGTTGAAAAATGGAAGGAAAAATTCTGCGACATGGATTCGAACCAGGAACGTCGACTACCATGGCCGACGCCTCTACCAATTGGGCTATCGCAGACACCTGGATAACCAGCTGTCTCAAGGTGTCTTAAAGACAACCAAGTTGTCATGGTTGAAAGCCCAATGGGAGACGGGAACCTGGCCCGCAAATCGAGAATTTCTCCACTCCAAACCATCAGAAAGTTGATGAACTCACAAGTAAATAATAATGATCATAAACTGGAGAGAATTTTTCCTTCCATTTTTCAATCGAAAAATCATTACCTATGC
>JAHWFO010054024.1:262178-278237 GCA_023313115.1 Rhysida immarginata
ATTCCAGAATATCAATTGATATATTGACGGCTGCATTAGGATATGCTGTAAAAATTAAAAAAAAAAAAAGATAATTACATTTAAATTGGATAAAAACAAGAGAGGGTAGCTTTGAAAGTTCTGAACCTGGAAATAGGTTTAAAAGGTAATGCAATCAAAGAACACTTCGCGTATTAAGTGTCATTTCTTTGGGTTCATGACAGTCCTAGTGATTTTCAATGGTTACATTAAGTTATTTTTATCTGATTATCTCTCTCCTATATATTAACCATAGGTTCACTGGAATGGTAATACGAAAAAGCGGCACAATATTTCAGCTAGGAATATTTCAGGTCTTGTGCCACGCTCTCTGTTTCACGAACGACAATGTTGAATTAAGATGAATTAAACTTTGCAGTAGCCGCTTCAACTTCATCTAATCATAGTCGACTGCTAGAGCATGTAAACAAGAGAATGGCAAGGAATGGTAAATCTACCATTATACACTCAAAAAGCCAAAACTCATGGGATAGCATTATGCAAATTGAACACTAATGTCACCAAGAGAACTACAGGAGTTCGAACGTGCCATGATGTTAGACAGATGGGGGATGCCATTTCCGAGTTTCAAGAATTAAATATTCCGCAAGGATTATCGCTCACCATGGACAACAGCAGTGGCCGGCCACAATAGCTCTGTGATTAATGTATGGCTAGAACCAACCAAGGCGCATGAAATGACTGCCGATTCAATGTAGGCGCCTCCAGATCCATATTTAGCAGGTCGGAGCGGCATGCTTTAAAATCCATGGGAGAAGACCCACCACTGCTACTGCTCAAGCAAACATATATCAGATACGGTGCATTATCTGGGGTCATATTGCGTTGACCTTGGAGGATTGGAAACGGACTTGTAGTCTGAGGAGTCCGATGATGTGTCGCTGATCGTTTGAGACCATGGACCCAACTGATCAGCAAGACACTGGCAGATGGTATGCTTCCATAGTTGTGTGGGGTGTTTTTGCTGAACGGCTCCCGCTACATAGAGCTGGTTGGTGACCATTTATATCCCTTCATGGACTTTGAATCCCCATAAAATGGGGTCTTCCAACAGGAAATTGCTCTTATGTCCTGGAGCCCAATTGTACAGAACTGGTTTGAGGAGCATTCGTGGGAGTTCCAACGAATGATGTGGCTAACTGAACATTTATGGGCCGAGTTGGAGATCCGTCACCTACCGCTACTAGCCAATCCAGACGCATGGCTCAATATGTGACGGAAGCAGGAGACGTTTTCAACACTAGTTTGATTCCAATCAACGTAACACAATTCAAAGAAATGCGAATTCCATTATCATCTATTTATTATAGCTCATTTTGTGGGGCCGATTCTATATGAATTGCCTTGTATAATAGAACATACGACTGTCATTTCAAAAATAATGCACACTTTTATTTTAGTTACATACTTATTTTATGTCAAATACTTTACTCTTACAATCCTTCTAGGTTGTTCCCTTGTTTTTCAACAACGGCGTTCTTATATCTTGGTAGTTTTGGGTGCAGTCTTCGTTGAATCTTCGGATTCGGGAAACGGGTACGAAATGCAAAAAACGTCGAGCGGATACTTCTCTGGGCTTCATGTGGCTGTGGTAACAGTTCCGCTTCCATTTCTCCAGCAACAAGGTCTCGGCATCTCCGTGTGGTCTCACATTTTCGTGCAAAATGAGTGGCTCCTCCATCAGCAAGCACAGTTGGTTTTGGTGCGTTTTTCGCAATACGATACAGTCTGACTTGTTGCATATGGAACTCCCTGTTGTCATCATTTACTTCACTTTTGAATGTGCAAATCGAATTTTTTTTGGTCGTAGGCAGTTTGAACTTCTCCATGCGTTTGACTGTAATTTCAATTCTGGTTCAAAATCCTTAATCTATGTTTCATCAATAGCAACGATTCGCGACAAAAACCTTTCCACTTCAAATCGGGTAAAACTTTTCTAAAAAAATACCTGTAGCTTGCGATATTTTCTCGCAAGACAGTTGATAATCTTCAGATATTCTTGAATATATGTTACAAGTTTCACACTTCTATAGTCCGTTGATATTTTTGGTCTTCCTGACCTTTGGTCATCTTGAATGCTGACACATCGTTCAAAAAAACCTCGAATGGGTGAAAAAATACAAGTACCTCGAAATGGCGATCAGGAAAGCTAAGAAGGTCAAGTTCAGTCTCTTATGCGTGTAACCCAAACACTGCATAAATCCCTCGTAACCGAGACATTCAATTTTTAAAAACGATCTTTAGATCTTCTACAGTCACCGTAACCGAGACGCCTGCACACTCTATTTTCAAAAAAATTATCAAAAAAGTCTATAATAGAGAAATAAAACTTACACCTGCTGATGCCGCAAGACCTCCATCTACAAATGACATAAAATTTGTTGCTATTCGTCATCTATAAGCCTCCGTGTGCATTAATTTTGAAATGATACTGGTATAAACTTTAGCCTTAAGTAAACAAAATGATTAATAACTGAAAACGAAAAATAAGAACTTGCCTACTGTCAATTTGAATTTGATTTTCGAGAATGTATAAGTTTTCGGTAGAACAACCCACCACATATTATTATGGTTAACTTTAGTTTCTGCACATGTAACATCCAGACCATCAATAGCCAAATCCGCTGAAAAACTGTTTTCAGTTGAGGATTGATAAGCTGGGCGTTTGTATGCCAAATTCTGTACTAAAGAGAGATGTAAAATACATAATTAAGATTTTGTAATGAAATAATTATTAAGTTATATTCTTTTTATACACATTTTATATACAGGGTCTTTTTGAACTCGGTCCACAAACTTCACAGGGTGAAAGGTGATGACATACTGAACAATTTTACCAAAGAATGGATGGTCCAAAGTTCACCATTTAATTTATATAGGGAAAAATGTTGGAAATACTCAACCCATTACCAGTTGAATTATGCATGCAACCATCGTACAAATTAGGCCTTGATATTTTCAGTGTGCTTTTAGTTAACCGTTGACTCCTTGAACCTCCTGGAAACTCTTGTACGTGATGGCAGTATACACCAATGAAGATTTTGAAGATAAATATTTTGTGTATTCAGTAGGCTATGGTATACCACATTTGCTCTTAGGTTATACTATGAACGGTACCCCAATAGACGGTTACCAAACATTAGAACATTTCAACATGTATACTGCTAATTTCGTGAAAGTCGAACATTCCGTGTTAATAGGTAAGAAACAGGACGAAGCAGACACGTTTGAATACGTAATTTGGAATAAAAATTTCTGAATGAGATGGAGGCTAATCCAGGGACAGGTACAAGAACCATTGCAAAAACTCCATCTTTTTCAATTATCCTCTGCGTGTTCAATATGCACAGTGATTTCTTCAACAAACTGCTATTCAGCCAGATTTTTCATCACATGTTCTGTTCACAGATGAAGTTATGTTTACGGAAGAAGGTATTTTTAATACCACAATGCCCATTTCTGGAGTACCGAAAATTCACAAATGGTGCGGCCACATGCATAACAATGTTTTTAGTGTTATTGTTTGGGCAGAATATTCAATGACTTCTTGATTGGACCATATCTGCTTCCACCTCGACTCAATGGCCAGGTCTACCAAACCTATTTGGAGGAACAATTGCCAGAACTTTTGGAACATGTACCAATTGCCATTCTCAATCGGATGTGGTTTTAACATTTCAGCATTGGTTTTTGGAATTACTGCAATACAACTTTTGGGTCCCGGTGGATTGGCAGAGGCGGGCCTGTTGTTTGGACACCTAGGTCTCCTGATTTACCATCTCTGGATGACATTTTCTGGGGACATGAAGAGTCAAGTTTATGAGGCTCCTGTTAATTAAGATGAGGAGTTAGTTTCCAAAATTGAAGTTGCAGCTGGGAATGTACGTGACTTGCCAGGCATTTCTGAAACCCTTCGCCAATCAATGTCTCGACAATGTCAGGCACGTGTTACTGTTCGTGGTAGCTCCTTTGAACAATTACTGTAACCAGTTGGTAATAAAATTGTTAACTAATTGTTGGTGAACTTTGAACAAGTGTAAAAAAAATGTTTCGTATGCTATTACTTATCATCTTGTGTAGCTTGTGCACGGAGTTCAAAAACACCCTGCATGAAAAGGGCACTAAGAAAATTTTGAAATACAGCGCAACCGATTGTTCCATGGAAATAATTTGTGTTGAGATGAGTTCAAACCTGTTTTGCTGGTAAAGAGATCAAACGATCACTTTAATTTGGTTGTGGTAGCTCAAGCATTGGTTTGGTTTGGTTTGTTTGGTATTAACGTCCTTTTCAACTGCCATGGTCATTTCAGGACAGCGTTATAGGGGCCGCAAATTTTTGCCTCGCAAGGGTTCTTTAACGTGCAGCCGGCAAACGACTACACGGGACCAACGGCTTTACTTCCCTTCCGAAGGAAGTGCGTGATCTCAGGATTTACCCCTGAAAAATCCTCGTCGTCCTCGGCCGGGATCGAACCCGCGTACTCGGGCATCAGAGGCGATCACGCAACCTGCTGAGCCACCGAGGCCGATACTCAAGCATTGCACTATATTGTCATCTATATCTCCTCTCTATCTTCTTCTATACATATAAAAAATCTATTGTCTGTCTGTTTGTTTGTAAGCACATCACACAAAAACTACTGCACGGATTTTGATGAAACTTAGTATGGTTTTAGCTTGTAGTCAGGGTCAACATTTAGGGTACTTATGATCCGGATCAATCACGAAGTTCCCGAGGAATTATATTTTTTCCTCTAACATGATCGTTTTGGTGTTGCATTATCCGAGAGGAACTCCGAACAGTGGGCTATAAAAGATCAGAAAGCGCGCGAGTGTTGTTGTCGTAGCAACGTAATAACCTCTGATTTTCTTAAGCTTTTTTTTACTTTATTATTATGGTTTTAGCACTTATTGCATAACTAAAAAAATATACGATTAAATTTTTGTATTTGTTTTTACAGGTTTGTTACATACCGGATGATTATAAATCAATGAGGATTGCGGGTGATCCGCCCATCGGATTTTGGTGAACTTTTTTTTTGTTTTGTTGGAATTTGTTGTTGAACAAATGTGCAATTGGAATATTTTGTGTATCTCTTACGGTTTTCGAGATGGAATTTGGATGTGTCCTAATTTGCATATTTGAGATGATGAAAGGTGCTCCATCAGATAGAGCACCCTCGAGTTGCTAATCATCCCCTGTATTGGAATTTGCGTAACTACATTGGTATCCAAGATAGGAAGGGGGTAACAGACTTATGACTCACTCTATACAGGGTGTTTCAAAATTATGTACAATAAATTTAGTGACATATTCTTCAGGTCAAAAGAAGACGAAAATGTTCTATAGCACTTTGTCTGTAAACGATTTATTTACGCGATACAGCCAACTAAACCCGTGGCTCCAAATTACAAGAATTGTTCAAAGTGCCCGCCACCAGCTCGCACGCACGCTTCGGCTCGTTGCATGAGCGACCGTCTGAAGTCATGGAAGAGTTCGTCGCCAGCATTACGAACGGTTTGGCATGCATTTTCAATTCGTTGTCGCAAATACATAATGTTAGGAACTTCTGTGCTGTAGACGATCGTTTTCACATGACCCCACAGAAAAAAGTCCAAGGGATTAAGGTCGGGTGATCTTGCAGGCCAGGCTACCGGTCCACCTTGACCTATCCACCGATTCGTGTATGCAGCATTAAGGTGTGCTCGCACAACACGGCTGAAATGTGCTGGAGCGCCATCATGCATGAACCACATGTTAGATCTTATCAAAAGAGGAACATCTTCCAGTAATTCTGGCAATGCATTCTGCAGAAACAAAAGATACGTTCGCCCAGTCAATCGTGGCGGCAACACATAAGGGCCAATTAAGTTATTTCCGACAATTCCACACCAAATGTTCACGGAGAAACGCTCTTGATGCGCTCGAGCTCTGGTAACATGCGGGTTAGCATCTGCCCAATGGTGCTGGTTGTGAGAATTTATGATTCCTGTCCGGGTGAAGGTTGCTTCGTCCGTGAAAAGTATCTGGCTGAGACAACTAGGGTCTGCAGCATGACGACGTTGCATCCATTGGCAAAATCGTTGTCGGTGTGGATAGTCCGTTGGGTTCAGTGCCTGAACCAGTTGCAGGTGGTATGGATGCAAAAGCTGACGGTGAAGAATGCGCCAAACAGATGAGTGCGGAATGTGTACCATTGGAAGAAATACGACGGGTGCTTGTCTGTGGTTCATCATGTATGATATCAATTATCACATCCTCCTCATCTGGAGAATGTGCTACAGGCCGCCCTTGTCCTGTTTGACGGCCAAAGGAACCACGCTCCCTCAAATGTCTGTCGACAGATACAAATGTTCGGTTATTTGGCAAACGTCTATTCGGAAAGCGTTCTTGGTAGAGTCTTCTTGCTTCCACAGCATTTCCGTCCGCAAGACCATACATTAGGTGCATGTCAGTGTATTCTGCACTGGAATACGTGTACATGATTTTTTTTTTTACGTAAATCGTAATGCGTATGTCAAAGCACGCAAACGTTCTGAAATTGATATTCCTAGTGGATGTACAGTAGTGAAACTACAGTAATGGAAACAACCGTATACAACTAATGGAACAACCCTAAAGTAGGTTTAAATGGAACAAACCACTCAACCTAGTGTTGGGTCGAAACGCTGGAACTGCTAAAATATCGTCCGCTAACTACCGTGCTTCCCTACTGTATCATATTGGATTACTCGCAAACAAATCGTTTCCAGACAAAGTGCTATAGAACATTTTCGTCTTCTTTTGACCTGAAGAATATGTCACGAAATTTATTGTACATAATTTTGAAACACCCTGTATAGAGCTACTCTTATAAAAACCTAACCTAACCAACTAATCAGATCTTTTGGTTGAGAAAACTTGACCATACACCTAACAGCCTGCGTCTGGTGACTACCACCTGTTCCGCAATCTAAAAGCGTTCGTCGGCCCCCTGCATTTCAGCGTCTATCGGATAGAGCACCCTCAAATTCATATTCATTCCCTATATTGGAATTTGCTTAAGTACATTGGTATCCAAGATAGGAATGGGGTAACAGATTTTTGACTCACCCTGTATATAGTAGTTTTGGTTTTTATTATAATTCGAACTTACTTTCTGAATACGGCTCGTACATTAAAATTCGAAACAGAGACGATGTTTGTTCTTAATTTATATTTGTACGAGGGCAAATCAGTAAGTCGGTTTCACGAATTTTATTGGTCGAACAAGACGACGTTAAGTGTGCAGGAGTAGCAGTTCATTACTTATTTTTTCTATATATCTTCCACCGACGGCAATGCTTTTTTCCCCACCATGGCACCATTTTGGATATGCCAGCTGTATAAAACGTCGTCGGCTGTTGGTGTAACCACTGTTACACTTCACGATCAGACGAGATGTGCTGTCTAGCCAATGCCTTCTTTATCGGGCCGAAGAGATGATAATCCGAGGGCGCCAGATCTGGATTGTATGGCGGCTGGGCCATGATTTCCCAGCCGTACCTACCGATTTTTTCCTTGAGCGCCATGGCGGCGTGTGACCTTGCTTTGTCGTGAACGAGGCGGACGTGATCACTCTGTCGCTTATCACACAAGGCACAGCGTATCTTGGTAAGCGTGGCCGTGTAGGATATTGTTTCATAGAAAATTAGGTAATGAACACAATGTCGTCTTGTTTGACCAATAAACCGCTGTGAAAAAATTTGTGGAACCGACTTATTGATTTGCCCTCGTATTTAAGTAAATATTTTTTTAAATAAGCAATTTTCTTGTGCCATTCTAATCACTACCTTAATATTTATTTGAAGAAACACATAAAATAATCACATAAAAATGAGATTTTTAAATGAAACTTACCACATAGAGGTAGAAAGTTTGACCACACTCCCTGATTGTTGCAGCTAGTTGTTTTCGGGCCAATGTGTTCATAACCATCATTACATAGAAAATTTATTTTAGTACCTAGAGGATAAGAGTCCATTCTTGGCTGAATAGAGCCTCCTGCAGGAGTTCCAGGAAATCCACACAAAACTGTAAAAAAAAAGGTCATTCTATAGCTAAAAACTACAAAATTTATATTTTACTAAACTGATTTTTCGATGTATTCCTAATCTTTTAACACCAAACTTTTTCTGCTTTGTTTAAAACTTTAATTATTAAGTAGCGGAATAATGGAGCTAATTATTGGCTTTACAATGTCGTCTGACTATCCCTCAGTCCGTCCCCGTCATAATTTCTGCTTACTATGGGCATTTCCTCCTTCACTATTTCGTTTGCTATTAATTGGCTTACTGGGATCGGATTTACGGGGGTGAGAGATAGAGGGGGCCATCTGCTCTATGTGGTAAAGGAGTGAAATTCGGTACGCAGATTCCTCTTGACAAGATATACATTACTATTAAGCTTGGGCCAAATTGCCCCGTTGGGGTCGGAGTTGTGGGGGTATAGTCACGTGGTCTATAGAAAAGTTAATGTTTTCAAATGGCAACATAGTTCACCTGAATCTGGCGTCTATAAACTTTCCCCAACTTAACACTATTTGTGTTAGAGCAAATGAGGCTGACCGGACCGCACGAATATCTTAAATGTATTCATGCTCGCAGTAGCTTGTGATATGTCATTTGACTGGGAATGATGAGAAACAAAAGGAGCTCGTTTACATTTTCTAAATACTAGATTCGAGTAAATAAATTTTTGATATAAAAACGAGGGATATAAAGTGCGGATGAAAGGGGTAAAATTTAGATGCAGATAGGACTTCCACTAATTTCCTACACCTTCCTCGGGGGGGATTAATTTCTTGTTAGAACTCTGACTTAGTGGGTGCGTTTTTGGCCAGCAGTCGCGTCATACCGTCCCCCACTACGCCGTCATAAAGGGGTAGCAAGACATGACTGCGCCAGCCACTTGACTTAAAAGACTAATTTTAGCACCTGTCTCAGAGCATTTGGGCGGCTAAATTCTCCGAGCACAAATACAAACCCGCGACTGCAGATGTCTGGTTTTATTGCAACAGGATAAGTACATAGTACAATGAGTGAGAAAACTCATGGGAGAATCACCTAATATTTGGTTGAGCCCCCTCTGGCCCTGTGGAGCGCAGCGATACGGCGTGGAAGTGAATTTGCAAGCCCCTGATACGCTTCCGAAGGCAAATGACACTAGACAGTCTGCAGAGCGGTAGCCAATTGCGATCTGTTCGTGAGCAGAGGATTCAGCGTACGGAGTCTGAGTTCAACGGCAGTTGGGTTCATATCAGGGCTTTGGGGTGGCCAGTCCAGTCGCTGGACCTCCCCTGCATGGTCTTCGAACATTCTCGAACGACAATGGAGCGATGTGGCGGCGCATGTAAGAAGGCTGGTGGAGATGGTCTTCGAGCAGTTGACGATACCGCAGACCATTCATCGTGTTTTCCAGAAGAACAAGAGGGCCCATTCTTTACTAGGAAAATGCCACTTCGAACAAGGGGACCATGAGTGATATCCCACCGCCCTGGACCACCCCTCTTGGCATGCCGGGTCCATCACCTTATGAGCTCTGCGACACACATGGTGCCTCCCCTCGTCCGACCATATGACGTTACGCCACTGTTGCAGAGTCCATCCCATGTGATTGATGGCCAATGCACGCCGGAGATTCCGATGACAAGAGGTTAACAGTGGTACCCGCGTAGGGCGACGGATTGTTCATCGGGAGACGTTTCTAGCTCGGCCAACGTTCAACTGGTCTGTGATTTGTCGCACTCTGGCCCTCCTGTCTCTGTTGACCTATTGTCTGAGGTGTCGCAGGTCACGGTCATCGAGGGTGGCTGGACGCCCGGTATGGTGTCTGTTGTGGACTGTTAGGCCTTCCTCCAACCGTTCTCGTTACACCCTAAACACGGTTGAACGATCGCCGAAATCGTTTCTCATGCGTCGGGCACCCACTACCATGCCCCTTTCGAATGCCTTCAACTCGCGACGACGTTGCATGCTACATGAATCAATCACAAGTCACTTCCCACAAGGTCTCATACACAACTGCGGCCGCCGCGTAGGCCTCCAGGGGGCATGAAACACACGTGGTGTCCGATCGCGAATCGGCGGCCTGCTAGCCCATCAGTTCTGCTCAGTCAGTTCAGAACAGAAAGCTTTTACAATAGATTTTTAAGTAAAAGGCTTTGATCCATTGCAGAGCTGTAAAATTTTACGTTTGTATGTTATTGATACAATTTGTGTTTTGATGTTTAGAGAAGATAATCCTCCCGAGGAAGGTATAGGAAAGTAGCGGAAGCCCTGAGATCATCTATTTTACCCTTTTATCTCACTTTTTAATCCCCCCTTACTAATTTTTAAATCGTAAAATTAATTTTCTCAAACGTAGTGTTTAGAAAGTGTAAAAGAGCTCTATTTTCTTTCGTTTCTCATCACTTCCGATCGAATGATATATCATATGCCATATGTTGCCATAATTCTAAAGACCAAGTAACTGCTCCACAATTCCGAACCCATTGGGACCATTAGGCTCAAACTTCATAGTAATGTTGATCTTGCTTAGAGGAATCCTTTTCGGTTGAAAAATGGAAGGAAAAATTCTGCAACCTGGAATCGAACCAGGAACCTCGACTGTCATGGTCGACACCTCTACCAACTGGGCTATCGCAGACACCCAGACAGCCAAGCTCTGCTCGACTCTGCTCCGCTCACTTTGAAAAGTTTTGTTTTGTTATTGATCCTGTCGTAGGTATTAATTAAGCTCACTATCTATTTGCCGAAGGCTATGTAACTAAAGAGGTTTCCGGATAAAACGCAGCCAGACAAAATGCAACTACACGTTTTGAAGTGTTCAGAGGTCCACATTCGATTGAAAATGATGAGAAACGTAAGAACATAGAGCTCGTTTTCATTTCTAAATACTGCATTCGAGAAAATCAATTTTTCAAACAACAGACGAACTCAGAGCTCCTGCTACTTCGTCAAGGGGAATTATTTTGTTCATTGAAGCATTTAATGGAAGCCAACCAGAAATAGAGAGGGCAGGGGGGAACTGCCAATTGATTATGATTTGAAGCCACTTTTTTGGTTAAAATTCACAAATAGAAAAGGGGAGGGGGGACTAGTTATTGGCTATTGCTTTTAACGTTTGACTAAAACCCCATTAAAATTAAATTAGGTAATCTAGTTAAATAAGTAAATGGTGCTAACAGTAGCAAATTTTTGTTTAATGTTTTGAAGCTAATATATTTGTCATTTAAACTGGCTGAAATAGTTTATATTTAGTGATGATCGTAAATTAAAATATATCAGTGTAACAAAATACATTTGATAACCTGAAATTTAGTTCGATTTTCCATAAATTTTAGTAATGAATCAAATAAACAAAGAAAATTGCTTGAGAGAATTTTAATTAGTTTTAATAAAATTTTACAGTATTTGAAACCACAATGTTCTTGTGAAGGAAAGATTTTTTGAATGGCTGTCACAACGCAACGGGGAAGAACTTTTCTTTTATTTATTCCCAGGTGCACCCAAATCTAATGGACAAATTAGTTTGTTGGTACGCAGATTTTTGAAGACGGAATTTTCGGTGATGGACTACGAACCACTGGGCATATGCTGATCAATCTCGGCTTAATCACGACAGCATACATTCGCACTTGTAATGTCGGCATATTTTCACATATTGCACTGATACCTAATTTAAAAATCAATATCATGAAATTGATCACATTTAAATAACATACGTATTAATTATACTTGACAATTTGTTGCGGGTGATACATTTTCCGGCGATTCGGCGACACTGTATTCCTCGTCTAATAACGGGTGATCGCGGTTCTAAACTATATGGTTTCACGCCTAAACCATCCAAATCACCCACAAGGTTCTCCAAATCGTTGTCCAATTCATTGTATAGATAATTGTTAAAATAAGCCTCCATATCTTTGTAAGTCTTAAAACTAATATCTGAATCGCTGCTTTCATGTCCAAACATTGTGAAAATTGCAGTGAACGCAGTACTGAGTGAATGTAGATCTATAATGAATATGTTAAAGCTTCACTGCAAAGCTTGCTGAGAGCAATCCTCGCCCTACGTCATGCCTTCACCCAAGATGGATGCCCCCGATTTCAAATCGCGCTCGGAATTTGGTTTTTGTTCACATCGGCTAGCCATACCTTTCATTTTACCCACTCGACAACGGGGGCAGGGGATGAGATTTTTTCACCGGGTTTTTTGCTAAACCCACATTTTACATGATGCTCTACAACTTTCTAAATAACACATGGGGTCTAACCCCTACCCCTACAAAATTAAAATTTTCAAAATTTACCCCTTCACCCCCATGGACGCGAAATGTTTTTATTCTGAATTAGGGGATATTAAAACCAAATAATCAATATTCATTTTCCCCCAATCTGTTCCCCTTGAGTCGTTATTTGGACCTAAAGACCGGACACCAATTATGAAACACCCTGTATAAAAGAACCCTATCTTCTTTCCTTTCTCATCATTTTCGATCGAATGATATATCACACCCTCTACGTTGCCATAAAGTTCTAAAGACCAAGTGATTGCCATCCAATCCCGTATTCCGACCCTATTGGTATAATTTGGCCCAAACTTTACAGTGATGTTTATCTTGCTTAGAGGAACCTGCATGCCGAATTTCACTCCTTTATATGCATAAATACGCGTAGACCTTTTAATCCCCTCTAATTTCCGCCCCCGAAACTCTGACCCCAGTGGGCCAACCGAATCAAACTAAATAGTGAAGGTGCACATGCCCATATTAAGCTATATTCCGAATTTCAACCGTCTACCTCAAAAAATGCGGAAATTATGAAGGGGACGGACGGACGGGCAAACAGACGGGGCATTGTGAAAACAATAAGTAGCTCTATTCTTCCGCTACTTAATAATTGAACTTAAAAATAATAAAAGTTGAAATCTCCCCGTCCCATCCCAGAAATGCAACCAACCCGCCCGAAAAAATCTAATTAATTATTTACATCATTTGATTCAATTACAAATATCAATGGATCGGTCTGGGTGGTTGAGTGTTTGCGTGATCGCCTCTGATGCCCGAGGACGCGGGTTCGACCCCGGCCGAGGACGACGAGGATTTTTCAGGGGGAAAATCCTGAGACCACGCACTTCCTTCGGTGTAGTCGTCTGCCGGCTGTACGTTAAAGAACCCTTGCGAGGCAAAATTTGCGGCCCCTATAACGCCGTCCTGAAATGACCATGGCAGTTGAAAAGGACGTTAATACCAAATAAACCAAACCAAACCAACAAATATCAATGGACAAAGATATTAATTCTTGCAAAAATTAGAGGATTCTGTAAGCTGGAACAACCTCTTATCCACAAAAATTCAAACATGAATATCTTCATAAGATAGCCTCATACTCCGGTTATCACTGTAAAATTTGATAAAAGTTCAAAAATTCCATGAGTAGAAAAATCCACAGTGTAGAATGGGCGATTTTTTATAATCTCAGGATTTTCATGTTGAAAAATATGGTGAATAAAAACCTTGTTGTGGAAAAGCGGTTGGCTTCCTGACGTTTTACTGTATAGAATTTGATTATGGAGTAACTTATTGAAAAGGAAGGATTATCTCTTCCTTTTTCCTGATCCCCAGTTCGAATCCAGATCACTGAAGTTTTTCCTTTCGTTTTTCATGTTAACACGTTTACCTTATGTTGGAGCATTATATCCAGTTTTCACTTATCGTCAAGGACGTTCATATATAAACAGGAATTTGGCACCTAAATTTATTTTTTTGAATAGATATGGCTTAAGCACTATTACACACTTTTATAGAACTTCACTTGTTTGTGTGTTTGTGCGCAAATTTTGTATTCAATATTTTGCCCATTTCCTGACTACCTACAGCTCTGCAACTTTCCCCAACGGCGTCTTATCGATGACAATGCATGTTTCAATCGTTAGTTTCATTAGTCTTTCATTTATTGTAAGTTATTGGCCTACCACTCTCTAAGAGTGAAGGACTTTGTGTTCTTTTCAGAAACTCAAATTTTTTTTTGCTGAAATCGACTTAAAAATTCGTAAAGATACGTTGAAATTTTGAATAAAAAAATTTTCCGTCTGTACGTATGTATGTGACCAATTTTGAGCAGCTAACTCCTCTGAAACAGCCGAACCAAATAAAAATTATACAGACTTAGAGGGTCCTTAAATTGTGCCTTAGCGTATATTTTATTTCAATTGGGTAAGCCTTTTTCGAGATATTAATTTCTTTTCTAAAAATTAAAAAATGGCTGTACGTACTCCTCTCATTAGGGCGATTTTTTTTTGTAAATGACTTGTATGGCTGTGATGAGCCGTTCTGGAGTTATTTACTATCTAAGCCCCCCCCCCCCCCCCCGTCAATATTTTTTTTTTCTTTCTTTTTTTTTTTTTTAGAAATTCAGACAGTGGGGTTCTTAAACTATGCATTGACCATTTTTTATGGAAATGGGAAGCCTCCTTTTTAGAGAAATAATTTGAAAAATACAATTTTCTTTTTGACGTAGATATGTCTTACGTTTCGATACTGGGATGCCACGCTTAAATCGTGAATGTCCTGAAAAGTGTTAATAACGAAAACCTTATTAACGCCAAAACTATTAATGATAGAAAAATGAATGATATTGCATTCGATAGTACAAAAATTTGTATATAAAACAAAGAATGCTTTAGATTTTGACCGACTTCGTATTGACGTCATCGGCTGATGAAATCGAAGTACAAAGTTGAGTCAGAAAATCAGTCTGGCGGAGATTAATTTAGTCTAGCTCCGGCTTCCTTTGTGATAGCACGGCATTTTAGGTGTCATTTGTTTTATCTTTTTGCGCTTTATAAAACAGCTTAAAAATTACACCTCAGTAATTAATAATATCTAAGATATCGTCCTTCGAGTTGTGGAAATTTTGCAAAAATTACAGAATTTCCAAGTTTATGCATAATAAACGGCAGAAAAATTATAGAAAACGTCACAGGTAAACAGATCGAGAGATTGGGAATCCATGAAGCCCCAGATGTCCGATGTTGAACGTCTACGGGCACAGCAGGAACGATGAAAGTTGACTCGTTTCGCCGCCAAAGTGAACTATTGCCCGATACAAATGCGCTAATAATTTCCACTGCTCAGTTCGATGTAAATAACATATCTGGTGATATAAACGTTTTACATCGAGTGATAAAATCCTTCTATATTTCATAAACAATGAATTTGGATATTCGCGTAATGTTTGTGATAGATCTTGTTTTGAGAAGGACTTGAAGTACCCTCGTAACAGAAGTGTGATATCTTAGCTTCATTAATTTCATCAATCCTGTGTGAAAGATTTCATACTGTGTAATCATTGTAAAACAAATTTAAAACTATTCAAAAATATGGAGGGCAGGCGTTTTTGCAATTTTTTGAAATGTTAACTCTTTAACTATACTGACAGACAAGTCTAACTATAGATGACTGATTGACGCTGATATCAATGATATTTGTATTGTTAAAGCTTTGTACAATGATGTGGTGAGATGTATATTAGGTAGTCAGATTATTACTGATGTTTGTAGGCAAATTAGCTATGATTCTGCGCTGAAGTTGCTAAAGAGCCGAACTAGTGTAAATAGGCAAGCAGGTTGTTTACCACGACATTGGAAGTGATTTGTTTCAGACGATTTTAGGTAAATGACGCAATTTAGCAGACTTTGATGATTATTGGCGCTCGGAGCCATGGAGCTAATTATCAGCAAAACGGTTGGATTTGTTAAATGTTCAAGAGCAGCTGCTGTTAAATTGTTACAGACTAGACTGTCTGCCGGAAAACTGGGTCTGAACATGCCAGTTGTGACTAGTCAATGTTCGGGCAGAAAGGAGTGGCAAGACTGGTACAAGACAACAAAAGGGTAACAGCGCATCAAAGTACTGCAGATCTTTATCAGGGATCCTGTCAAATGATCTCTGAAGCACTATTCGCCATACACTGCATAGTATGGAATATGGGAGCCGA
>JAHWFO010054028.1:1441-12200 GCA_023313115.1 Rhysida immarginata
GGGGGGGGGGACAGACTTACGGACCACCCTGTAGTGTTCATGAGAAATTAGCTCTCAATGGAAAAAGACCATAAGAAACTTTAGAAATTTGCTATTAGATTTGAATTTTTAAAAAAAAATCCAAAGTATTTGAAATTTCTAATTGAAAACAATACTCTTCGTTGATTCTGTCTGTCGCTCTGTCTGTTCATCTGTAACTCGATCTTCTCGAAGCGTATGAGAGATTTCAAAAATCTTTTCTCTCCAATCGATAATTATGGTTCATAGCACGAACCGTTTCGAAGATGGTCGAAATCGGTACATTACCACGTGCTCTAATGGCACCTTTATGTCATCCCATTAAATTTTTAAGGCGAAGATGTAGCAAGTGATACATTAAATAACTGATAACGACGAGCTATGAGGGTATAGACAGTTAAGTACGTTTTCGGCAATCGATAAATGCAGTTCGATGATGGTCGATATAATTCAACGGTACCTATGCTAATGATATCATTAAGGTACCATTGGAAATTTTCAATCCTAAGATATGGCATGTAATATATCAAAGAATTTGGATTGGTTTATTAGAATTTTTGGCGTCGACTACTAAGGTCATTTTGCGCCTGTTACACAAGTACGCAGCCCGGGACTAACACAAACATTCATGCCCACGGCGGGATTCGAACCCACGACCAGGCAGACTCGAGAACTAGAAAGCCTACGCCCTAGCCCTCTCGGCCACCTGGCTGGCTATCAAACATGTTGTAAGGACTATGTCGTGAACGAATATATAAGATTACATAGTAAATTTGAAGATGTTTGAATTTCATTCAGTGGTTCCTGTTCTAATGATACCATTATGGTACCTTTGGAAACTTTCAGTGGTAAGATATGGCTTGTAATATATCAAACAACTTGGGGGAGGCCGTGGCCTGGTGGGCTTTCTGTAAAGTTAAGCAACATCAGGCACGCCTAGTCACTAGATGGGTGACATCAGTGGCTCACGATCTTCACCCCCCGGCTGCTGTGACCATCAGGAACCCAAATCGTCGGCTTCAGGCCGTACAGGGCCTGGATGAACGTGTTGGATCACATTAAATAAGTAAATAAATAAATAAAGTAACTTGGAATATATCACGAACGAATATATAAGAGTAGTTAAGAAGTCGAATTTGATTCAGTGGAACATGTTTTCAGGTTTTCAAGAAAATTCAAAAATTTTGGATATATGTTTCAATGGTTTTAGTGACGGCGACTAGTTTCGCCTTTCGGTAATTGGCTGTGTCATTCTTTAATGATTTATTAATTCAACAAATGAGAACCATATTGCAACAGTGTTATAAAATAGGACATATCTTATTGAAAAAATTCTATTTGCATGTGGTTTCTCTACTTAAAATAACGGACCCTCTATTTCATTATACGCTTTTATTCAACTTGCTTTTCTGTAGGTTTGTGTATCCGTTAAATCTTGTAACTAATATTAAACCAACTTCCCTACAAGCTAGAGAGCTGAAACTTTATACACATACACAGGACCGATGACAATGCATATTAAAGGAAACATTTTTCAAATCGGTTCACTGGTCATTCATTTCACTCGTCTCTCCGTAAGTCAGAGGAACGATTGTTATACGAACTGCTTAATTGTTTCGACCCAACAATAGGATTTTCAAATTGTTGACGCCGGCTTGAAGGGCGTTATAAAAGCGTGATTTGAAAAAAAAACTTTTTCCCCTCTTGTTTTAATTTAAATGATTCATATAAAATATTCAGTACAAAACTTTCTTTAAGCATTGGGCGAAAATATTTCTATATTAACAAGTTTCTGCAAAAAATCAAATTCTTACATTTAGATTCCCAACAATAAACTGAAGATTTAATTTTTTGGATTGTTTTGTTACATTATTATGGGGATGGAGTAGGGTGTTTTTCATTTCACTTGTTTTTTTTATGTTAAAGGACAACTCTACGCAAAAAATCGATTACGATTTGTTTACAGAATGTCATTCTTTGATATAAATATAACACATTCCCGTTTAAATTTTTAAATCTGGTCCATAATTTCAATATAAGAAACGGCTTTGAAAAGTTAATAACGGCGCTTTTGCACTCCCCTTCTGCTGGCCATTTTTTTCCGGAAGTGACGTAGTTTGAGTCAAAGGAGGCCAACGAAAAAGACACCTGTCCATAGTAACAAAGGCCCTGACGCGAAAAAGTCACCTGACCAACAATCCAGCCTTCATTGTTTTCAACAAATGAAAAATTACTGATTGTTAAAATCCAAGATGGAAACAATGAAAATATTGTTATTCCGATTATTTTGTTTTTCTACGTTTGACTCCAACTACGTCACGGCCTCACCCAAGATGAATGCCTCCCGATCTCAAATCGCGCTCATTATTTTCGTTCTTTCACACATTTCGAGTTCGAATTAAATTTTTTTAAATATGCCACGATGTTATTAATAGGTTAGGCTTTCGATTTAAATAAAGTTGTATATGACCGTAGAGTTGTCCTTTTTGACATCATTTAGGGCTTATTATTGGTAGAAATCACGGTCTATAGATATTCATGGTCATCGAGCTCCATTGTTAAAATGAAGCTAAAGTTTCTAGCTCCCAATAGAGCGGGAACTCTATTGAAAAGTGGCGCTGCATGTACATTCGGCCCAAAAACGCCTGCAGTGCCGCCCTATCGACAGACAGAAAATTTACTTTCATTTTCAATTTCAATGAAAAACCTCTATCGCAGGTCACGGTCGGCCCTGATTTGATCTATGCGGCACCTGGCGCGATCTGTTTTCTTTAGCTTCTCGAAACAATGGAAAATGGCCGAAGCTCGATGACCATGAATATCTATAGACCGTGGTAGAAATGCGATTAAACATGTCTTCGGATGATGATGTAACAATGTATGACGTCTTCGCGCTCAGGCCTTATCTTTAGGAAGCGTTGACCAATACCGCCTGCTCACGGAAAAATCATACATTGTTATATCACCTACGGTAGGGACAATTTCGGGCTTATTATTGGTAGAAATATGATTAACAATAACCTACCGTAGGTGATGTAACAATGTATGACGTTTTCACGCTCAGGCTTTGAGTAGAGGTGGTGTTGCGTTGACCCACCCGATTGTATAATCGGTAAATAATCCATTGTTAAATTTTTGACACACATTGTTAGATCTCTTCTTTGTTGTGACATAGTCCGCCGTCGCTGATTTTGTATATGACTTTTATTTTTATTGTTGGAAATCAAATTGTAAGAATTTGTATTTTGGAGAAACTTGTTAATAAATATTCTGTTTTTATGATTTCACGCTTAATGCTCTCGCGCCCACTGATACAATATTACAAACTTATACACTGTTCAATCATTCTTAAACTTGTGTTTATTCAAACCACGGTCTATAGATATTCATGGTCATCGAGCTTCGGCCATTTTCCATTGTTTCGAGAAGCTAAAGAAAAAAGATCGCGCCAGGGCCGACCGTGATCTGCGATAGAGGTTTTTCATTGAAACTGAAAATGAAAGTAAAGTTTCTGTCTGTCGATAGGGCGGTGCTGCAGGCGTTTTTGGACCGATTGTACACGCAGCGCCACATTTCAATAGAGTTGCCGCCCTATTGGGAGCTAGAAACTTTAGCTTCATTTTAACAATGGTGCTCGCTGACCATGAATGTCTATAGACCGTGATTCAAACACATGCATTACACCTATTACTCAACATGCTCATATAAACTTTAATATTACATTCAAACCTTCACATTAAATTCCTGAAAAAATATTCGGTTTAGTAATGATAGGTTAGGCATTCTCATCTGGTTTTTTCTCTGAAATCGACTTAAAAACTCATGTTGAGTTTTTGAAAAAAAAATCCGCCTACAGTAGCGCTCAAAAAATAGTACATTTTCATGTTTATTGCTATAATACTTTCAAAAATTAAGAACATATAACTAAACTTTGTATACATATTATCTATATAAATATACAAAAGAAAAACTAGAAATAAGGTCACTGTTATTTGTATTTGCGAGGACACCATTAAACTGCCAATATACAAAAATCATAAAATAGTACACATGCAAAAAAATCCCAAAAATGAAGTAAATACAATGAAAAAAAAAGAGTTAGCAGATCAATATTTTGTTGCAACCTTTTGCATCAATAACAACTTTGTAGCAGGCTGGCATTGAATCAATTAGTTTGGTGATTTTGGCCACTGGAATTTTTTCCCATTCTTTTCATAAAATTTCAAATTTTTCCAGTGAATTTCGTGCTTTCTGTGACTTGCAGCTGCAGTCAAATTCTTCCCACATATGCTCAATAGGATTTCGTACCTTCTTTGACTTGAACCAGTCTTTGACCACACAAGCGGTATGTTTGGAATCATTGTCTTGCTGATAAATCCATCCACGAGGCATATTTGCTTTGGCAAAAGGAAGCATATGTTGCTCTAAGATATTCTTATATACTATTTTGTCCGTTATTCCATCGATCTTTATCAGCGGGCCTACCCCTTTATGACTGAAACAACCCCATACCATAGTGGATCCTCCACCATGTTTAACGGTTGGTAATTGGTATTTTGGATCAAATCTATGGTTTGCTGGACGGCGTACGTATTGGATACCATCAGATCCGAATAGTAAAAACTTCGATTCATCACTAAAAAGCACTTTATTCCATTGTTTGGATGTCCACTTCAAATGATCTTTGGCAAATTTGAGGTGGGCTATCCGGTTCTTCTTGGAGATCAAATGTTTTTTCACGGGACATCTGCCAAACAAATCTGCATCCCTCAGACATCTTTTCGTGGTACTCACGCTAATGTTAACATTATGGAAGGTTGCCATTTCGTTATTAAGGTCAACTGCAGTTTTCTTCGGGTCAGCCTTAGACAGCCGTATCAAGACTTTATCTTCTCGTGGAGTTGTTGATTTTGGTCAGCCGACCCTGGCTTACGAGTTACATATCCTTGAGTGCGAAAACGCTGAAAAATGTTTGCCACCGTGGACTTTGGAACTTGAAATTGCTCCGAAACTGAGGTGTACGAGTTGCCATTGTTGATTGCATCTATAATGTGCTTTTTTATTGAAGATGGCAGATGAACTCGAAGCGACATGTTAAATATTGTCAGCAACAGCAAAGTGTCAACATCAATATAGAGAATATGAGAAAAATCTCCATAAAACTCAGTGTGTACTATTTTATGAACTCACCTCTATCAATAATGGATGAGTCTTCAAATACTAATTAACTCTAAAGAGTTTGAATTTCTTTCAATATTCAGATGTTTATGCAGTTTATATATTATTACAAATTCTTTAATTAAAATTCAATATTTTAGAAGTTATAATGATAAAACATAAAGTGTACTATTTTTTGAGCGCTACTGTATATGTATGTGATTAATTTTGTGCCGGTAATTCCTCCGTAAAGGCTAATGCCAGATCCAAATGAAATTGATGCACTGATAGCCATTTTAAAACTATTAATGTGTCCCCCCCCCCCCTTCTAACCAAGACTTCACCTGTCATGATATAGTGGGAGGCCTGTGCAAATATACCATTCCACCTTTCCAATTTATTCCTCTAATATTTTACGTGCTACATCTTCTATTTTATACATCCACTTTAATGTAACTAAAACCTATAAAATATGAGAAAAGTTTACCTCCATCGGTCACATACATACAAACAAAGAAAAGAAATATCACCTACTTATTTTGACATTTGCGATTTTTCTTCTGTATATATTTAATAACAGTAGAAAAGAGAGAGAGAGAGAGAAAAAAAAAGAGAGGAGAATAGAAACAATAAAAGTTTGTGACGGTGGCAGCATCTCAACCATAAATTGAACACCCGTTTTGTATATGAAATTCCCGTGTTTTTTTTTCCTGCAGAGCTATCGGGGTTTCCTTCTCGCATTATGTTTTATTACCTTCGACAAAGGAAGGGCGGCGGCGGTGAGGTGGGGGAATGGACGAGATGGCTGCCGGATTTCACTGGCTTCTGAAACCTGACATAGGAGAGGAGAGGAAGAAGAGAAAAATGGTGGAAGAAGGAGGGGAAATAGGGTGAGATTGTAATGTTAAAAGATAGAGTGAGAGAAATCGGATGTTCCGCCTCGAGCCACACGAACGAGGAGTGTCTGCGGCGACCACCTGCGAGAATGTAGTTATCGAATCAAAGTAAGGTGTAATTTGTGTCAAACTTAAAAACACACCAGAGAAATTCTTATGAGTGAGGGGATAAAATGAACAAAACTTAAGTCAAAGAAGACAAACTAGTTTTTTTTAAAACTTCTTTCTTTCCCCTTCTCGTCGTCTTTTAAAGATTCGACAAGCCAGTTATAAATTCTAAAGGCTCCTAATTAAAAAGAAATTTCTTTGGCTTCCATTGATTTTTTTCCCCTCAAAATGCCAGGATCGATTTCTCAAGTAATTTATGACATGTATGCCCCCGAGCCATCACCCTTCTGCAAACTCTAAAAACAAAAACAAGTTTTAAAGGCGCTTCGTCCATCTTTCAAAATTAGATAACACAGAATCAAAATTATAGAATAATGTTTAAGGAAAATATTAAAATAAAAGCTAGATAAAATCTAACAAAGGCATTTGACTCTGTTCATCATAATCTTTAATTATTGAAACTACATAATGCTGGAGTTAGAGGCTTGACTAATGACTGGTTTAGATCATATTTGCTGGAAAGACCTGTTGTCACAAAACTGAATGATATAATTAGTAACTCTTTAATCCTGGAGAGAGGTGTACCTCAGGGCACCATTTTAGCTCCCATTTTATTAATATTATTTTTTATTTAAATAGTGCTGGTTCTATTTATGTATATGCGGATAATCTAGCTATTTTATATACTAACTAGCAAAGGTACCCGGCGTTGCCCGGGATAATTCCACTTGGATGTAAACAGAACAATCTCAAAAAATTAAATTAAATTTTGCAATGTCTTAAAAATAAACACATGAAAATGCTTAGAATTAATACAGGAAAAATTCTTAATGAAAATTTCGAAAAAAATCTTTTTAAAGGCTCACAATGGTGCTGGACCTCTCCAAGGATGCCACTGCTAGTCTAAATAATTTCTTACTCACGTAATCTTACCTCAGATGTATACTTAGTGTTGTTGCAATTTCCACTCTTCTCTCGATGTGTTGAAGCAAAACTTGGCCATTCATCACTTTGTGCAGTCTAGCAGTCGCCGATTCTTCTATTTACTTGCTTCCCATTTGCTCAATACATCATGGAGCTAAAGGAGTGCTTCCTCTGTCGTCTTTCCACTCTTTCTCAATAGTCTGCTAACTCTCCATTATCTCCAGTTACTGATCATTTTTAAAGATTATCAAGAAATTGTTAAGTACTAAGAACTCTCTTTTCTAAGAAAAGCCTTAATAACAAGAATTCTATGCATTGTTACAAATTGAAACTTATCCATATTACATCATCATTTTATGTTCATTGTTATAATTCTTGGAAAGGATTGCTTTATCATTGCATCATCATTTTGAGCTCATTGTTATTGGTGAATTGCGTGTTGATACCATTGTTGCAAAAACTTTGTCTTGCATTGTTGGTCATGCGATATTTCTCATTAATATGCCCTGCCATAACCATGAATATCGATTTTTTATCAATAATTATTATGTTTTCGAAATCTGAAGTAGACAGTGACCTTCCTCATGCTTTAAAGGTCATGTATGCGAAATTTCATCAAGATCGGAATAAAACTGTAGATTTGTATAAAAAACATACAGACAAACAGACCCACAGACGCACAGACCCACAAACATCCTTCTTTATATAGATAGATAGATAGATGAATATTCTGCTAATTTAACTGATGTGAAAAGTGACCTTAATTTGATATCCAAATGGTTATTCGATTGTGGATTACGCCTTAACCCAAGCAAATCTAAATTCCAAATATTTTCTTATTATGATATTTATTCAATTCATATCTCTATATTCTTCCATAGTTATTTATGTAGAAATAGCTGTACAAAAAATTGTGGTGAGATTGAAAATGTTAGTCGTTTTAATTACTTGGGTATTATATTGACTCTTGTCTTATTTGGAATTATCACTGTATCTCCTTATATAAGAGACTAAAACATATTGGCTGGACATTAATACATTTAAAAATGAATCTTCCAGGGTCCCTAATGAAATTATCATATTATTCTTTCTTTTATTCCATTGTTCAATATGGAATAAAGCTATGGGGCGGCACATATAAGACTCATTTATGCACTATATGATCAAAAATATCCGGACACCCCTCACAGATCATCGATTGGCCCAATGTCACATGATAATGACTTGCACATCATTTAAATAGCTTCCCACACCTTCAGACACAACTCTGCTTGGACATTGGCAAGAATGGGTCGTTCGGCAGAGCTCAGTGAGTTCCAACGTGGAACCATCGTTGGATGTCACCTATGCGGCAAGTCCGTGCGTGACATATCCAGCCTTCTTCAGATACCCAAGTCAACAGTAGGCGATGTCATTATGAAATGGAAGACCCGGGGATCAACAACAGTTCAACAACGAACCGGTAGACCCAAGAAACTAACGGACAGAGACCGTCGAGTGCTTCGTCGTGTCACCCGCGGAAGTCCTCGGCGGAAAAAATTGCCACAGAGTTTCGAAACGCCTCTGCAAATGATGCCAGTACCATGACAATTCGTCGGGAACTGCACACGATGGGATTCCATGGCCGTGCTGCTGCCCACATGCCCCACATCAGCAGGGTCAACGCCAAGCGACGTCTGGAGTGGTGCAAAGCCCACAGAAACTGGACAATGGACCAATGAAAACGTGTAATGTGGACAGACGAATCTCGCTACACACTCTGGCAATCCGATGGACGAGTTTGGGTTTGGCGCATACCTGGAGAACGCTTCTTACCTGAGTGCACAGAGCCCACAGTCAAGTTCGGAGGAGGAGTCATGGTGTGGGGCTCATTTTTATGGTACGGACTGGGCCAGCTCGTTCCTGTGCAAGGAATCATGAACTCCGACCGTTATCTGAATGTTTTGGACAACTGTGCACTTCCAACGTTGTGGCAATTTTTTGGAAACGGGCCATTTCTCTACCGACACGACAATGCTCCGTGCCACAAAGCGAGGCGTGTACAGCAGTGGTTTGCGGACTCAGGGGTCGAAGAAATGGGTTGGCCGGCACAAAGTCCCGACCTCAATCCTATAGAGAGTCTGTGGGATGAATTGGAAAGACGCTTGCGGGCCAGATCACATCGGCCAACTTCTGTACCTGAACTGATTCTCGCTCTTCGGGAGGAATGGAGGAACATTTCGGAAAGTACCTACCAACATTTGGTGGAAAGTCTTCCCCGAAGGGTGGAAGCTGTGATTCGGGCAAAGGGATGTGCAACGCCCTATTGATTTCCATGAAATCGTGGCTAGAGCGCAAACGTGCATGTGTCCGGATATTTGTGATCATATAGTGTATAAATTAAATAATTTCCATAATTACATCTTAAAGGTTGTATTTGGGCAGAAGGAATCCCTTCTTTATTTAGAGTTAAGGAGAATCTATATTTACAAAGTTGCCGTATCGGTTTTAAAAGAAGAAAAACTAGCGTTGGATACTCAATTTGTTCATACTACTAGGTTTTCTTTAACACGTCCAACTATAGTACCAAAGATAATTCACACTTTCGCAGCACATCAATATTTATTTTTATCCAAAAAAATTTTCAATAACATCCCGATGGAAATAAAAAAGAATTCTATAAACGGAAACTGTAAATTGGCTAAGCACACATAATGATATTGGTATCATGTTTCCTTTTCCTATCTAACTAAATTATATTGTTAGATACAAATTATATTGAAAATGTTTTTCTCTATTTGTTATCTATTGATTGATTTCTTTAAGAAATCCTAGTATAAGCTTTTGCTTTTTTGGATTTCTATTGTTATTAATTTGTATATCTTAGATTTTTTATATTGTTTATACTTATCAATAGGCTTTACACTCTGCTGTATTCGCAATGTTTTGTATGAATGATGTAAAAAACTTTAAACTTAATAATAATAATAATAATAATAATAATAATAATAATAATAATAATAATGTAATAGCAACTGGGAAAAAGACCTTCAGATAAACTGGAGGTCCGGACCCAGTGTTGTCCCCCAACAGGCGAAAGCCGAAAACGGGGTTAATGAAAATACACTTAAAAAATTGACAAAGAATAGGGACAGAGAACTACAAATTTAAGTAAAGCAAATAAGGAAATATATAAAAAAAAAAATCAATAAAACTGTCGTTAAGCTTTAAATAAAAAACAGCATTTACTATTAAAAATATCTAATAAAGGATAATTCTTATTATAGGAATCAATTAATTTAAAAGCTGGATCAAGATGCGTTACATTAGTCCTTATTTTGCCCAGGAACACTAATAACTGGTGCGTTCTTAAACAGCTCGAAGTGCGGAACCCTATTAAATTCAGCGTTTGCGGGGAGAAAATTCTTCCATTTATAATCTTGATCATAATATTAAAAAATACCTTGCTCAGAACATGCTGCAAATTAAATTGGGGAGCCAGGGAGGCTTTACCGGGAATTCGACTAATACGAGCAAGAAAAGTATTAAAATTAAGTAATTTAGTTTGTAAGTGACTGAATAATTGAGTGTTGCTAGAATACCAGATCCATGGGGCATATAAAATTTTAGAGAGAACAATTGACTTATAAAGAATGAGAAACGTCTTGGGTTTGGTA
>JAHWFO010054029.1:0-82002 GCA_023313115.1 Rhysida immarginata
ATTATTAATTACTACTGTATATCGTTCATGGCATGTTGTTACAAGTTGTTCGATATATTACACGCTATAACTTAGCATTGGAAATTTCCAATGGTACCATAATGGTATCATTAAAACATGTACTACTGAAACAAGTTTACTAGAAAGTCATTTAGAGGATTCAGAATTTGCCATGGATGCAGATTTTATTCTCATGGGCTATAATACCTGTCCCGACAGAGTTCTGATGGTGAGGTCTTTCTGTGAAAAGTGAGAATTTTCAACGCATGGAGTGGCCAGCAAGCTGTCCGGATATGAACTAGATTGACCATGCAAGGGCGAAAACGTACATATTAACATTTTATTCGCAGTTATTTTAACATTTCGAGTGTTTGATATACTACATGCTATATCTTATCAGTGAAAATTTTTGAGGGTGTCATTAGTGCACGTGCCATTATATAGATTACGCCAATCTTCAATATGATTCATTCGCGGAATCATATTTATCAATTGGCGAAAAAAGTAATTAATAATGCACGTCCCCACAGAATTCTGTTGATGGACGACTTTCTGCAAGGTGAGGATATGCAATGCAATAAGTGGCTAGCAAGATCTTCGGATATGAACTCGATTGAGCATGCATGGGAGAAAACGTACATAATAACATTTTATGAGAGGTTATTTTTATCTTTCAAGTTGTTTGATATATTACTTGCTAAAGGGTCGAGTCATATTATAATGACCATTTCCTACGTTTCTCTTCGGGGTTGCCCAGCCGAGTATCTATGTCACGTGTTGGGAATTGGATAGGTGACTATATAAGATGGGTTTCCACTATGTTAAAAACGTATCACCCATTGCTGCAATGGGTAAAAAACGTGATTTATCAAAATTGGAAAAGGGGATAATAACCGGCTTTCGGGCCAAGAGTTTCAGTATTTCGGAAACCGCTCAGTTTGTGAACTTTTCTCGTGCTGCTGTAGTTAAAGATGACTAGGAAAATGGGACCGTTCAGATTAAATGGTATGGTAACTGTGGAGCACCACGTGCTATTGATGAGAGAGTTGAACGTCGGCTGCGAAGGTGTGTGAAGGCCAACCGAACTTACCAAACTTACCGAAGTTGGCCAGTGGACCAACTTACCGCTCAAATCAAAGAGGGTGCTACCAGATATGTCTCTTAAACAGTACAGAGGACCCTGCTACGTATGGGCCTCCGCAACAGACGGATGGTCACCGCACCCATGCTGACGAAGGTTCATCGTCAAAAACGGCTTCAATTTGCCCAACATTATAGAAACTGGATCATTTCTGACTAGAAAAGGTTGCCTTCTTCCAGGAGTCACGATTTCTGCTCCACAGAAGTGACGGCCGTTGACAGGTGAGGCGAGAAACCTCGGAGAACAAGCATCCTGCAACCATTGTTGGACGAATTCAGGCTGGTAACGGCAGCGTATGGTGTGGGGAGTGTTCTCGTGGCATTGTCTAGGCCCACTGATATCTGTGGAAGGCACTCTCAACCGATTCGGTTATTTATCCATAATTACAGATCAATTACAACCATACATTGCGACTATCTTCCCAGAGGGTGATGGCACATTCCAGCAAGACAATGCGACGTGTCATACAGCTGCAATTGTTCGAAGGGGGTTTACGGAACACGACCATGAGTCCCAATTACTATCCTGGCCCCCTAATTCTGCAGACCTCAACGCAATCGAGAAACTTTGGGATCACCTCGATCATCATGTGCATGCTATGGAACAACCACCGCGTACCCTTCAGCATTTATCGGATGCTTTACAGTCTGTATGGCAACAACTACCAGTAGAAATCTACCAGAATCTTATTGACTCACTCCCACTAAAGGTGGTTATTTGGGATATTATCTGTTGGTCAAAATAATGTGACTCGACTCTGTATATCTTATCACTGAAAATGTTTGAGGGTATTTTAAGAGTACTACTACAGCGCGTGAAATTGTATCGATTACGACCATCTTCGAAATGGTTGATGTACGGGACCATATTTATCAATTGACGAACACAGTAATTAATAACCGCTTATAATTCGTCGTTACGATTTATTAAGTCGCGGAAGAATGGAGCTACTTATTGGTTTCACAATGTCCGTCTGTCTGTCTGTCCGTCCGCTCGTCCCATTCATAATTTCCGCATTTTTTTTTAGGTAGAAGGTTGAATTTCGGAATGTAGCTTACTATGGGCACCTTCATTATTTAGTTTGGTTTTGATTGGCTTACTGGGGTCGGAGTTTCGGGGGCGGAAATTAGAGGGGACCAAATGGTCTACGCGTATTTATGCATATAATGGAGTGAAATTCGGTATGCAGGTTCTTCTAAGCAAGATCAACATCACTGTAAAGTTTGGGCCAAATTGTCCCAATAGGGTCGTAATTGTAGGGGTGGCAATCACTTGGTCTTTAGAACTTTATGACAATATATAGTGTGTGATATATCATTCGATCGAAAATGATGAGAACGGAAAGAAGGTAGAGTTCTTTTATATTTTCTGAACACTACGTTCGAGAAAATCAATTTTTCGATTAAAAAATGGCGGGAGTTTCCTATACCTTCCTCGGGAGGATTAACTTCTTGTTTTATGTCATGAACCATATTAATCGATTGAAGAAAACAGATTTTGAAAATATATCATACTCTTTGTTTTAGTGCTAAAGGCTATTAATGAGAATTCAAGAAAGAATTAGAACAGAATCAGCGATTTTATTAGACTCTTGAACAACAATTAAACTTTACTTAGTAATTAAAAACAAGAAATTAATCCTCCCGAAGATGATATATGAAAGTAGCGGAAGCGTTGAGGTCATCTATTTTTACCCTTTTATCTGCACTTTTAACCCCCCCCCCCCCCACATTTTTAATTCAAAGCTTTTTTTTTTTTTCGAGCGTAGTATTTAGAAAATGAAAAAGAGCTCTTCCTTCTTTCGTTTCTCAACATTTCCGAACGAATGATATATAACATGCCATATAGCAAAAGTTCTAAAGACCAAGTGACTGCCACCCCGGCAATTCCGACCCTATTGGGATAATTTGGCCCAAACTTTACAGTAATGTTGATCTTACTTAGAAGAATTGCATGGCGAATTTCACGCCTTAATATGCATAAATAAGCGTAGACATTTTGGTCCCCTCTAGCTTCCGCCCCCGAAACTCCGAGCCTAGTGGGCTAATTAAAACCAAACTGAACAGTGAAGGTGTACATACCCATAGTCAGCTAGGTTCCAAATTTCAACCTTCTACCTGAAAAAATGCAGAAATTATGAAGGGGACGGACGAACGTTGAACAATGTGCAGCATTTGGTTTTATACATCAGTTAAGATTGTCTAAATTCAGAAAGATTGAAATTAATAGTTTTAATCACTTCACATTTCCAACATTCATGTCCCCCATGATACCTATATTTATTTATTTATTTGGGTTAGGTAAAAAAAAGTTACAATAGTGCCCAACAAGGCCAATGTGGTAAAAAACCGACAAGTTAGGCCAAGTGGGCACAATACTGGACAATAAGTAAAACAGAAATGGGTGAGTGAAACAATTATAAATAAAACAATCTAATCAGAACGCTAATAAAATAAAAAATAACAGATAACAACCAAATATAACTTAATACAGGTCCATTAGAACATAGACAAAAAGTTATAATTAATTGGTACAAAATGATAATTTATAAAAGTAAAAAGTAAATGGTCTCAGAACAGACTTAAAAATAACGTAAGTAATTACTAACATATAGTATCTTAGTAACATGACTAGTAGCAATATGTAGATAAAGTTAAGCTAAGCGTACTTACATACTAACACAGTAGTGAAATTAACATAATAATTATAAGTAATATACAAAGGGGCGCTACTGGGACCCATAAGGGCATAGCCCGACAATCTCTGTCCCAGTAGGGCAGAATCGAGATTTTAACAATATGCGAAGATTACCAAATTTCCAAATGTACATTAATAATATCAATATAACTAAAAGGATAATGGTTTTTAAATTGGCTAACAATCGTATCAGATATAAAGGAAGTTTTTGCGTTTAAGATTTCAGTGAAAGCATAGTTAACAAAATAATTCTAAAATAATAAAACAATACCTAAACCTAACCTAGTCTAGTTAAGAGATGTTGACATATTGAGGTGGTAACGTATCGGATTAAATATTCCCTAAAAGTTATATATGGTGAAGTTAATCGTATTTCCTTGGGAATAGTCGACCAATTTTCCAGACCTTTAATTGATATACAGCGATTACGGTACTCACGATTTACATATGGGAGGCGGATATTATCGGCGCTCCGAATCGAATAAGGATGTGTGTCTTGGTATAATTTGATTGTAATTGGGGTTGTAATTTTAAGTAATGAATTTATTACTTTATAAATAAAACGGCAAGACTGAATTAAGTAAATTTGATTAATGGTTAAAAAATGAAAAGATTGGAATAAATGAGAAACCGATGCCGTTTTCGACAATTTAGCAAGTGTGTGTAAAAGCCATTTTTGGAGCTTCAAAATTCGCCTTAAGTTGTATTGGGAGGTGGCACCCCAAAAAACAATCCTATAATACAACCCCTGGCAAAAATTATTCGAACACAGCGTGCAAAATGTAAACAAAACATTTTAGTTAATGATCAAGTGTAATCCTGATATTTCAGACAGAATATAATTATATAGTTTTATTAATTAATCATTTCCTAATGCAAATAAGAAAAATTGGATCATTTGAATAAAATTTAATGCTTTAAAAAATCAGCAGTTCACCCCCACTGAGGAAAAAATTATTAGAACAATCCAAGGTTAGGAAAAAAATATTCGAACACTTGACAGATTACGTTTGAAATTTTTCTATTGGTCTACTCTACTGCTAAATTTTGCATAATAATCTTGTGACACTAGTTAGAAATAATTTCGCTGATTTTCCACAATTCACTGCATCAAGAAATGGCTCGTGGAAAAGAACGTGCAATGACACCAAAAACCATATAATCCGCTTGTTAAAAGAAGGGAAAACGCAACGAGACGTTGCCAGCTGTGTTGGTTGTGCTGTATCAACTGTTAACTACGTGTGGAAGAAGTTTCGAGAGACTGGTACAGTATTAAATCGCACTGGAAGAGGTCGAAAACGGTGTACAAGCAAGCGCCAGGATCGGTGACTCAAGGAAATTTGCAAGAAAACCAGAAGCTGTACATCCAAGGAACTGAATAAGCAATGGGAAAAGTATAACGTGCGTGTGAGTGACAGAACAGCCAGAAATCGACTCAACGAAATGGGATACAAGTTCTGCAAAGCGAAAATTAAGCCCCAACTTACAAAACGTCACAGACAAGTACGCTTACAGTGGGCGAAACAGTACAAGACATGGACCTAAGAGAACTGGAGTAAGGTGATATTTTCGGACGAAAGCCGTATTAATCTTGGTTGTGGAGATGATAACGGTATTTTTGTTTGGAGACGGAATGAAGAAAAGTTTCATGACTAATGTTTAAGAGAGGGTCAAAAATTTCCATCTTTTTTCATGATTTGGGGATGTATGTCGTCGAAAGGACTGGGAAAACTAGCAATAATACGTGGAAAAGTGAATGGATAAGTTTTTGAAGAAGTGTTAGATAATTTCCTAATTCCATATGCGGAAGATCAATTCGGAGATGAGCAGATCATTTTTCAAGACGATAATGCATCTTGTCACTGCACTGCAAGAATCAAAACTTACCTACAAAACAAGGACATTAAAACACTTCCATGGCCAGCACAAAGTCCAGATTTGTCACTAATAGAAAACGTGTGGTGGAAATTGAAAAAATTGGTAAATGAAAAAACCCCTACAAACAAAGAAGAACTTAAAGCTGCAATTCGTAAAAGTTGGGACGAAATTACTTCTGATTATTGCAGAGATTTGGTTCAAACTATGCCAAAGCGTATTAAAGCAGTGATACAAGCTAAAGGATGTTCAACACAATATTGATGTTTATTACCACTGATGTTTTCCATAACTTATTCATTGTGTTCGAATATTTTTTTCCTAACCTAGGAGTGTTCTAATAATTTTTTCCTCAGTGGGGATATTTTGATAATTTTGTTTAAAGCATTAAATTTCATTCAAATGATCTAATTTTTCTTATTTGCATTAAGAAATGATTAAGTAATAAAACTGTATAATTATATTCTCTCTGAAGTATCAGGATTACACTTGATCATTTACTAAAATGTTTTGTTTACATTTTGCACGATGTGTTCGAATAATTTTTGCCAGGGGTTGTATAAAGAAGAGTGGATCCAGTTAAAATAAAGGAGAAGAATATTATTAGGTAAAAACTGGAGCCTAGAAATAACGTCTTGTTTTTTATTTAGCTTAATTATTAGATTGTCAGTATGTAAATTCCAAGTAAGTTCGTGAGTTAGAAATAGTCCTAAATATTTAAACGACCTGACTGGCTATATTTTGATAGTTTTGAATGCGATGTTTTATCTTACCCTTTGCCGTTCTTAGTTACTACTCGTGCTAGTTTGTAACGCGATGAGCCTGGCTAAGGGCCATATTAAGGGACCACTATCGTCATCTTTCACTAGCACTGAATCCTTTATCTCAATATTTTGCTTCACCCCGGCCCATTTCGGTCTCTGATGAATCTATTTACGTACTCAATTTTCCACCTTTTCCAAAAATGTTGAAATATATTTTTTAAAAGTTTCCACTGGTCTAACCGGTTTATTGGGATTTGTGAAACATCTTGTTCCGATGCCAATTTTAAACTGCCCCCGACTAGGAAATGGGCCGGTGTTTGTGACGTCAGATCGTTTGGATCCTATGTTATTGCACATAGTGGTTCTGAATTTAGACATCCTTCAATTTGTATTAATACTGTTAGTAATTCTTCATACGTCAATTTGTGTTCTCCTATCGCTCCTTTGAGGTGATATTTTGTAGACTTCATTCCGGCTTCCTATAAACCTGCAAAAAGGGGTGCGGGCGGAGGAATAAAACTCCAATTGACACATTCATCAACTAGCATTTTCTCAAACTGTTTCATGTTGCTTTGAAGAATTACATTTGCTCCTACAAAGTACGTACCGCAATCACTGTAAATCTGGTTTGGTTTTCCTCTGCGAGAAATAAATCGTCTGAATGCTGCTAAAAAGCAATCCGAAGGCAGGTCTGTTGCTAGCTCAAGATATACAGCTTTTACTGAAAAACATATGACGATCACTCTGTATGTGATCTTCACGATGTATGCCTTATGAAGAACAACTCTTCCGGATCCACGTCACAGTCTTATCAGTATAGGACCTGCGTAATCCACTTCCGTGTGAGTAAATGGTTTGCTTGCGCTAACTCGTGATGCAGGTAAGGATCCCGTCAGTTGAGATGCTCTTGGTGCCTTTACTCGAAAGCATTTCTGACATCTCAAAATGCGTTGACGAACAAGCTTTCATCCTCTTATGATCCAGTAACTGTTGCGTAAGAGTCTTAGCAACATTGTTATACCAGCATGAAGATGATGAATGTGCTCATAATCCACTATCAGTTTTGAGAATTGACATTGATCTGATAGAATGAAGGGGAACTTCTGAATGTATGAGAGCGCTGCATTCTGCAGTCTTCCGCCCACTCGAAGCCGGACCGTTGTATCCAGGAAAGGATTCAATGACAAGATTTTGCTTTTTGTGATGTAAATGCTTGTTTGATTGTAGAGCTAATATGTCAGATTCAAAATACTTCTTTTCCGTGCTATTTTAATCCCTTCCGCCTTTAGACCGCTATTTTTTGATTACTGAATTCTTCGTTTGTTGAAAATGAAACGAAGACAATAAGCAATGATTCGAAGAAGAGTCGTCAAAAAAGAATATCTGTCTAGTAATGAGAAATGTTCCGGTGTTCCTTTGTAAATAGTTTTTTTTTTTCATTTTTCCGCGCTAAGTTTCTAATTGCGGCATCGACTTCCAATGTTCTCCAGAGGAAAAGAAAAGGTAGAGAGCCACTCAGGTATTTCCGATCACAATTTATATGTGGAAAATTGTTCAAGGTTAAGGCCACGGGAACACAAGTCCTCTGGACTGTCTTGTGACGGCACATGGTGCCAATGTTGTCGCGGCAACGTAGTTTGAAGCTCTGCAACTCTGTACGCCGCGAATGTCTTCCAATTTGAGACGAATCAGATATCCAGTTTAAACAATCGTTGAGTCTGTCCATGCATAGATATTTTCCTTGTCTAGTTGTAAAGTACTTTTGACCTAATTTATCAGTCTGGCTGCTATTACTGCTCCACAAAATTTCCTCCTTGGCAGTGAAACCTGTTTTATTGACGCAGTTCAGGTTTTTGAACACAGAAGTGTTACTCTGGATGATTCTTGTGAATTCACAACTAGTAAATATACAATTGCTTCATAAGCAGCTCAGATGCATCCGAAAATACATGCAATTGCACTTTTAATTTTTGTATATCATGGGTAAACCTCGGACTTTGTATTATGTGTACACCGTTAACTGTTTGTTTGAACATTTTCCACTCTCGTTCTAGAGCAGTTGATAGCTAAACATCCCACTCGATTCCTGCTAAGCAAAAAGTCTGCATGATTAGTTTACCTTGTATAGTTATTAGTACTAACATTCCTAATGGATCGAAGAATTTTGCAATACATGTAGCAGACAAAACACGTTTAGTTAGCACTTCGGGTTTCTATAATTTCAACTCAAACTCCAAATTCGTCTTCTTTCGGGTACCATAAGATTTCTAGCGTTCTAGATGAGTCTTCCGGGGTCAATTCTGTAGTGAACTCAATAGTGAACTCAATCTTAAGCGTCCAGTTCTTGTATTACTGTTTCGTTATAACTAACAGCCACTATCGTAGATTAAAACGTCCAGCCTTTATAAGGTTTGTTAGTTCGATGTGACTGTAATTGTTTGGCTTCTTCAGTGTTGGCTCCAGATAACAAATCATAAGTATACAGGTCGAGTCACATTATTATATTTGTCTTCGGGGTTGCCCAGCGGAGGAACTATGTCACGTGTTGGGAATTGGTTAGGTGACTATATAAAGTAGGTTTCCACTATGTTAAAAACATCTCATTCATTACTACAATGGGTAAGAAACGTGATTTATCACATCTGGAAAAGGTGATGATAATCGGCTTTCGGGACAAGGGTGGCAGTATTTCGGAAACCACGCAGTTTGTGAACTGTCCTCGTGCTGCTGCAATTAAAGTGTACCATGACTGGGAAAATGAGACCGTTTAGAATAAACGTTATGGGAACGGTGGAGCACCGCGTGCGATTGATGAGAGAGATGAACGTCGGCTGCGAAGGTGTTTGAAGGCCAACCGAAGAGCTACAGTGAACCAACTTACCGCTCAAACTAAAAAGGGTGCTACCAGACCTGTGTCTAAAATTACAGTACAGAGAACCCTGCTACGTACTGTATGGGCCTCTGCAGAAGACGGATGGTCACTGCACCCATGCTGACGAAGATTCGTCGTCAAAAACCGCTTCAATTTACCCAACAGTACAGAAACTGGACCACATCTGACTGGAAAAAGGTGGGCTTCTCCGATGAGTCACGATTTCTGCTCCACAGAAGTGACGGCCGTTGGCGGGTGAGGCGTGAAATCTCCGAGAATAAGCATTCTGCAACCATTATTGGACGAATCCAGACTGGTGGCAGCAGCGTCATGGTGTGGGGAGTTTTCTCATGGCATTGTCTAGGCCCACTGATACCTGTGGGAGGTATTCTCAATCGATTCCATTATTTATCCATAATTTCCGATCAAATACACCATACAAGGCGACTGTCTTCCCAGAGGGGGATGGCACGTTCTAGCAAGACATTGCGAGTGCCATACGGCTGCAATTGTTCGCTTGTGGATTGAGGAACACGACCAAGATTTCCAAGTTTTACCCTGGCCCCCTAATTCCCCAGACTTCAACCCAATCGAGTGCGAGCAAAGTATCTTAAATGGTAGGGCTTGCATTGAGAAGATTATTTAAGGACTTTCTGTTCAAAGTTTTAATAGACGCATGAAAAACAACTCTTAACTTTGTTGTAGTACTTTGCTCTCGATGCACAGCAAAATGAGGGATGTTATATTCCTGGGAGCATGTAGAGTGTGTCACGATTAAAAATTAGCAGAGTGATAATTATCGAGTACAGAGAAAGGGACGGGACACAATTGATTTAAAATTAATAACATTTTTGCTGATCCTGGATTCCCTCCGGGGATGAGATTTCAGTACCGGTAGAAAAAGCTGATTCCGAAGACGCAGACGGACTCATTCCTCTGCTCTCTAACTCGGGGCTCACAGACTATTCCTCGATATAACCAGAATGTATAAATTCACTTAGCTTCGTTGTAGCATGACAAGCGTTAAATTTAAATTCATCTACTAAATTAAAATCACTGACATTAATCGAATTTCCGATAAAATAACCAAGCATATTTATGAATTAGTTACTGTTCAGAGGGGGAAACAAAATAATATAATATTTAAGGGGTAATACTTTAAAGGAAACCCCGAAACTTAAGAATGAACGTGGCTCGTTAAAAGACTTGTATTTTGGTTTAAAAAATTGCGATATTTATTTATAAAATACAAATTCTGTACAAAAGAATATTCTATACAATATGATTTAATTGAGGAATAGGCATTGCGATCTCAATTACAAAAGAAAAAATATTTCTCGGAATATTTCTTGAACGCCATGCTGCAGGTTAGGAACGACGTGGAGGGTCTGAAGGAGGGACGAATGGTCAAGCCAGAAACTGGAAGTGGTCTGTCTGAAATTAAAAAAAAACAGTAACCACGGAAAGAACATCAACAATAGTGGGACACACATCCTCGTGATCACGAAAATTATTCGCGAGGGACAACTAGCTGCAGACAGTGATAATCACGTGGAGATTTTTTAATTAACATTTATTAAAACAATATATACTCAACAATCACTGTCTGCAAAACAGTAAAAAAAACTTAAAAGAATAGAAAAAATAGAAACTTAAATTATATCTATTTTTACATAAAAAATCTGAGTTCTCCCAAACAGTTACAGTTCAAAGAATTATGGGCTGCTGAATTTACTTAAGTTCTCTCGTCTAATGCCCTATTCCTTGTTCCAAGAAACAGGTTGGCTTATGTGGCGAAGAATAAGGCTGGCGTGTGCGTCGTGGAGACCGGCGAAAATCCGTTGAAATTTTAAGTACTGTATATCGGGACGAAACTTTTTGCCGTAAAATAAGCATGAAGCCTGCCGGCATTCAATTCAAATGTGGAAATTTAGGTCTTATTTCTCCTTGTTCGTGGTTTAATCCTCTTCTGAAAAGTTTAATCATAATCTTCATAAATACTATCAGAATTCTTCTTACCGGCCTGCTGTGTTCCATAGGGGCGATAAGGCTTTTTCAAGAGTAGCAAAAATCATTATTCTCTCTACTCTATCCTTCACTCCTTCTCTTTTTATTTCTTTTTTTTTTGTGCCTGATATGCATGTCCCGCTTTATGACGAATCGCGAAGCTCTTTAGATGCTCGTTTCTTAAGGCGGGTTCACATAGCTTGCGAGAACCGAAAAAATACGTGCGAGGTTAGAATTTTATCGCAGTCGCTATCATAAACGGTGGTCTGTCTTGCCTTCAGAAAATCAGCAGCCACTATCCTGTCTGCTACGTTGTGCTGTCGGGAGAGCATCCTCGACTCCGTCGGAGATAAACGCTGCAGAACTGAAACGGCAGGGTCGCCAGACGGTAAAAACAAGAGGAATATGCGATCTCGCTGGTATAAGTATGAAAAACGGTTTCTCGCTTCGATCAAATCCAGTTTGATGTTTTACGCTCTAGCTGAGTTCTCGTAAGGAATCCTGGTTTAGAAAAGAAGATTGTGGCCACAATGTCTTCTGAGAAGTGCGAGGAAGGCAATGAAAGAGGCTGAGAAACGAAAAGAGATATTAAAAAAGGAAATTTTATTTTCGAAATTGAAAAACGGGAAGCTATATTCGTTAAATTTTAATTTTCCATCGTTTAAATGAAATTTAATTCAAATTTCCATCGTTTCAACGACGTTATGAATATCAAACTTAATAACCACCTTTTTTTTTTAATAATAACAGTCGCAGCTCAGAGTTGCCAGCCATGTTTATCCATAGCTAACAATAAGATGGCTACAGTTTACCACATCATTTCGCGTTCTGTTCTCGCTGGCTATGTGTTGACTATGTTGAATATCGTTCAATAGCATAAACGTAAAGCGTAAAATGAATGTTGTTTACGCTTGACGATTATCGCTATAAACTTTCGTTTCTAGTTTCGTATGTGGCCAGCCTTTAGACTCGTCTATTCCTCTCGGCAGGGACTCGCTGTTTAGCGCGGCGTTTAATCTTCCCTTCTTTGCACGATGCCACCTCACGTGATCCGCAGATTGATTGCTTCGGCTTAGGTTACATTGTGACTTCTACTGTTGCATATGGCCCAGTTTCTCGTATTCTGTTAAGAACTCCGTATACTTCTTGTAACTGGTTGGATTGTTAGCGAATTTTCTCTCTTGTCTCAACAAATGCTGCATTGCTCGTTCTTTAGAGCCACCCAAGTCTACGTTGTTTCGAATTGAAAGATGAACTATAAATCTTCCTTGGTTATCTGTACTAAAAGTTTGTCGGAAATGCTGTCCACAATACTTGCTATCTGCTGACTCAGGTACTGGAGTTGTGCAAGCAACCATCCTATCCAACCTAACTCTGTTAGGAGTGCGATTGGACCTACTTCCGTTTGTTGTTTTTCTTGTAAGATTGCATTAGCAGAAACTTCTGCTCCTATAGAAATTTGCACTTCGCCATCTTCAAAGAAAAATGGGTCTGCTAATGGCGTTGGTAGTAGCTTCCATGCTTCGGGAACCATTTGGCATATGGGCAACTGTGATGCGATATGTTTCAGCATTATAGCGTCAGTATTCACAATAAAGATGGTCACACAGGATTTCACTGTAAGATTTACCGTTTGATTCATGAAACTTACGTTCGTTGCTCCAAATGCTTGAATAGATCCAGCGTATACCTGCCCTTTCAGCGTAATTTTGTGCTAACTCCTCCGTTATGAAATTAAGGAGCGATCCACAATCCAACAACGCGCGGCATTTCATAATTTCTCCCGCTGAGCCTATAACCTTCACTAGCGCTGTCAACAAGAGGACTTGTGATGGAGTATTTTTGTCCTGTAGATGCTGATGGAACTTACTGAAGTGCTTTATTTTCCATCTTGATTCGATTTAGTAGTCGTTACTGGATTTGAAAGGGTTGGTGTATTCGAGAAGTGCAGTAATGTATGATGTTTCTTATCACAGATTTTGCAAGTACTACTTCAGCATAGGAAAACTATATGTTGGCTCTTAAGCTACTAAAGCATGAAAGATTTGATTTTACGGTAGTGATTATTTCTTCTACTGACTTACGATAGAACTGATCACAAGCATACATTTCATGAGAGCCCTTACACAAAATGCACGATGTCTTCAGCGCAGCAACAGCAGCAATTTTCGTGGTTATTATTCAGTTTCTTCACTGCACTTTCTTTAGTTGACGACTTTTCAGTAGTAGCAGTTGTGGCTTCCAAAGCGCGACAGCGAATCTCCAAAAATTCTCGCAGTTGATTAAGTGTAGGAGGATCAGTTATAACCAATGCAAATTCCCATTGGTGTCTTGAGTCGACATCCAGTTTAGAGCAAAGAAGATACCAACACCAAGCACTTTTAACGCATTCAGATTCTCACACATAGTGTTTAAGCAAACCACGAAGATTAGATTGATGTGTGACTGGATGATTATTCGTTTGTTATGATAACGATTTTTGAGAATATTTAACGCTTCCTCGTGATTACCGTCTGTTGTTTGCAACGTCTGAATCAGCCTAGCTGGTTCATTCTTCAAAGAACTCTTTAAATACTGTAGTTTTAACAACTCATTGTTTTGCACTATCGATGTGAATAAATCCCAGAAGGTCATCAAGTCAGTGTATTTTCCCCTCAAATACTGGCAGGTTGATCTGAGGAAGCTTCACGGGAACTGTTGCTTTGGACAACTGTGCCTGCTCATTCCGAAAGTCACGTGGGTCGTTTTCTAGTGCGTTAAGGAACTGCATAAGGCATGCTTTTACTTGTATGAATCGTTCTCCAAATTCATCTCTCTCGTCTTGTTGTTGGTCACATTCTTCCGCTGGACAACTTGCTTCTAGTTCGTCTTGCGCAATGTGGAAGCGATGTAAAAGTTCATCTAGGCGTTTGGAGTTCACTCTAGGGGGTGATAGAACAATTTTCTTTGATGTGCTTCTCTGCCTTAGTTAGAGAAGCCTTGGCGCTGGTACATTATCTCTTTGCTATCTCCATTCTAATGCCGACTGGTACAACTACTCATAGTTAACTGACTGATGACACAAAGACTGCACGTTTGCTTAAGTGCTAAAATGAAATTAATGAGAACTCAAGAAAGAATTAGAACAGCATCAGGCATTTTATTTCACTCTTCAACAACAATTAAACTTCACTTAGTTATTAAAAATAATAGTGTTGAACAATGTGCAGCATTTGGTTTTATACAACAATTAAGGTTGCCTAAATTCAGAATGATTGAAATTAAGGGCGATGTCACACACAGCGGTTTGTGCCGAGGTGACCGCCGCTCGGCGATTGACACACACACACACACACACACACACACACACACACACACACACACACCCTCACACACACACGCACACACAAACACACACACATCCTCACACACACACGCACACACAAACACACACACACACACACACACACACACACACACACACACACAGCGATTTTCGTCGGCTGGCCTTCCGGGCTGCACAACGGGTGTGTCTACCCAAGTGTCTAATGAAACAACGTGTGATAATACCGAGGTGCCAGAGCTCATACAAAATAATGTAAACTACTGCTGCTCCAGCAATAAAACCGCACGCGTTTCTTCCAGTAAACGACGTGTCAAGAGTGTTCTCGAGCCGCTAGGCAACAATTGGTGCAGGGTGTGTTTTGCAATCCTTGAAAATACAAGCATATGTGTCGACTCGGCTTACTATTCGGCGGTCGACCCGGCGGACTATTCGGTGGTCGACTCGGCGCATACCGTTCTGTGTGGCATCGATCTTACAATTTTTAATCAGCTTACATTTCCAACACATCTCCATCGAGGAGTTAGAGTTACGTACAGCAGACACATTTCCTAACATTGATAGCATAAAGCAGCTTTCGATACATAATAAGGGAAGCATGTGCTGGGAAAGGATGAAATTTTAATCTTTTACCGTCACATAGGTAAAGGACTCTCATGAAACAGTGCGTAAATATACGATAAATACAGCGACATCTATCAAATGGAGGAATGGTTAAAGACAAATAGTTATATTTTATATCGCAGATTTATTCTCAAATAAAACGTGACGGTTCCCAATTGAAGAATTTTTTTAATAAACTTTTATTTCAGACCTTTTTTTCGCACGATGCAGACTTTCCGAGATATTTCGACGTCACAAGTTAAATGAATCAGCCTGTACACACAGTCTTATGAATGCAGTTGAAGCATTATTTCAATATTTATCTCGCTTATTAGGAGTTTTAGCATAAAAGCTATTTATAACAATGCGCGCTTGCTCTGCACGTTTATCCGGCCGTACCTCCGTCCGGCCGTCCGCCGTTTAGCACGATACCTTGAAAACGGATTAACATTTTCAAATTATGTTTTCAGAAATATGATCATCAAAGTCTTAGCTCGGCCGTGTCAACTTTTCAGATTTTTTCGTGGATCCCTTCAAGTCGAATTCATGTGCAAAAAGAGTGAGTGTAAAAAATGTCAAGATTATGGCATATCATATAACAATCGAGTTATCAAGAAGGAATACATTGTTACTTTCTTTTCATCTTTTAAGCATTACTGACATCGGCGCCGGCACGTGAAATCGCTTTGTCGACGCACGATTGCTCAAGCAAAGAACGTATAAGGATAAGAAGGAAAGGCTCTCGTAGACGTAAGTGGCGCCGCCCAAGTCTGGCGGGAAATGTGTGTTGCAGAGAAGACCCCGTTTGATGATCGGGCAGCTTTTATCACGTGATATAAACACAGCCTTCACTTCTTATCCTTATACGTTTTTTGATTGTTTGTGCTGCTGTAACAATGCATTTCAGCGCGGCCTCAGCTTATCACATATCTTGCGCGTGTGTTGCTAAGGGTAAAACAATTGTCAAGCAAATTAACTTATGGCCACAAATGTTATTTTATCCTGGTCAGTAGGAAACTGTGAAAAGGATAATGATGAACTTTTATTGCCAAATTGAATTCGAAGCAGTTGCAAAGTCTTCTTTTGACTCAGTTCCAATAACTCTAGACACTGCAAATCCAAATTTATTTGAAACAAATTCGGCTGCATGCGTTGCAGGTTTTTTAGCCAAAAAAAAAATTCTTGAAAAAATGAATGCATTGACTGCAATTGATTTTTTTTTTTTTTTTTCATCTTTTCCACGGTCTAATTTTTTGTGGTGTCTGCTTTTAAATCACTTTTAAAAAAGTAAGTGAATAAAAATCATGTTAAAATAAACATTTGCTTTCTTTCTAAAATATATTAAAAATTACAGAATTTAAAAAAAATTACCAGATTTCATTATAAAATAATGTTATGGAATAAAATAATTATACTTTCAATATAATAAACCGTGTCAGTAAATAAATGAGAAAATAAATGAACAATAATTTAATTTAGCATTTTAAAACTAAATAAAAAAACTTCAATGAATGCAGGTATAACAAAGCATTTGCTACCCTCTTTGACATGAGCGAGAGCTTCTCTGCATACCATTTTCCCGCCAGGCTGTGGCGGCGCTAGGATCTACAAACTTACACTAAATCAAGTAGAGCTTTCATTCTTTTCCTTAACGTTCTTTGGCTCAAGTGCTCATAATCTATATTATTAAGTAGTGGAAAAATGGAGTTTTACTGGTTTTATAATGTCAGTCCGCCCTCTTCATAATTTTTACATTTTTTGAGGTAGAAGGTTGAAATTCCGAATGTGGCTTACTATGGCCTTGTTTGTCTGCACTATTTAGTTTGGTTTTGATTGGTACACTGGGGTCGGAATTACGGGGGTGGGAATAAGAGAGGACAAAATTATGTGCTACTTAGGTACGTAAAGGCGTGAAATTCACTATAAAGATTCCTCTGGGCAAGATCTACATTATTATGAAGTTTAGGCCCTGTTGTTCCACTGGGGTCGGATTTGCGGGGGTGGCAGTGACTTGGTCTTTAGAACTATGGCAACAATATTTTGATCTGGGCCAGCACATCAAGAATAAACTTATACCGATCATCCTGCTGCCTTTATCAGAGATTGGCTTAATAACAGCTTCGACTACCGACCAACACGACGATTAAAAATTGAAATTCCCTATATAGTCTCCACTTTTCTCTCAAAGCACTTTCCTTATACTGCTATTACATTCTGGAATGAATTGCCTTTGGAAATTCACCGACAGATTGTGCCAATATCAACAATATCAGTAGCACTAATGTTCGATCTCTCATTAGCAAATATTATTTATCCATTCAACTAGACAATAATCAGCCCCCAGCTGACTGACTTTATTTAGTTTTCTGTGTTGTTTTTGCTTTTTTTTTAGTTGTTTTAAATTCTTATATAGTTATCTTATAAGGGAACCCCACGTAGCCTATCCGCTTTAACAATAGAGTCCTTGTATGGTTAGGTATGCCGAAATTGTTTCGTTTTCGCGGTTTTTTTTGAAAGAAACACAATTTCGCACCCTCATATTTTGCAGCATCTATAGTAGCTTCAGATGAGTAACATTTCAATTTGGTGGAAATCTGTGACATACATGTTCGAGGAATTCCTTTGTTAGTTTACTTTTATATATGTGTTAATACTCCACATTTGTAACCCTATTCCTTCTTGGAATACTGTACCTAAATAAATAAATAAATAAATAAATATATCACACATTTGTAAATGATGAGTAAGGAAAGAAAATACGAGCTTTTTTACATTTTCTACATATTACGTTCGAGAAAATTAATTTTTTGATTAAATATCTTGGAGAGGTAAAAAGTGCAGAAAATAGATGACTGCAAGATCTGCTACTTGCCTTACCGTACTCGGGGGGCGAGTTAATTTCTTTTTAATAAATGCATAAATTGTATTTCCGCTTCACTGCTAAAGCTCTTTTTTGGAATGTTTACAAGATTTTATTTCGATATTTATTTCACATTATTAGGACCGATAGGTACTTATGTTTCACAATGTGTGTCCGTCCGTCCGTCTGTCTGTCTGTTGGTGCTCTAGCTTTCGAACGCATCCGAATTTTCGACTTCCGTTTTCGCCATTCGACAACTTAGGGAAATCGGAAGACTGAGTTCGTTGGTGGAAAAAATCGGTGAACTACTTCCGGTTCAAAAGGTCAAAAATAATATAGGGGACAACGTTTTTCACTATACAATTCCATGTATAAATGGCCTGTGCATTGCCAAATGCTGTTCTCCCTTTGGCATTCCATAGCTAAAGTAAAGAAAAAGCTTGTGAATTAAGTGAAGACACGTGATCGTCTTCCTTGATGGTCAACATCAGTCAGAGCTGGTTCAAGGGTATGTGGTTTAGTTGTTCAAGAGTATATGGTTCAGGGGAAACTTTCAAAGCTCAGATTTGGCATGAAGAATACAAAAACAACCTGGAATGATGTGTAATGAATGAATATAACGTAAAATTAATGACAGTCGAAATTGGTTCAAAGGCACCTGGTTTCGTGGAACCACTATGGTTCATTGGGACAATCAATGTTAAAATATGGCATGCAATATATAAAACGACTTGGAATGATGTGCCATGAATCAATATAACGTAAAATTAATGATAGTCGAAATTGGTGCAAAGGCACCTGGTTTTCTGGAACCATTATGGTTCATTGAACTGTCAATGCTAAAATATGGCATGTAATATATATAAAACGACTTGGAATACCGTGTCATGAATGAATATTACTTAAAATTAATGATGGGGGGGAGGCCGTGATGGAGGCCGTGGCCTGGTGGGCTTTCACTGAACCACAACTTCAGTGATGTTAAGCTACATCAGGCACGGCTAGTCACTGGATGGGCGACTCATGAGTGACACAGGATCTTCACCCCCCCCCCCCCCCGGCTGCTGTAACCAGCATACAGCAGTCGTCAATCCAGGTCAATCCGGAGACCCAACCCTTCGGCCTCAGGCCATACAGGCTCTGGATGGACATATTGGATTAAAATGAATTAAAAAAAAAATTGGTTCCATGATTCATGTTTTAGTGAAATCATTATGAAACCACTGGAAAATTTCAATGCTAAGATATGGCATGTAAGTATTTACGCTTTATATTCTCAATAGTTAGTTTTTATTAGGCTAATTTTAACAACAGCTTGTAGCTAATCATTCCTTCAATGGCACATGCTTACGTAGAAAAACGTTGGCAATAGTTTATGAAGAAAGAATTGTCCCTTACACAGAACGCTTCAACAATTAACGCTTATTTCATTAAATAGGAATGTTTACAATTTAAAGGGTTCGTATATGTTTTAATATACAGAGAATTGCTCCTTTCTCCATTTACTTTTCAGGAATTTTTTATTCCGTTTGAACTATACATTTCCCTTAGAAGTACGCCTTGCTTAGCAACCAGAGGCATCCTTAGCAACTTCATTTAATTCTTAACAACGAAAGGCTTCTTTAGAAATCAAATGCTTTCCTTTTCGTTCTTGAATGCTTTAAAATCCTATCGGTCCTGGCCATTTCGGTTGCCTGACTAATTTCAATATTTATTTCGGATTTGAATCATTATATTCAATGGAAGATATTCGTTTAAATATATGTAAAAGAATAAAATTGCACTTTTATTTAAAAGCCATCTTAATCGTCTAGCAGATTTATAATAGCTATTTTACCAATGGCCTGAATTGAAATATGATAATGTTAGGTTTTTTAATAGTTTTAAAACAATATAACCTTTGTAACGCCCAAGTTTAACTCTTGAGGGTTCCCCGAGCAATCCCGGCTCCGTCTACCAGGGTTTGATGGGGTAAGCTTCGACAGTCATCTGGAATGCGATTCTCCCTGTAGTTTTCATCTCGTAAAAGGTCAGCGCTCTCATTATTAATTCTTTCTGAGTAAAGGGTGAGGTAGGCGTGTGTGGACTTATCCTAATAGTAACGAATAAAAACGATAACTTCTTTCAAATATAGCCGGGTCTTTATTAAATAATTTAAATAATACATAGGTTTAAAACTCTACTAAACTTATGGCGAGGAAAATTTAACATCGCTCGGTTAATATTTATCTCAATTCGTTCCGATTTATTCATCTGCTGAGGGGAACACCCCTTTTTAACCAGCGGCTTTGACAGAATTAAAAAAAACTGAAAAGTAAGTTTAAATCGTTAGAAAAGTCTTAAGTTGATTTCAATATTCAAACAGAACTCATATAAAAATTAAATGTCTTTTCTAGGTCAAATTACTATGTTTTTCCAAAAGATCAAACAGCATTTACAATTAGGTTTAAAATACGCAATTTAAAGTTTGCAACAAGAAATTTAAACTCTCTCGGATATTCGTGAGGACGATCGGAGTTTTGAGTTCTTTGGGACTAATGAGCAGCACCATTTGAAAAGGCGTTTAGAGTTCTTTCTCAACAATTACTCTCGGACGTTTGGAGTTCTGCCTAATGCTAACCTTCCAAACGTATTTGATTAATCCTTGTGCTTGTCTTTTTTCTTTAGGTACCCGCGTCGTATGGTATTTACAGGCCGAAGGGAGTCCGATTGACGGGGGCAGGTAAGTGGAACGAAGTAGGGGGGTGGGGGCGAAGGTAAGTGACTGGAGGGCTGTTAGTTGTTAGTGGGGACCGTCAACCTTAACCTAAATACAACCTGCTTGCTTTTCTTTTTAACGTCATGAGATGTAAGCATTGGTAAAACACTGACCGAATCCAAATTTTAGAAAAAAGTTATCGGCTTGAGGAGTGGAAACTTTTTTTCTTCATTATTGGACTACTGTTCCAAAAGCGTGGTTTATGGTCGGGAAAGTGCTGGAAAAAAATCGAAACAGCGGCGTTCTGACATCCAGGCAGGGTTCTACTTGCGACTTCTTCTATTAAGCCTACGGTCTCGCACATTCCATCCGAAATTTTCTGAACTCACGATTTCAGGATATCTGCGCTTCATCATATATTGGCGTCGCCTTTATCCAGCAGACAGAGGGAATCCTCCAAGAAAAGAAGGAGCTTATAATGGCCCGAGGAGTGACTTCGTTCGCAACCATGGCGTGCTGAAGCATTTCTTCGTCACGCCTGACTCCGCGTTCATCTTGTCCTCGTAACTAGTTGTTATCTCTATTTTTTCCAAAAAAAAAAGGTCTCCTCTACTATCAGTCTTCATTGTTGGCCAACAAAAGTTCGTGCACGTCTTTCTTTTCAACCGTTTCTTCATTGTCAATTTTATTAAGTTAAGTATTATTTACAAATATATTCGAAACCTTTATTTTCTTCTAGGAAAATCATCGCTAAAAATAGTGGTGGGTACATCATTAGTAGGGAGAGGAGGGGCGAAAAATCTGCAGCAACCGTATTCTCCACGAGGATAGGAAAAAATTGATACACTAAAAATTTTTAAACTTTTTTTGGGGTGCTACACCTTGCCATAAGTTAAATTCGAAATAGTATATGATTTTTACTTGTTATTTAGAAGAGCTTCTTTTTTAATGTCATTGATATATACTTTTTCTGTCTAAAAATAAAAAAAAAATTCTATCTAAGTTTATCGGTCAGCTTTTGTCGCATGGAGATGCCATTGAGTTATTAATACATACTGATTGCGATATTCCTTTACCAAAAATTTTTCTCGTACATTAGATTAAGCTTATATTATCTTTTGATTTCATATAAAAGCTCTAAGAAAACTAATTAGAGATTAATACGTAAAAATTGTGACAGATTATTCGAGAGCTTAATCATCTTCAGCTGTAAGCCATATTAAATTTCAACTGAACTTCTTTCTCACTTTGCTTATTGCAAATCATAAGTTGCCTCATATCCACGTCAAAAACAAAATTTTTTAACAGAGATTAACATTTCAAATCAGAGAGTAATTCGTGCAGTCGAAAAAAATTAATAATTTATTCAGAACAAATAATTATTCAGTATAAAAATGAAGAAAAATTTCATAAAAATTACTAAATTACAAAAAATAATAAAAAATAGGAAAGTAATTTTAAATTTCTATTAAGTAAAACAGTTCAGGTTGTTTTAAATTTTAGAATATAGAAATAGCATTTTTTTTAGAAATGATTATATATTTATATATGTCTCTAAAAACATACGAATTAAAGAATAAATACTTGTTTCTGATGATTACTGATATGTGAGTATGTTTATCCATTTTTAATTGCATTCATTGCTTTACTGAGCATTCATGTAGATAGAGCATTCATTACTTTTTCTAAATTAAATTTTATAAATTTACGAAATATTTTCATAATGATTTTTTCTATAATCTACAATTAAATGCTAAAAGCTTTGAAGAGAGCTTAAAAGTATGAAATTTTAACTTGCAGATAAGATAATTTCTCGACCTTGAACAGTCACTCACGTGATTAACTATCAAACTGTCTTTCCTTATTTCCTTAATCATTAGCTATAAAGGTATCATTTATCAAATAGAAAGTGCAGTTAAAATTATTCCATACTCGCCTTTCTAAATATATTACTCGACAAGAAAACCGGTTTGATTAATATTGATACAGAATTATAATGTCATCGTATATTGAAAAGCACGGAATAAAATTTTCAGCAAAGGATTTGGGAAAAATTACAAGCGAAGAATTCCACGATGACTTCCATCCCTCTCATCAATCAGGTAAACAAGAAGTATAATGCAAGCTTCAAGAAATTTGTTTTGATTAAATTAAAATGTATATGAAATAATAGTGTTTTAAACTTTTTTTATAATAAGCGTATTAAATTAAACTTATTAATTGGGATCCAGATGTTAGATTGGTAGACGCATTTTATTATTTTTATATATCAATAGGAGTTTGTAATAATTATAACAAAAAACGTTTTCGAGATTATTAATTTCAGTTTGTAAGGAAATTTTTGAATAGAGTTTAAAGTTAAAAACATAATAACTAAAATCGACCTTCTCATCACAAGATTTTCTCTCCCTGCTATTACACGTCGCTAACTTTTCCTGTGTTTCTTACTGTGATTATTCCTCTACAAGACCTTCACTTCACGTGTGTTTTTGTCTACTTCCACCAGATCTTCAAGACTATCACCTCATTACTTGCTTTACTCCACATTGGGTGACTTTTATTAATAATTAATTGTTTATTATTATTTTATTTAATTTCTATTTCTTTTCATTAAAGAAGTTTCATTATTTATGTATTTTATTATTTATTATTATCCATTATTTATATTTATCCATGCAACTACCATTGTTTTATATTCTATTCCGCATTTTCGGTGAGCATAAATTTTGAAATTATTACATGCTATGGTTTGTATTTACGTCATGAAATCAAAGAATTTAACAGCGGGTAATGAGATCAATTCGAATTAAAGAAGCCCGTCTTCAAACATATTTAAGTTATAGATTGGTTAATAATTAACATGTTTTTTTCCATTAATACAAAAGTTTATCCTTATATATATTATAAATCAGAGTCTGTTGGAGTGTTTGTCCTTTTACAACTCAGAAAATACTCAACGAATCTCCACGAAACTTTCCATGTACATAGTTAAAGTTACTGTGCCATATTTAAGGTACTTTTATACCGTGTTTTTATCAATTCATTAAGTTATTCTTATTTTTTGAAAAGTTGAATTGTTTTCAAAGGTTGTCACGGGTCATAGCGATGCTATCTTATCGAAAAGTTGAATCATGGTCTTCTATCCCCTGGTCTGTGGCACAGACTCTGTGCACGGGTCCTATTCAGTTGGGCTATTGTCAAGGACACACTATAGATGGCGTTAAAACGACTCCTACCGAGGAATAGCACAGTTTTACGCTACAGGAACCCATGGAAAAAATTATTTTTTCTTCCTTAAACACATTAATAATTTTTAGAAACAATAGTATAATTCAGTAACTATAAATATATTAACATTAAATTGATAAAAATTTTAAATTTTTTAAATAATTATTTGTTTAATGGTAATAACATTATTAGAGTTTTGTAGCATTGATTACATTTATTATCAATTAATTTTTATTTACATTTTATTTTTTGAGGTTTTATTGAGGTAATACTCCTTTACATAATTTATAATGATGGAAAGTAAATAAAATAAACTTTAAAAAATGCATCTGTTTAAGAATTCACCAAGTGGTTGAAATACTAAATGTAGACTGCTTAGGTGGCGAAGAGGCTAGTATGCTGACCTGTGAGTCGCTTGGTCGCGTGTTCGAGTCCCGCCTAGGGGATGGACATTTGTATTTTTCCGTTATTAATAACAGCTTACTTTCTTTATCCACTTATCAGTCCACTTCTATTCACTTAGGCCTGAAAAGAAGAAGAAGAAATGTGAGATGTTGACAAGTTATTATATGAATTGAAGATCTGCCATTGAAAATCAGCCTTTCTTCTAATAACTGGACAACATTTCAAATTTCAATCATTATTTACTAAAATTTGTGAGCTCATCAAACGTATATTACTTTAAATTTTTTTCGTTTAATTTCAATCCTTACACGTTATGTAAAGGAGAATTACTGAAGAGCCTACTGAAGCAAGGCCGCTCTAATATAGGTCATGACAAGGTATCCCATCATGCATTAGTTCGAAGTAAAATGGCGGATCGATCTATCAAATTAAACAATCGAAAACTAATATAGATAGACCCGGAAACCTGCCAGCATACTTGAAGTGGGAAGGTCCTACAAGAACAGTCAAGGCCGAAAGTGAACAAAACACATGGCTAAACATGAGGGTACCTGATTAGTAATTCTTTCACATTCCGATCACGGAATGATAAGTTTATCTCTTCGTTAACTTTGTATTTGAACTATTTAAAATATTTTATAAACAAGTTTTCTATCATGGTTTCAATTTCAATTTCGTTTCGATAATCTTTCAGTACGTATTTTCGATTTATGGTTGTGGAAAGTGATTCCTGATCTTTTTTCGTGTCTATTTTGTACGGTTGTACGCGGAAACTTTAAGGAATGGTTTTGAATTAATTATTCCTCGGGCCCAAAATCGTCAAAAACAAATAAGCCACACAGCTAACAACACCACGGCTCACTCCTGCCCAGAACTGCCATGGCTTCAGTTGGCTTCACTTTGGTGGCGATGTTAACAATAGGATTCGGAATCTACCTTTAATATACGTCATTGGAACAAACAGCCCGAGTAATGCCCGACGGGCATATCAGCTAGACTTTTCTTTTTCAAAGGATGTCACTATATGGTGATGCCAGACGAAGAATGTTTCATTTTATTCAATTTTTCCAGACTTTCAAGGTCGCAGGTATATATTTGCAGGAAGCTGGCTTCTCTCACGGTCAGTTATACGTTGTTTGCTCCCGCGTGTCCGGCTGTCGAAATGTATATGTTTTTTGCGCCACAGGGGAAGACATACAATGTTGTTTACAGAAATGGACTTGAATGCACAACTACTTGGCATCCCTGCCCAGCTTGCCTGTGTGGCTGATTCACTTATCTTATCATTTTTTTTCATTACTTACTTTTGTACAGTCAACCAAAGGAAATAATCCACACGAGTTTAATACTTAATGTTAAATTTCATGTTAATGTGTTGTTTTAATAGCTTTTTTAATTATAATTATTTAAATGTAATAATCTTAATAATGTTAACTCTAAATGTAATATTAAATTATTAAAAATAAATTAATATTGAAACGGTAAAACTTAGAGTAAAATTCAAGTGTGGATTATTTCCCTTTGATGACTGTACATATAATTTAATTTTCTTTTGTTCCCAGTTCATTGTTCATAAATCATCATGTTTGGTTTAAAATGATTATGAAAGGTTTGGAGAAGGCTTTCTAGACTGTTTCTCATTTTCTTGCATTTCATTCATACTTTGTTAATCATAGTTCAATTTTTAACATAACAGACAATCGTTAAAAAATTACTCAACGCATCTTTTCCACCCGGGCGAAGCCGGGTAATATTGCTAGTATTATATAATATACGTTAAATGGCTTTAATAAAATTTTGTCTGCTATAGTATTTATAAAATATTTATTATTGAAATCAATTTGATGTTTCGTCAGAAACAAGTACTAAATAAGAAATGTATTCCAACTGCTTGTTCATTGATCTAGTTGACGCAAAATCCATATCAAAAGCGTTTTAGATTCGATGGTGTACTACAGGCATTTATCCATTTGCTTCATTTTACCCTTTCTTTTACAATCACTCTGTGTTCTTCGATTATATTATTAGAAATAAACAATAATATACATTATTTAGTGAATTATAAATGTGAACACCATTTTAATTGAAAGAAATAGAAATAAAAAAACAATAATAAAAACAACTGATAACTAAAGGTCACCCGACGTGGAGAAAAACAAATAATGAAGTAGAAGTCTTATGCAGATCTGGTTGAAGCAGACGAAACACAGATGAAAAGGTCTTCTGGAGACAGTGAAATTGTTGAATATGTCACCGTCATTAGTCTACAGTCTACAATAATAATTGTTTTATAATTTTTTTAATTATTATGTTTTAACTAAAAGTTCGTCCAAAAAAATTTTACTTACAAACTGAAGATCGGATAAAATATCCCGAAAACCTTTTTTGTTTATAATTCATTTCCAATTGTTATATTTTTTATCAACGTTCTTCTGATCATCGGACTTTCATCACTAGCTCTTCTTCTGCTGTTACTTTGTCCTGTGTTTTTACTGTAACATTCTCCACAAGAATTTCTTTTCATCTTTGTTTCGTCTGCTTCAACCAGATCTGCATATGACTCCTACTTCATCATTTGTGTTTCTCCATATCGGGTGACCTTTATTTATCAATTGGTTTTATTATTTATTTCTATTTCTATTTCTTTCAATTAAAATTCACATTTAAGTTCACATTTTTAATTAATTATATATTATTACAACTACTCATGTTACCAGGATGTCCAAAAAGTCTGGTAACATGGCAAAGCTACCAGGTAGGCGAGATCTGATGTGTGTGGTTTATAGATAATACAGGGGTGAGGATTTCATTGCCGCACTCAAATTTGACCGCGACCCCCAAATTTAAAGTCATCCATTTGCTAACTATTAAAGATAGAGAAAAATTTCTAATTTCAATCCTGTAGAGCAACACTACATTAGTCTAAAAACAATTTTTAATCATGTCCTTCCCCTTGAAAGAATTTGAGAAAATGGGCGAGAAAGATTCGCTCAAGGTCAGGTTTAGCTGGTCTTATGTATATTGTTGGCCGAGCTTCGCTGTGACTATTATTAAGAAGCTCGTGGTATCTTGTGATTATTGATTGTTGTGAGAATTCTGTATTCTTTTTTTGCTTGCAGTGAAATAAATAACATGTATATCACGGTCTACAGATATACATGGTCGTCGAGCTTCGGCCATTTTCCGTTTCGAGAAGCTAAGGAAAACGGATTGCGCCAGGTGCTACATAGATTGCACTAAGGCCGACTGTGATCTGCGATAGAGTTTTTCAATGAAACTGAAAATGAAAGTAAAGTTTCTACCTGCCGATAGGGCGGCGCTGCAGGCGCAGTTGGGCCGATTGTACACGCAGCGCCACTTTTCAATAGATTTCCCGCCCTACCCGGAGCTAGAAACTTTAGCTTCATTTTAACAATGGAGCTCGATGACCATGGATATTTATAGACCGTGATGTATATACTTTGAACTGATAACAATATCACAATCAATATTGAAAGTATTGTTAAAATCAAATAAAATAAAATTAAATAAAGGATCATAATTTTGCCAAGATTTTTAGCACTTAATTTCTCAAATAATCCATATTTCAATTATTGAATGTACACATTTATTGGAGTAATACTTTCGTTGAATGTGTGGATAAATTCAAATAAACAAGAATTCTACTTTATAAACGGGTTGAATTAATCTGTAATCTAAAAAAATGTAGCTCTCTCTCTTTTAAATATCGCTGATGTCGCTGGCACTGATAGAATCAAACTTACTGAAACAAGTCAGTTTAAATTGAGTATTTCGTTCTAAAGTTTTTTTTATATATAATCAAGTAAACACTGTAATTAAACCAATAGAATTAATGAAGAGGAAATGAAGAGTTTGGAATTTTTTTTTGTTTACATAAAAATGAACATTAATTAAATACTCCCTCTGTCCGAAAATATAGACGAAAATAATATTGAATACTCCCTCTCGCTTTACCAATACGAAAGAAATATTGAAATGCATGCCATATTTTTGGATAGACGCGTTATATGATGGAAAGACTTTATAATATCATCCGCCTCTATTGTTTATATAAATTCGTCTTGAACTTTTATTTGATATTGAACTGCCGCAATCCTCCAAGTAAATGTATATTTAAATCTTATGGTGATGTAATTATGAAAAATTTGTTTTACGCGTTTAATTTGATTATGGTATTACGTCAAGGTATTACGTCATGGTCTGTATCTATATATTAATTCAAAACAATGGCAATACGAGGCCCTATCTATAAAATGTTTATCGACATTCAATTACCATCTATTATAAATTTTAAATTTTTAAAATTAAATTTATAAAATAAATTATTGAGATTTATTTAGATTAAAACCGGATCCAAGCATTTTCTGGGAAAAATTTCTATTTAGTTTATTGAAAAAGCTTGCATTTTAATAAAAAATATAACAAAAAATTCTAATCTAGCCTAAAAACTTTCTTCCGATTGTAAAATACAAAAAAGAGTAATTACAAAAAAATAAATATAAGTCTATCTATAAATGAACTCGAAGGAGTTATAAGTTTATCTATAAATGAACTAAAAATTAAAACTTAAAATAAAACAGTTTCTAATCAACAGGAAGGAATTATAATTTTTATCTATAAATGAACTGAAAAAGAAAAAATTCAATCATATAAATAGTTTTTAATCAACTCGAAGGAATTTTAACTTTATCTACAAATGAAGCAAAAATAAAATGTAAACTTTTTTTTTATTACCAAATTAATTTCTTAAAGATCTCAAAAGTATTATAACTTGGACTAAAAGAAAAACTTATAAATTAAAATTGAAAATTAAATTAATATTTTTTATATGAAAGCAAAGTAATTTCACGTATAGAACTGGTGAACAATTACAAAAATGATAGTGATAAATGATACTAGATGAGGACAATTGGTCAGGAGCATGCGCTTGGGGTTTCGCCTGTGATGATCTGGCCTTTCACCCCCACAGATTGACAGACCGCGCCTGTCAATCTGACCAGAAAATCCAACTCGACAGATAGGCCAAATCCTGTCTGTGACAGATCAGACCTCTCATCTGTCGACCCCATACACTGGTGGATTTACCACAGGCGAGGCCAAAACGGACGCGGCCTGTTGCCTGTCACAGGCCGCGCCTGCCAGTGTATGGGCCCCTTTAGGAAATGGGTGACCTTAAATTTGGGGTTAAAGGTCAAATTTGAGTGCGGCAATGAATTCCCCACCCCCTATTACCTATAAACCACACTTATCATATCTTGCCTACCTTGCAGCTTTGAGATATCTGCCATGTTACCAGACTTTTTGGAAGCCCTGTGTAATTACATTATTTAGTATCAAATTTTCTTCAGTATTAAATTTGTACCTTTTCAGAAGTTTGTAGGTTAATGTCATTGCTTCGTGTAGTTTTCAACCAATTTTTTAAATTGTTTTTATTTGATGACCTATTTTATTTTTTAAATAATATTTATTATTGAAAAATTAAGAAGTAACTGTGATGTGGAATTGATTGTATGTGAAGGAAAACCTCCTACCTCTTATCTGGGATGTTTTTTGTGGTAAGAGGCAATATAATTTTTAAAAAGAAAACAAAACAATTATTTGCAAAGTTTGGTGAAAAGGATATTCGCCGAACAAAAATGTATTGTTAAATATGACATCCAGTTAATAAAGAAAATAAATAAAATATATAAAATAAAAATTTTAAAGCACACACTTTCACCTTAAAAAGTGCACTAAAAAGTAAAAAATCTAATTTATAAAAAAGGTAAAAGTGTGATGGTGAAAATCTTCTCACTGATATTGGTGAAATGAAAATGAACTGGTTCCAAAGCATAATAAATATTTTGTTGGATGTCCGTAATCTTACATCTTCTAAAGTCTGCTACGGTTGACGTGAATTTAGGCTTATAGTCAGAATATAAATCTCAGGGGAAAGAGCGATAGGCATTTTCTTCAGGCAGAATTGGATCAAATGCAAGGATAACTATACTGTTATGATCGGATGTAAAGATCAAGAAGTACTCCGCGCTGGTTAAGAGTAAGTTTTTCTGCATCAGTTGGTAGGGATCAGCCATGTCGATAAGATGCTGCGAGAATCGGATATGAGGAACTAACATAGTCCAGTTTATTAACGGAAGGTTGAAGTCTCCAACCAAAACTATCTGGTGAAAATTTGCATCATAATAGATAAGGCACATTCAGGGCTTATTATTAGCCTATTATTATTATTATTATTATTTTAATTATTGCAGTTATGTGAATAAACTGAAAATTCGTCACCAAAACAGCCGCAGAACGAATGGGTGCGTATAGAGCTTCAAGACGAACTGAAGAAGCAATTCCAAGCAAAACAAAAAAATTAAACGGAAGCTAAAAAGTTTACAGGACGCGTACGAAATTTTCGAGCTCGTAAACGACAGCAGTACGAATCGAATCAAATTCCCCTTCTGCAAAAAAGCAAAAACAAAAAATACCGTGAATATCAACAAGCAGACAAAATTTTACTCCAGAAAATTTAGAAATGTTTTTACCATAAATCCTCTACTATAATGTGAAAAATTTTGGCTTAAAAAAAGGCACCTAAATTTGTGAGATCATACTATACAAAAGGATATCAGTTCTGCAACGACTGACGGCGGCCATGGGGGGGATATATCACATAGCACCCCAGAAGAAAGATAATTTTAATAAAACAATGCAAAGCGGTGATGAACAGTGTTACTGAATTTACGCAGTCGGTCGTTTGGTGTTGACATTTTTTTCGAATTTTTTGAATTTGTCTTCAGATTCGGATACACCATCGAAACGTAGAATGGGATGTCTCTACGACCAACCCTCCATCTCTTTGCCTTCATCGATAAAATTGAGTTTAAAATTTGAAAGTTATGTAATATTCAAATTAATAAATAATTTGAATAAAACATTTGTTTCTTGCGGAGCAAAGATTATCCGTAAAATTCGTAGCTCAGTTGATTCAACCATAGCCAACAATGATAATATAACCTGCGAATTTGCTTTGAAACGGTGTTCCCAAACATATATAGACGCAAATGGATAAAACCTTGCACCGCCTAGCGACAAAATTTAATATTATTTCAATCGCTTATGCTGCTTATTTATAAAAAATGTTAAAACTAAATGAAATCTTATAAACATTCCAAGGAGGAGCTTTAGCAGTGATACAGAAATACATTTATACATTCATTAAAAATAAATTAATCCCCTCTCCCCCCCCCCCCCCCGAGTAGGATAAGGCAAGTAGCAGATCCTGCAGTCATCTATTTTTACCCTTTTATCTGCAATTTTACCTCTCCCCAAGTTTTTTTAAACAAAAAAGTGATTTTCTCGAACTTAATATGTAGAAAATGTAAAAAACCTCGTATCTTCTTTTCTTCTCCATCATTTCCGTACGTATGATATATCACAAGCCATATGTTGGCATAGTTCTAAAGACCACGTGATTACCACCCCCGCAAATCCGACCCCAATGGAACACCTGGGCCTAAACTTCATATTAATGAAGATCTCTCCTAGAGGAATCGGATACTGAATTTCACGCCTTTACGTACCTAAATAGCACATACGAGGCCTGTGAGAAAAGTATCCGACCTTCGGCCGGGAAAAAAAAAATTGCACACCTGGAGTATTGGAAACCTGATCACCCTCAAAGTAGTCTCCTTGGGACTCCACACACTGCTCCCAGCGGTGCCGCCATTGTTGGAAGCATTCCTGGAAAGCGTCTTTCGGAATGGAGTTTAGCTCGGCTGTCGTTGCAGCCATAATGTCCTCTCTTGTCTGAAATCGCGTTCCTTTCAATGGCCTCTTGAGTTTGGGGAACAGCCAAAAGTCGCAGGGGGCCAGGTCAGGAGAGTAAGGAGCCTGTTGTACCACGGGAGTCTGGTTTTTCGCCAAAAATATCTGAATCAAGTTTGGTTTATGAGGCGCCAATTGCCTTTTGACCACAACTGCGGTCTCTTGCGCCGCACTGCATTACGTAGGCGACGGAGGACATCCCTGTAGAACTCTTTGGTGATTGTTTGACCCTGTGGTGCGTAATCGTGGTGTTCCACACCGCGAAAGGCAAAGAAAGCAGTCAGTATCACTTTCACATTGCTGCGCACTTGGCGGGCCTTCTTTGATCGTGGTGACGAGGAATGCTTCCACTGTGACGACTGATGGTTTCCACCTGGCTGTCACCCAGTTTCGGGCAAAATTTGATGCAGTAACGCTGCTCCAGTCGTTCCGTCATTTTCCTTCAAATCAAAAACCGACGTGAGCACAACACACTACCTCCCTCTAATGCTGAATGCCAGCAACTGACGCTATTGAGAGGCGGGAACAAATTCACGCATACGCACAAAGGTTCAAGGTCGGCTCATGCAAGCGCGCGCGATCCAAATCCATCAGGTTTTCGCCAAAAAAATTTAGTTCGGATACTTTTCTCACAGGCCTCGTAGACATGCTGCCCTCTGTGAAATCCACCCCCGTAATTCCGACCCCAGTGTACCAATCAAAACCAAACTAAATAGTGCAGATGGGCATGCCCATAGTAAGCCATATTCCGAGTTTCAACTTTCTACCTTAAAAAATGTAGAAATTATGAAGGGGACGGACTGACATTCTAAAACCAATAAGTATTGTCCGCACGCCACGAGTAGACCGCTGAGTTGCCTAATGTGCTTATATGGTGTCGCTGCAGTTTGCAGATGAATCTATTCAGTGTTGGGAGACAAAAGCCAAATTTGAGTCGATCAATGTTTCATCAATGTAAACAATAGGACGATTTTCTTCTTATTTTTTTTTTCATATTTCTCAGGTATCTACCTCTACATGCAAACGTTAGGAAACACGGCCAGAACTCTTTTTTGCGCTAGTTGATTTTAGCGCTTTTCCTCTTTTCATAACTATAGACTGATCTGCAACTACAGCGACATCATACGACCACATTAAGCAATTCAGAGGTTTTCTCCTGGCGCGATCCATTCTTCCGCTACTTAATAATATAGATTATGAGCACTTGAGCAATCGGGCGTCGACAAAGTGATTTCGTGTGCGCGCGCCGATGTCAGTAATGCTTAAAAGACGAACAGAAAGTAATAATATATTCCTTCTTGACAAATCGATTGATATATGACATGCCAATATCTTGGTATTCATTACACTCACTGTTTTAGCACGTGAATTCGACTTGAAAGGGTCCACGAAAAATTCTGTAAAGTTGATACGGCCGAGTTAAACTTTGATGGTCATATTTCTGAAAACAGAATTCGAAAAATTTAATCCGTTTTCAAGTTATCGTACAAACGGTTGACGGACGGACAAACGTACGATCAAGGGCGCATTCTTATAAGTAGCTTTTATGCTAAAGCTCCTAATAATGATTACTTCATTTTTCATATAGAAAAGTGAAGCTCCTTGTTATTTTTTAGTCAAGGTGTGAATGGACAGGCTTTCCATATCATGTTAGGCTATGAACCGACTGAAACCATTAAATTTTGTCGCTAAGCGGTGGTAGTTTTTATCCTTTTGCGTCTACACCTTTGGGAGACAGTTTTAACAATGAAGGAAGGCCGATTAGGCAGGCTATGTTATATTTGTTAGGCAGGCGATGATTTAACAAAGTCATCAAATGTTTTATTCAAATTGTTTATTATTTAGAAAATGCTTTAACTTTCAAATTTTAAACACAGTTTTATCGATGAAGGCAAACAGGAAGGATGCAATGTACTCAAAACAATGACATTTTTTCCGGGTTTACCTTGATAAACCGTAAAGGTTGTTTCCTTATTTGACTTCAAAATAAACGACTCGCAACATGGTGTGCGAATAGTTTTACAAATTGCCAGAATTTCCCTTCTCGCTCGACGCATCGTTCCAACGATACTGGTGTTCTTAGCCCTTAGTTTATCCGCTAATTTTAAAGTGGTAAAAAAAATTATCTGTTGTAATATTGCGTCCCTTATACAAATAGGGTTGTAATAGATTCGTGATCACATATTATGTATACTGTTAAAATTTGATCTAATTCCAACGAATAGTTTCCGAGTTACGCTCTCAAAATCGTAACACGTGCTCACATTTGATTACTAACCACCACGTGTTACGATATTGACTACGTAACTCGGAAACTACTCGTTGGAATTCGTTCAAATTTTAACAGTACACACAATTTTCTGTACCCTATTATTTTCCCAAATTTCATCATCCTAGACTTTGCAGAAAGTGAGTTATTAACTTGCTGATCTTAGTGGCGGCATTTTTATTTCTGTTCATGTCTCAGTTATTGTTCAAATTCCGACCAATGTTCATATGAACTTCTTTGCTTAGAATCATCCATACTCCCTCCCCTAAAAGTTTGTGACAGGGATTCAGATACACCCTGTATACTGAAGAAAAGGAAATCTGGTTTTTAATGGAAATAACTGCTCATCACCGGTCAAATTGAGGAGTAGCGTGGAAAAAGGGCGTCGTTTTACGCAAAATGCAAATTTTTAAGATAAAAAATTCTGTTTAATGTTATTAATAATGGTAAAAGTATGACTTTCTGCTGCTATTAGTTTCTATAAATTATGTGTCATAGTTTTAGCATGACTCTTTGCTTACTTTTTTAAATATAAAACTTTTAATTTTTGATATCCGCCCCTCTTCTACGCACAATAGCACTTACGACCCTTTTCCATACATATACTATTTCTATAACAATAAAAATACAGCATAAAGGTTAATATTTTATAACATAGCCTTATTAATTAGCGGAAGAGTGGAGCTACTTATTGTTTTCACAATGTCTGTCTGTCTGTCCGTCCGTCCGTCCCCTTCATAATTTCCGCATTTTTTGAGGTAGAAGGTTGAAATTCGGAATGTGGCTTACTATGGGCATGTGCATCTTCACTATTTAGTATGGTTTTTTAACACAAACGGTGTTCTGCCATCCTCAGATAGGATAAATCCTGAGATAAACACTTTATTCCTCGGATACTGAATCGTTTCGCTCAAATTTACGAGCGTTAACGGCGGTACTTCCAGTCCGCTTCGATTTGAAAATGCGTTCAAAACCATAGTATTTCGTGTTACGTAATTACCATTTTAAACTACGACGGTAGGAATAAGTTATAGGGTGCAAGTGAACAGCAGATTAGATCTAGATTACCTGTCTGTATTTCATTTTCAATAATCGACAACATAGCCCCCAAAAGGAGAAACGAAACGGAACTTTTGCGTCTCTGAGGTCTGAGTTCTCCAGCTGAATTTGTTTTTCGCGTTTGTTTTTTCTGCCGTGCTGCATTTTAACATCAACACTGACTGGAAAACTTTTGTTTTTTTCCACGATAGAGGGTTTTCTCTTATCATTGTAGGCTATGCACTGACTGGAATGAATACTTTTGTTTTTTCATGATAGATGGAAGCACTAAAAATCAAACTGACCAATTACAGTGCGCCTTACATTGGTTGCGCTCTATACTTCAGATAAAGTTGTCCGAGGGATAAAAAATGTTGGTAGAACGCAACTTAAGCAGTATACCGGGTTTAAGTTTAAACCTTGGATAGCTACCTGAGGATTTATCCGAGGTTGGTAGAACCGGCCCTTAGTCAATTTTCCAGGTCGTTTGTTCTTGATTGCGACATCTAGCCGATCCAGTGTTTCACAATATCGGAAACAATTGACAGTCTCTCTAGGTTTAGCAAATTCCATCAGTAACCTTCAGCTGTCAAAAACCTGACCACATTACGCTGTTCATCTTTTGGACTGTCCATTATGTCACACAACCATGTTTAATCCAGCGTACGAGACCATTAAACAACTTTTATCCTCACATGCATCGAACCATTTTTGCGCAGGATGGGTTGGCTCACATTTATTTGACTCGCCCTCGTATGTTCAGAAAGCTAAAAAACAATGAACATACGGAATCAGCCCCCTTCTTTCCTTCATCTTCATAAAAGCTACTCTCACCATTATTATGTAAATGGATATTAAACACGTTAAGCCAAAATAAACGATTGTAAAACTGTTCAGTTACAATAGGATAGGAATTGGCATAGTCAAATTATACAACAAGAACATCTTCACTTTCTTTTGACAGATATATGCACATCCTTATCTTTTCTTTCTTTCTCTAAAGTCTGATGTGGTACACGAGGAGGAACTGACGACAATTGTTCACTCTGCTTTGTTAAAATCCCTGCCTGCCACCGCGGAAGCGGAGTTAACAATTGTCCAGTTTGTTTTGCTTACAAGTCTCGGATAAACCACGATCTACTGGATACTAACGATTTTTTCATTTAGCCAATGACGTATATTAAAGATAGACTCCGAATTCTATTGTTAACAGCGGCAAAAAGTGAAGCAAATTGAGCCATGATTGTTCTGGGCAGGAGTGAGCCGTGGAGTAATTAGATGTCTGGCTGCTTTGTTTTTGAAGATTTTGGGTCCGAGGAATTATTAATTCAAAACCATTATTCAAAGTTGTTCTGCGTACAACTGTACAAACAGACAAGAAAAAAGATCAGGAATCATTTTCCACAAAAATAAATCAAAAATACGTAACTAAAATGAAAATACGTTACTGAAAGACAATCGAAACGAAATTGAAATTGAAACCATGATCGAAAAATTGTTTATAAAATACTTCAAATACAAAGTAAACGAAAAGATAAACTTGTCACTCCGTGATCGGCGTGTGAAATGATTATTAATCAGCTAATCTCGTGTTTAGCCATGTGTTTTGCATCATCTTCACTCACTTTCAGCCATGACAGTTTTGGGCATGGAGCTTCCCAATTTGCTTCAAGTTACAACAATAGGATTCGGAGTATATCTTTAATATACGTCATTGCATTTAGCTGATATCCATTGTTGTTTAACCCTTATCCTACCGACAAAAAATTGTCGCACTAGCAACCATTGGGGTCATAAACGACCCCAATAGCTCAGCACTGTCTACGTTTACAATAATTGTTATAATAAATGTTATAATAATTTAAAATAATTCTAAAGTTAAACAAAAACCATTTATACTGTATAAATAACGAAATATTTATTTTTTAAACTTATACATAGTGTATCACAAACACATGGAGTAAGCTCAGTTGTATTTTTTGACAACTTTAGTTTTTCTGTTTTACAATTTACTTCTTACAATTAAAACAAATCTTTTCATGGTGAATGTTAGATACAAAGCGTCCACATTTAGAGCATTGCACTGTGTATTTTTTGTCCCTTGCTCTTGGGCAGAATGAACAACGGCCTCTCTTACATGTCTGAGGTACACTGACAACTTGCTAGCTACTTGTTGAGGCATTTCGTTTTTATGTCGTCTTGATGCATTGGCCTCATAAAGTTTTTCTCCTAATTCCATAAGAAACAAACGACGGCGGTGTTTCTTGTTTCTATTTCATTCGGGATTCATGTACATCCATAGAACGAATGCATTCAGTGCGGAAATATCTATCATGTTATTGAACAGACATAACGGCCACCGGTTGGTTTTCTTTTTACAGAATACTTTCTTACTTTCTGATCAGTGGTGAGGCACCTCCTTTGGATCTGTTGAATTCTAAAATTACTCGTGTTTTTTATCAACTTTTTCCTCTTCAATTTCAGCTTGGTCATGTAGCGTGCTAAGAATAATGCAGACTGTGTTTTTTCTTGGGCAGTATGATGCTAAAATAACACCATCCCTGAATGCAAAAACTGTTGAAAACTAAACCCGTCCTTTACTGATGAAAGTTGCATTGGAAATTCTGATCTATACTTTCTCATTGGTCCTAATAATGTCAGTTTTAAGTTCAGAAGTTTTTCCGCTAACGATAAACTTGAAGAAGTTGTCACAAGTTGTTACGTTTCTTCCACTTTTCGTTATTTCTTTGATCATATCCAAAAACCACATGTTCGCCTTGATTTTTCTCTCTTGATTCACCTTCTCGACGTCCTGTGTACACCCGAATATTGTATACGTAGGAGCACTCACTGTCACAGCACAACCACAGTTTTATTCCATATTTGCCAGGTTTCGAAGGAATATATTGTTTGAATGGGCATCTGCCACGGAATGTAAGAAGCTGTTCATTTACTATAGCATACTCAGATGGAATGTAACAGTCTTTTAGGTGGTTTGACCAGCCATCAAAAATGTCACGTATAGGTGCAAGTTTGTCATTGCCACGATTGGTTCGGCGAGAGGTAGCATCGTCAAATCGAAAAATTTCTTGAAATCGATTTCTTGATAGGGCTGAAGCATAAACTGCCCTTCCATATTTTTTACTCCACATTTCTTCAATGACCAACTGACAACAACCTCTTGTCCACAAAAGAATTTTATTAAGCATATACGTATTTCGAACTCGTTGAGTTCATTATTCAATCCCGATACAGAGTTTGGTCGACAATCGTACAGTGTAGTGTATCGGTATTCGTGTGGAACTTGAAGCATAGCTTCCATAATCTCACCCTTCATAATCATATTCCAAGGGAAATACACTGAACTAGAAAAGAAGCCTGATGTACCCACAAAGGTCATCCAAAGTATGAAAGAAAATTGCCTCCTCTTGGTGGAGGAAAATTTGATTGACGATCGTCTGAACTAGGAGTATATTACACAGTAAGCGACAGAAAAAACGAAAGAATTTGTGAAACCCAGTAATCTGGGAAGATGACATTATCAATGTCATCAAAATTGACATCAAGGATATGTCTTGGATTACGATGCCTTTTTCTATGTAGAGAATGTTTTAGAATGCCAGAGACTAGATCATTATCATGATTTGCCATAATAGGCAGCACGGTTTTCATGAGCTCTTGAACATATTTCCCGACATGGGTCATATCGAAGTCATTATGAATGAAGTAATTGCGAGCAATTCTCCTATCTAATTGTGCAATAGTCCTTAGGGTATGTTCTGGAAAGTTTGGAGTTCCTTCCATCTTGTCTTGCAAATCGTAGCCCAGACGGGCATGCCATATAGCAAGATGACACGAACAATTATTTTGTATAACAGTAGTTTGTTATCAACACTGAGGGCACTGTTACGACCCAACAGAGCAATTAAGCTAAACTTTGCCTTTTTGGCCTTGTTCATCGCATAAGTCACATGCATATTCCATGACAGTTTTGAATCAATAACAACGCCAAGGTATCTATAATTATCAACCCATTCCAAGTATTTGCCATATAACTTTAAGGAGTCGAGATTTCTCTTTTCTTTCTTAGTGATAAACATTGTTTTGCATTTGTCGACATTCAGTTTTAATCGCCGCTTGCTAAACCAGATTTCACATTCTTTAAGGGCTTTCTGCAAACGTGATACAACAACACTAGGCTGGCGTGCCCATGTCAGTATAGCAGCAGCATCCGCATAAAAATATAGCTTGCAGTAAGAGATTTCAGGGAAGTCACATATATAGTAATTGAACAGATCTGGCCCCAGCACTGATCCTTGTGGGACACCGCCATTTATCTCACAGGTATCAGATAATTCATCTCCAATTCTGGCCTGAAATGACCTGTTGGACAGAAACGAGTGAACTAGACTAATTAAATCATGTGGGAAACCATCAGTTATCATTTTATAAATAAGGCCTTCATGCCAGACCTGATCAAATGCTTTATGAACATGTAAGAAGATGACGCCGCAATACATCGAAAGATTAAGGGGAGTGTTAACATCCGCTATAAGTCTCCGAACTTGGAGCTGGCAAGTATGTTCCGCCCGAAAACCAAATTGTTCTGCACGGATGAGATTATTGGTTCTGCAGAAATCTAAGAATCTTGTGAGAATTGTTCTCTCCAAGACTTTGGATATAGAAGACAGCAAACTGATGGGCCTGTAGCTTACAGGGTTTGCAGGATTTTGACCGGGTTTAGAGATACTTAGGACAACAGACTGTTTCCATGTATCCGGAAAGTAACAGTTATCCCAACAGTCGTTTATAATTTTAGTGATATCACTACTTACATTTTGCGGTAAGTTTTTTAAGGCATTGTTATTAATAGTGTCTTTACCTGGTGCCTTCTTTTTCTTGAGTTTCATAAAGCAATTTTGAATCTCAGCTACCTGTATTTTATATTTGGCCACATGATGGCTGTTGTTGTAATACTTTGTTGTGCTGCTTTCTACCATTTTGGATATTTCTAGTCCTTCTGGACGATCATCCTTTGGAGTCACAAATTGTTTTTTAAGTGAATCAGCAATGTCTTTGTCTTGGTCATTAGTTATGAAATGTCTATTAGTGTCTAAAAGCGGTGGAATGTTCATGGCCTTTTTGTTTTGTAAGGCTCGAATCATGCACCATATAGAATTGTCCTGGGTTGACAAGCTCTTCACCTTCTCATTCCATCTATCGTTACGAAGTTTATTTACTTCCTCATGTACTCTTCTCGTAAGTCGGTTATATTTGGTTTTAAGCCAAGGCTCTCGTGTTCGGTGCCATTGCCTCCTTACCCTGTTTCTTTGATCTATTAGATCCTTAATTGCTGGAGTAAGATCGAGATGATCAGGCCGTTTCACGTCTACTGGAGAAGCACAAGCAATAGTTTTAAATATTTAGGTATCCACTTATTTCCTGATTTATCTTGGAATACGCACAAAATGTCCTTTGCAGAAGATTGGATTTGATTTCTCGCCTTCATTATCTCACTCTTTTTATTTAATTCAGTAATAGGTGTAGTGACCTTTTCAACATTTATGTCTATCTCCTCCGTACTATGCACGTCATTGAGTAGATTACTGTCATTTTTGTGAAGATCTCTGAAAAGTTTCCAATCTTGTTTAAGCCCCATTTGTTCTCTGCAGTCAATATTGAGATTTTCCAAATTCAGTGCGACCGGTTTATGATCTGAAGATAAATCATCAACAGTAAAAATATCGAATGGCTTATAGAAGCCTTTCAGCAAAACAATATCAAGGACATCACTTGTAGGTGAGTGGTCACAGTAATACGTGTCGTTTACAGGACCTATCGCAATGATATCAGTTTTGCTCTGTATATATCTAGATAATATGACACCGATCTGATTATGACGTTTGGAGTTCCACTGCGAGTGCTTTAGCATTCAAATCTCCCGCCATTACCACTGGGATACTCCCAGAGAATAGCTCATCGAGCTCGTCAACATCGATTTTATGCTTGGGAGAGTTGTAAAGAGCCAGGAATTTAACATCGCCAACAATAGTATCCGTGATAATAACAGAAGCAACCTCTATTCCTGTATACATTCGCATGAGGTCTTCTCGATGCTGAATGCCTTTTTTAACGATAATTGCTGCACCTCCAGATGAGCTTTTGACATTGGGAGAAATAATTCTATCTTTGCGATAGACACAGTAGCCCGGGATTCTGAAGTCCTGGCCCGGCTTTAGATGTGTCTCACAAACAAATGCCACGTCTATATCCCATTCAATTAAATAGTTATAAAACTCAATACGCCTCCGGGGAAGTCCTCTGGCGTTCCATATGATGCAACGAAGCTTTCCTCTGTTAATAATAGTATAGCGTCGATCAGCCATAATCTCAGTGTCTGCTCGTAAGAATTCCACTCATTTGTGGATATTTTTTGCCTAATTCATTATACAAATGGCATATACTGCCTAGTTGTTTGCACATGTCTTGAATGTCATTTATGTCAAATGTTTTATCCGTTTTTGAGACTATTGAGGCATAGGATGTCTCCGGAGTAACTTTAGTTGGGATTCGTTTGACTTGCGGATATTTTGGGCATTTTGTATAACTGGATGTGTGCTGCCCATCGCATCTTATACACTTTGGAGGATCTTGCCCTTTAACATTTGGGCAGTCTCGTGACTGGTGGTCTTTAGCACAATTGTTACAGCGAGGGGCTTCGGTACACCCTGGAGATATATGACCTAATCGTAAGCAATTAAAGCATTGTAATGGTCTCTTATTTCCACGAAACATTTCGATGGATACAGCTAAGGGTCCTATGCGAGTAACATTTCTTAGAGTCTTGTTATGCTCTGTGTTCGCTAACAGAACCAGAATCATGGGCATATCTAAGGATCCTTTAGATTTTTTAAGTCTAATCACTTTCTCAGGAAAATAATTGACCTTTTTTAGGTCTTCCTTAAAATCGTTAAGGTCATAGGTCACGTCTACATTTCTTATAACGTATTTGAGGACTTTTTCAGATTTAAGTTGATGATGCTCCTGTCTCAACAAACGGCAGTCTTGTAGAAGTTGAGACAGACTGCCGTTTGTTGAGACAGGTCAGAAACAAGAACGCTTTGGACGCCTATGAGACGTTGGAGATTTCCAAGAAGGACCCCGACCTGTTATTAAACTGAGACGCAGGCCCGATAGGAGATTCGACACTTATCAAATTGCTTAAAGAGTCAATTTAATTTTCTATATTTCTTAATTTTGTATCTTAGTTTATCTTTTACTTTCTTTTATTTTATTATTTATCTAGTTATTCATTGTAATTTTAATAATCGGCATTCGGTATCGATTGTAACGATTGTTCGCGACCAGGAGGAAGTATCTCTACTAGGTTCGCGCTTCTGATGTTAAGAGATTGTTTTCCCCCATTGGTCTTTTTATTTTGTAATTTACATTTGTACCTTTTTATTGGATAACGGCCACTCCGGCCCTTATATATATTCTCTGTAATTCAACCAAACTCTGTATCGGCATTGAATAGTGAACTCAATGAGTTCGAAATACGTATATGCTTAATAAAATTCTTTTGTGGACAAGAGGTTGTTGTCAGTTGGTCATGTCGTTATCAACAGTCCTTTCCAGTTTCTCATTTCTTCAATGGATTCGTTCTTTGATTGATATGCTCCTGCGATTAGTAAAATTCCTACTAATGCATCAAACTCTGCTACGTCCAGATTTTTCCACTTATCTATATATATAAAGAAGGATGCTTGTTTGTGATTTTGTTTGTGTGTATTGAATACAAATCTACAGTTTTATTCCGATCTGGATGAAATTTGCATACTTGACCTTCAAAGAATGAGGAAGATCACTGTCTACCTCAAATTTCGGAAAAGTAATAATTATCGATAAAAAATCGATATTCATGATCATGGCAGGGCATATTAATGAGAAATGCCTCCTGACCAACAATGCAAAGCAAAGTTTGTGCAACAATAGGTATCAACAATGGTATCAACACGCAATTCACAAACACTCTGCACGGACCAACAATATGTATCTCATGAGTAGTAAGAGCAGCCCTTTGTATACTAGGTTGACCTTTGACCCCTGGATTTATATACCAAGATGGCGGCACTTCCGGCCGTGGTATACAAACCGGCCTCCACGTGACCCTTCTTTATCAGCAGACATAAGATGAAAAGGCTGACCGCCATTTTGGTTGCCATGGCAACAGGGCGGCCATTTTCGATGAGCAGATAAGATAAAACTAGATGGTCGCCCCCTTCACCCGCCATTTTGACAAACGGCAGCCATTTCTGTTTTTCTTATAATTTTTAATAATATTTTATGAATAATAATTCTTTATTAAATACTGATAAAAAGATAAGAAAGATGAAAAGATAAGAAAAAGAAAGAGAGAAAGAAGAGAGAACAGTGGAAAGAGAGGAAAGAGAAAGAAGAGGTAGAAGGAGAAATTATTTTTGGGGGGCTACGCTGCCTCTCCCTCCCACCCTGTGCTTGGTGTCGGTGGTCCTGATCCGCCTGTTATGTCGCCAGAGCGCTCTAGTGGTGACATACCAGGGGTTTCAGTCCACCTACGCCTTTGCAGGCGGGCAGTAGGTTGAGGCAGCTGGGGCACTCCAAGACTCGACCAGGGCACTGGTACCTATGCAGAAAGTGGAGGGCAGAGCTTAGGTAGTCGTAACACTCCATTGAGATGCCAAGCACCACCGCTACACACAAGGAACTACACACCCACTCTTGCTTACATCAGGCTGTCAAGCTAAGGGAAATAAGTATGTGTTTTCTTAATAACTTTGCCAAATTCGACCCCAGGACCAAAACACTTTGCAGTAAACATCCTAATATACATTGCGACTCGAATTATAAACGTGTGGCTTTCTCTCACCCATAAACAATTAACAAATGCGATTTTATTTTTGTTGGCCCCGATCAGAATGAGGCACGGTCGTGGATAGGGCTCCCCAGACTCGGGTACGGTCAAGCATCTGTTCCCAGTGGTCGACCTAGTCAGGGAAAGGTTTGCTAACCATCCCTAGTTAACGGTTCGAATCACCACGGCTCTTATGCCCTTGGCCACGGCATAACGGGGGTGCAGATCAATCCCCTTTGAGGCTCACAGCGACGGCTGCCCCTATGTGTAGCTGTGGTGCTTGGCATCTCAATGGAGTGTTACGACTAACACGCAATGCACCAACACTAGGCAGGGATCAACAATATATATCTCTTGACCACCAATGAAAGGCAAAATGCATAGAATTCCTGTTATTCAGGCTTTTCTTATAAAAGAGAGTTCTTAGTAATTTACATTTTTTTTTTAAATCTTTAAAAATGATTTAACTGGAGATAATGGAAATTTAGCAGACTATTGAGAAAGAGTGCAAAGGCGACAAAGGAAGCACTCCTTTACCTCCGTGCTATATTGAGCAAATGGTAAGCAGGTCAATAGAAGAATCGTCGAAAAAGAGATGAATGGCCAAGTTTTGATTCAAGACATCGAGAGAAGAAAGGGAATTGCAACAACATCAAATGTACATCTAAAGTAAGATTACGTGAGTAAGAAATTATTTAGACTAGCAGTGGCATCCTTGGAGAGCCTTTAAAAAAAAAAATTCAAATGTTTATTAAGAATTTTTACTGTATTAATTTTAAGCGTTTTCATGTGTTTATTTTTAAGATATTTCAAAATTTATTCCAAAAAAAAAGTCTGAGCCACACAGTGGTTTTCACCTAGCTTATTTGGTAGCACAGCAGATCCAAACATTTCCTAAAAATATATTTTGACTATATTCTGTGGGAAAGTGTATATTTTGGAAACTGAAATGCTGATAATGCGATGACTGAAGGTTCGTTTCCAAGAATTATTGATAACGAGCATAAAATGATGATGCAGTGACAGAACATTAATAAGGCAGCGTCTATTGATGAGGCAAAGGAGTCACGCGTGTCGCCTTTGAGCTCCGGTATATCATCTAGACTTCCTGTTTTTCGTATTTTTCGTAGAATGGATAGTCCCTTTGCTATGTGTTGTAATTGATTGAGTTATTATTTAACCAATTGGGAGTTATAATTTAATTTTTTGAGATCTATCTCTTTACCCACAAGTGTAATTAACCCGGGCAACGCCATCTTTGTGATGTCTCTTTGACGTTTGGTTTCAGAAGAAGATTGAAAGCAGATTGTATATTATCAACATTTCTCTTTGCATAGTGCTCGGTCCTGGGGTTACGTGAATGATGTTTATCACTGATCTGGATGCCATTTTATTATTTTATCCTTTGATAGGTAATACGACGCCTCTCCATCAACTGGCACTGATTCATCTGAAGAGCTTTCTGAAACTGATTCTTTCTCTGGAAAGTAAATCATTACTTTTGTAAAATGGTTCAACAAATAATGCTAATTTTCAAAACTACTCTATTGAACGACTTTTTATGTCACTTTCAGATTTTCTAAATTGAATAATCATGAAGTAAACATAAAATGATAAAAAATACTAACCTGATATGTGGTCAATTTCACTTGTTTCATCTTCAAACTCAGAAATACTGCTTTCACTAGAATCCTGTAAGATGTTCCTAATATCAGATTCAGACAAACTATGCTCAGATGAGCTTGCCATCTTACCAATATCTTTTGCTGATGTAATACATGAGAAATCTATAGTAACACTTTAGAAGAAAAAGTAAAACTGAAAGTAAAACTTCTAAAAGTAAAACTGAAACAGTAAAACTGAAAGTAAAACTTCATAGGCTAAAAATTAAAAGTGCTTAAGAATGGGGTCATTTGTGACCCCACTGGTTGTCCATGTGACAATTACAGATATGATAACAAAAAAAATTTAGCATGCTATGTACATGTGGCAGGAAAATACTCCTAAAACTAGATAAAGTCAAATTTTTTCAATTTTTTTTACGTTTATCATTAATTTTTTTTATACATTAAAGTGGCGTGGGGTCAAATTTGACCCCATCGGTAGGATAAGGGTTAAGGCAGACAAAAATGTTTAATATTTCGCGTGTACACTCACCCTCTATCGGGAGATTTATATATATTCACAGCAAATTAATCCAAAATATTAATTCTCACTATTTAAATGAAATATATAAAAGGTAACTTAATACAATGACGTATTTGTAAAATTAAAAACACAGCCTACAATGATAAAGAATTGTAGGCTATGATTAGAAACATCATATCATCTTAAATCTTTCTTTCTCTGAAGTCTGATGTTTCCAATGCTTCGTGTACCACAGAAAGCGAAACTGACAACCATTTCCAGCGATCGCCCATTAGCAACGTGGTGAGAAAAAATGAATGTTTGAAGGAGTTCTTCGGTCACCAGTTCCTTTAGCGCTGTTCGCTGTTGCGGTTGCCTTATAGAGTCTTATAGTGTTCCAGGATGCTTTATTTATGGAAAAATCACTCCTAGAATCAGTTGGCACCGTTTTCCCAAATCAGACGAATCTTATAGCTAAGAGAAGTGGTGGGCCGAAATTAAATGTGACAGGTTAGCATTGTTTGCTCTGTTCATCTCAAAAACCTTGATTGTCGCCCGCTTTTACACAGCCACAAAATATATATTTGAAAACCGAGCAGCTCCAACATTATTTGATTGGAGCCCTAAGAGACTGATAAGGCAGTAATATATTTTGGAATCGCCAATGCAGCTGTGTTCAGGGATTTCTGTTAGTTGTGCTGCTTTCTAATGCATTTCCAAGACTGCATCAATGTGATGAATGTTTGTACTTAGCTTGCAAATAAAGAATTGGCACTGCCATAACCACTATGATGTATTAATTTTTATCAACAATAATCATACTAAGCACTCGCTTGAACATTAAAGCATTTTTTTATTGGACTTCAGAAATTGTGCATTTTAAACAGCATTTAACGTGCACTGACAGCAGGGCATTTACAGTATACATCTCGATTCTCGAATTTCTTCATCGCTGTACAGGTGAACACCATTTGAGATGGTCTTACTCTAACTTTAGAGTAAACTTCTTTAACTCAAGAGGTGTTATTTTAACACCTTGCACGTATCCTTCGTCTAAGAGATAAATTGATAATTTTATTTGATTCCATTGCCATATGTTGTTGGGTGACATTATTTAAGATGATATCGTCTAATATTAGGAGATTCTCCGATTGATTCTCCGAAAGAACGTTTCGGGTTCTTTAAAACTATCTTAACGTGCAATTTCTCCATGCGGTTTTTATCTCCTCTGGCGTTCTTCCATGATCTCACATCGTAGCGCTGCTGTTTTTGCGCATGTTTCGAAGAGGGTGTGAAAATCATCTATTGTTCACTCTGTTTTATTTACATGCCTCACTCATGTGCCACTGCGGAAGTGGAGCTGATAATAGTTCACGCTGCTTTGCTTACATGTATATCTTTTTCTCAATTGATGTTGATAATTAAATTGGTGTTCATCATAAAGCGAATTTCCGAAAATGAATGAGCCACTAAACAAGAGAATCACGTGATTTCGCCAGAGCAAAGGGAGCGCCGAAGAGAAGCAGAACGCCTTAGAAGAGTGAGGATGTCCAATGTACTCCAACATTGGAGTACAGGAAATAAAAGAGAAAGACAGTCTCGTGCGAACAATGTCCAGCATTGTTTGAAGCCGAGGATGGAGACCCGCCATTTGAGCGAGATTCATGCATCTATTCAAGTATGGGGAACAAATTACAACACATGTCAATTTTGAGTGATCCAATGATTTACCGCTTGCTCTTTCCTTATGGAAGGTACAATTCAGGAGCCCTGAAGGCACGAATGTCAGCATGTTAGCCTTCTACTCCTACAAGCTGTATGAATGGCCAGGACTGTTTAATCCGATTTTTCAAGCAAGGAAACTTACTCAGCAGAATATTGTAGACGCATTTTTAAAAGATGAAGGAGGCCGGCTTCACTGGGTGAAACAAAAATCAGAAGACTTTGAGGGTGGAGGGTTACCTTGGCTTAATGGATTTCGTTTATAGTCAGGCTAATAACATTAATATGAAAGCAGAAAATGTCTGTTTTACCTACGTCATTTTCCGACAGCTAAACCGCATTGCAGCAAAACTACCAAGATGCAATGGCCATGGTGGCCAAGTTCGGGAAACCAGATCACTAAATCACATTCACATGCAATCCAAATTAGACTGAACTAACAGAACAGCTGGCTCCGTACGAAACTTCGACTGGCAAACCCGACATCGTCGCGGCAGTCTTTTGGTTGAAATTGAAGGCGTTTGTCGACGAGCTGATTAAAAACTCGGTACTGGAGAAGGTGGTGGCATGGATGAACGTCACTGAGTTCCAGAAGTAATGAATTACTTAAAACAAACCAATATAAAATGGCATGATTCTCGAAGGCAATTATTTGAATGTATCCATTTCTTTCAGGCTTGCCTCATTGTCACATGCTGCTATTCCTGGCCCAGGAAGATAAAATTAGTGAGCAGTCAGGTGTGAACAATATCGTATCAGCCGAGTTTCCCGTTCCGGAAGACAAGGTGCTTTATGAAAAAATTGCCCGCTCCATGATTCATAGTCCTTGTGGAGAATTGAATTTGAGATCACCTTGCATGGCTGAAAGAGATGGGAAGCTTATTTGCACATAGAGATTCCCCAAGCAATTCAACGCAATTACGAAGATGAATACTGACAGATATCCGCGATATCGGAGAAGAAATAATGGAGGAACATATAAAAAAGAAGATCATGAATTCGATAACCGCTTTGTCATACCCTACAACCCATACCTCTCCAGAAAAAACAACGCTCACATCAACGTTGAAGTCTGCTCATCCATCAAGTCCGTTAAATATATATTCAAATACATATACAAGGGACATGATTCCGCAGTCATAACGATGTCTTCAGTGGGGAATGCTGTCTACAACTGGGACGAAGTGCAGGCGTATTTAGATGCAAATTATATTGGGGCATCTGAAGCCATATGGAGACTTCGCGAATATAAGATGGGGAAGAAATCCCACGACGTGATTCGATTAGCTGTGCACTTGCCTTCCCAACAAACCGTTGTTTTTCATGAGGGTTCCGAAAAATTCAAGTATTCGCGAAAACGGAGTGAAAAGGAACGTCACTCATGCTTGGTTTCGCCTTAATAAAGAAAACGCGGCTAAAGACAAAGAAGATCCGATAAAACAAAACACCCAGAAATACCCATACTCCGAAATGCCTTACCATTACGTACTTCACAAAGGCGACATGACTTGGAGGAAAAGGGAAAAAAAAGGGGGAAACAGGATCTTATCTAGAATGTATTCAGTTTTACCTAAGAACATGGAATTATTTGCCTTGTGCATATTATAGCATCATGTCAGAGGTATGTTTCTCTGATTGAGATGATTTGTGAAGGTATTTACAAATGTATTCAAAATAAATTCAATTATTTATATAGGTAGGGGCTACAACCGACGAAGATCACAGGACAATCGGCGAAGATGAATCGGCGTTCCCGTCTTTCACAGATGCTGCAAAAGCAATGGGACTTCTTTAGAATGACGAAGACTGGAATAAAGTCATGGAGGAGGCATCCTTATTTCAAATGCCTGTCCAACTACGAATATTCTTGTTACAATATTTGTTTACTACGGCCCAACCGATCCAGACAAACTATATGAAAATTTCAAGATGCACTTTATGGAAGATTTTTTTCTTGATCACAGCGCCAGGTAACATTACGGAGCATAGAGGAACATTTGAAGCAATTCGGTAGTACAGTCAACCAAAGGAAATAATCCACACGAGTTTAATACTTAATATTACATTTCATGCTAATGTGTTGTTTTAATAGCTTTTTTAATTATAATTATTTAAATTTAATAATCTTAATAATGTTAACTCTAAATGTAATATTAAATTATTAAAAATAAATTAATTTTGAAACGGTAAAACTTAGAGTAAAATTCAAGTGTAGATTATTTCCCTTTGATGACTGTACCTACAAGGCTTTCAGCCTGCCAGAAGCAACAATAATAAATGAAAACGACGTGATCGACTGCGCTGCAAATAAGGAGGAAGCCGATGCTTTAGTGGCAAAATTAAATCCTGGACAGAAGAACGCCTTTGAAACCGTTATGAACTCCGTTGAAGGATTCTCAAGTCAAAAGGGCTTCTTCTTACCTGGTGCTGGAGGTTCTGGCGAAACATTTGTTATGAAGTCCTCATTTCAATGCTTTGGTCGCGGGGACCGTGTTAAGATCATCGCTCCTACTGCATTCGCTGCCACGCTAAAGCCCCGTTTCCACGAACCGAGTTTTTTTCGGTTCGGTTTGCGAAACTAGATCCGTAATGCCGTGGAACCGAAACTCGTTTCACCAACCGCGTTTTAAACTCGTTTCGTTCAAACTTGTTCTGAGAACTCGTTTCAGCTACGAAACTAGTTTCGCGTCGCAGCTCGCACTCGCAGTTGCACTTTGCAAAATGGCCGAGCTGTGATTGGTTTTGCAATTCTACACAAAATATGTAAATTATGATGCTGATAATAAAGCTAATAAAGCTAATTTGTTGATTTGTAAGCAGTAGATATTTTAAACGCTTAAGTAGAGACACGTACAAAATTCTACTCCTTTGTTGGGCATTCATATTTGTTGACAGTCCCACAATACATTGCATACTTCACTTCAAACAATCCCACAATGCAATCGAGTAAAAGCGATAGAAACTCAGTTCGTGGAACTAGGCTGGAATTCTAAAACTAGATCCGAAATCTAGTTTGTCAAATCGAGTTTCCCGAATCGAGAATTCTCAGTCCGTGGAAACGGGGTATAATAAAGCACGGCCAATCTGTCCATGCGGGTTTTGGGATACCTATAAAGGTATATAAGGATACTTACTCCCGTATAAGACAGAATACTCCAGAAGCAAAAGCACTCATCGATACGAAGCTTATCATTTGGGATGAAATATTCCTGTGCCACATTGATCTCTTCAAATGCGTCGATAGAAGTCTAAGAGACCTAAGAAACAATGATGTGCCATTCGGAGGAATAAATATTGTTGTGTGTGTCAACAAGCTCCCGTTGTTACCGTGGGACCCGCGTACATATTGTTGTCGGCAACGTAAAATCGGACAAAAGCGTATGGAGCAGGTTTGAAAAGTTGGAACTGACACAAAACATGAGAGTTAGTCGAGAGAGAAGAGTTGTTCTCCGACTTTCTTCTTCGTGTAGGATCAGGTGTGAACGAGCATGGACAAATACAAGATCACGTACTTATTGATGAGGTCATGATCACAGAAGACATCATTACGGAGATCTTTGGAGAAGATATCAATAGCTTCTCCACAGCACATTTGGCTTCTCGCACTATTCTTTGCCCCAATAATCAAAACACTGTGGAGATGAACGAGATAATCTTCTTTATATACAGGATGTTTTAAAATTTCATCACCAAAATGATAGGGGTGATGGAATATGCGATTCTTAGCAAAAAAGTTCATATGATCATGGGTCCGAATTTGAACGATAACTGAGATATGAACAGAAATAAAAATGCCGCCACTAAGATCAAGAAGTGATTAACTCACTTTCTACAATATCTAGGATGATGAAACTTGGAAGAATAATAGGGTACATAAAGCTGTGTATGCCGTTAAAATTTGAACGAATTACAACGAGTAGTTTTCGAGTTACGCACTCAATATCGTAACACGTGCTCAATATCGTAACACGTGCTCACCACCACGTGTTACGATGTTGACTACGTAACTCGGAAACTACTCGTTGGAATTCGATCAAATTTTAACAGTAGAAACAATTTTATGTACCCTATTATTCTTCCAAGATTCAACAACCTAGATGTTGTAGAACGTGAGTTATTAACTTGTTGATCTTAGTGGAGGCATTTTTATTTCTGTTCATATCTCAGTTATCGTTCAAATTTAGACCCATGTTCATATGAACTTTTTTGCTTAGAATCATCCATACTCCCTCCCCTAAAAGTTTGTGACAGGGATTCAGATACACCCTGTATACTGAAGAAAAGGATATCTAGTTTTTAATGGAAATAACTGCTCATCACCGGTCAAATTGAGGAGTAGCGTGGAAAAAAGGGCGTCGTTTTACGCAAAATGCAAATTTTAAAAATAAAATAATTCTTTTTTTTTAATGTTATTAATAATGGTAAATATATGACTTTCTGCTGCTGAATCGCATATTCCATCACCCCTATCAGTTTGGTGATGAAATTTTAAAACACCCTGTATATAGCGCACTTTCCGTCTGTTTGTTTGTTTCTGAACCGGGTAACCCCCGAGGCTGGGGGTGGCCGTGGCCTGGTTGTCTCGTCGGTTGGCTTGCCAATTGATGGAGTTCAGCAACTTCAGGCGCGGCCAGCTGCTGGTTGGGTGACGGCCAGGGCTTGAGGGCCACTGCTGGCGGGATAGCTATTTGGGGCGCGGCTTTTGGGGGATTTTAGTCTGACCCATTTGCCGATTGACCATAGCTGGTTTTCCAGCAGTTTATCCCCAGCAGCTCTTCCAGCAGCCTCTGGTTCGTTTATCCCCAGCAGCTCTTCCATCATGAAACCCCCCGTGCTTCGGAGGGCACGTTAAGCCGTCGGTCCCGGCTGCTACTGTCATCTCGTAGCAGTCGTTATTTACTGGGATGGCGCAAAACTCCCTCGTAGGAGTAGGTGCCGCAGATTATCGCTCGAACCCCCGAGGCTGAAATTTTGCACAGATGACCTAGAAAACCCGGAGATTGTCTTAGGCTAAGTCCCGTTCACGTTGGCCTCCTAGGCTCTTCTAATCGATATTCAGATGTCAACAATATCGAAAAAATAGGAAATATTTCACTATCAACATGCATGGACCAACAAAGCAAGGCAAAGTTTGCGTCAATAATCGGCAAGCTGTCTTTTTATCAACAAGGGCTGTTTGTGTTTCTATGTTGCGTCAACAAGGGCTGATATTAAATGCTTGATTTAAGGAGGCTTTAAGTTTAAGAGGATTAATAATAATAATGACTCAAGTTAGGAGGATGCCCCAAACGGTAAAAATTTTGGGAACCTTAAATTGAAATTAGGAGCCTCAATTATTTCTATTTGATTTTAATAAGTAAAGCTTCCTTCCAACGGATAGTCGCTTCGCTCTGTGTTGTATTGATTGAGTTATTATTTAACCATTTTCGAGTTATAATTTAACTTTAGGAGGTTGTTCTCTTTGCCTACAATTGTAATTATCCCGGGCAACGCCGGGTACTCTGCTAGTACTTAATAAGCTGCGAGAGGAAGTAAAGACGTACAAGCGGTCGTTGCTTGTTGCTTGCCTGCGTTAGATCTCTGTCGAACCACAAGCAATCGCACAGACTTAATATGACCATTTCCTGGACACTGAAAACCGGGACAGGAAAGGTAAAAAGGTAAAAAGTGCTACCTTTTTCAGGTATTCCTATCTACTTCATGTATTCCTACTTACTTCAAATGCTTCATGAATTTCCTAGATATTTCAAATATGCCATGAAAAAGACGCCGTGACTTCAAATTCCTTCATATATTCCTTCGCAACAGACAAAACCGGGACAAAAATGCGTCCCAAATGACTTATTCAGGACTTGGGACAGATAGCAAAAAATCGGGACTGTCCCGGACAATCCGGGACGTTTGGTCACATTATACACACTGCACTCCATCCCGAACTCGTTGTCGATAAACATCTTTTTGAAGCGATTATTACTCGACGGCCATCTCGCTTCCCACACATAGAATTCTTATAATATTGCACGGTCGACGACGGTAGAGACAACGAGAATCTCATCGGAGGTATCGATGTCCATGGGCATATAACTCTTAGTAATGCCTGCACTCGTACTAGTCTGGAAGACGTCCTCCATTTTAGCATTTTTTTCTCCCTGTAGAGTCTGGTCCGTTGGGTACAGGTGAGTGGCACCTTTCTTCTAATCGTTGTTTCCTGTAATTTCGATTGTATAAATTCGCTATATGCCTCGACATTTTCAATTTTTCGCAGTATTCTTCGTAATTTAGTTTTTTATTTATTTATATAGAAAAAAGATAAACACCGTATCACCACGCCAAAGTCTTGCAGTCATTGTTGATGCTGCCTCACTTAAGTAATCGCAAAAGTCCTCGTTAAACAAAGCAAACAACGACATCACAATTTTTTAACTCTGACAAAAATTCCCGTTCAGCTCCAAGCAGATTGAACTTGAAAAATAAATTTCCATAGAAAGGAAGAGAGTAAAATAAAAACTGACTCTACTGGCAGATGCGTAAACTCTTATCCAACCTATATACACTGTCGTATCAATGATTTATGACCAGCACCCCTTGAAGGCATACGCATGGTTCGCCCCAACAACGATTACACATTGCAAAATTTGCATAACAGGCTGAGAAAACTTTAAAGCTGGTGCATCAAACGGCAGGTGCACGAGCTTCAAGATGGGTAAACGTCCGGACTTAACGGACATCCAAAAAGGGATGATAATAGCCTATTGCAGCAAGGGTGGCACTATCTCCAAAACGGCGAGATTTGTGAACTGTTCACGGTCCGCTGTAGTGAAGTGTGGACAGCAGAGACAGAAATCGCATCCCAACGCCGTCACTGTAAAGGGTCAGAGCCATCGAACAACGGAGTGAATGGCGCCTACGAAGACTCGTAAAAGGTGACAGGAGAGCCACAGTCCATCAACTGACCACCAGATTCAACAGCGGTGCCAACAGACGTGTATCCGACATTACCTTTGAACGCACCCTGCTACGGATGGGCCTGAACAGTCGACGCATGGTTGCTACACTCATGTTGACCAGGGGTCATCGTCAACGATGCCTAGACTTTGCTCATTTGCACGTGAGCACCGCCATTGGACCACAGACGAGTAGGCTAAGTCGCCTTCTCCGACGAGTCCAGGTTTTTGCTCCTTAAGATTGATGGTCGATGGCGAGAGCATCGTGAACGCCATGAAAAGAGACTGCAGGAGGCTATTATGGGCAGGAAACATGATAGTGGGGTATCTTTTGTGTGGAGAATCTTTTGTTGGGAGCAGTTAGGCCCACTTATTCGTCTAGAGGGCTATCTGAATGCCTGTGGCTATCTGTCAATCGTAGCGGACCAGATGCACTCGTACATGCTCACGATGTTCCCCCAATGTGATTTTCTGTTCTAGTAGGAACAATGCACCTTGCCACAAGACACGTCTCTTTCTGGATTGGTTCGTGGAACACTCCACTGGTTTTCGAGTGCTCCCTTGGCCCACTAATTCGCCGGACATCAGTCCAATCGAACATCTGCGCGAGCATCTTTATCGCCATGTACGACAGCTGGGCCCTCCACCTATGACTCTCGAAGCTTTGTGGACAGCGCTTCAAGCGGAATGGACTGCCATATCATCGGACACATACCGTGCACCTCTTGCGTCCATGCCACGACGCCTAGCAGCGGTTATAGCGGCGAAGGGTGGCTCCTCCCATTACTAAGCGAGTGGTCATAATTCAGTGATATTGACAGTGTATATGCGCAACTTGACTATTCTATGCACGGTTTTATTTTATAATGCTTCAAAATCTATCTTATTTACGTTACATCCATATTTCAAACTGCATCCTGATTTATAAGCTGTATTCACGTCAAAAAATCTGTTAAATAAACGTTGCATGCATTTCTTACTTTTATGTACATTTCTTATAATTTTAATTTAATTTTTAATTTTTAAACGAAAATAAATTCTTTTTTTAATCTATCATAATATCAACCCATTTAAACGAAAAAAATCCTATACTTAAAATACTGAAGTAACGTGCTTAATGTTTTTAACGCCATCTTTCCGTGTCATTAAGCGGTGATACGAATCACCTGATCTAAAACAATGGAAATTGCCACGCAATCTATTCTAACCACTATGCTCGAGTTCTCGTGTTCGTTAATATACGAAGGGCGTTCAAATTTGACCGGACTTTATTTATTGTAAATTTCATTGTTGTAAAAATTTAAAAATTCATTATAGATAAAATAAAATTGAAACTGACTTTGAGGAGGTGTGGATGCATAAAAAATAGAAGGTAAGAGGCAACACCTTTAATGCCACACCTGTCATGCAAATGCAGCACCGCTCATCCGGTTGCCATGACAACGGATTGTTTGTTTAAACAAAATAGCGGGCAGCGATCTGTCGACCAAAGTGGAACTACGAAAAATCTTTAATTTTCTCCACAACGAAGGTGAGAAAGCATGTGAAATTCATCAGAGACTTCAAAGACCGTTCACCGAGTCATGTTTGTCTCGATCATCAGTCTTAGCTTGGTGCCAAAAGTGTGAAAAAGGGCGAGAATCCACCGGCAATGAACCTCATAAGGCATGGCCAGCAACTGCTGTCAGTGGTGCATCATCGCACGAACAAATTAGCTGATAAACGACAACAGGTGGATTCATGTCCGATAATTGGCTTCAATACTGAACGTCAGCACTGGCAGTGTGGAGACTATCATCCACGATAAGCTTAAATTCAACAAGATCTCTGCCAGATGGGTCCCTCAGCAACTCTCCGAGGATCACAAAACCACCCGGCTGGAAATCTGTTCTATGCTGCTGTAGCGATATCATACAGGGAAGGTGACAGATTCCTAAGGAGTATTGTGACCACTGAGAAGACATGGATTCATCAGCATACTCCTAAGAAGCAAGCGTGAGAGCATGGAGTGGTGACACACTGACTCATCACTACCGAAGAAATTCAAGATGAAACCACCGGCAACGAAAGTGATGGCGATTGAATTCTGGGACATTGAGGGTATCATTCATGTCGATTTTCTGAAAGAACTTCGAACCATAAATGAACCCTACAACTGAGACATTTTGAGGACATCCCTGAAGCCGGCAAAAGGAAAAAGCGACCAGGACTCCTTACCAGTGTTTTTTGTTTTCTGCAAGAGAATGCCAGACCACACACAGACAAACTGACTATGGACACACTGACGGAACTCAGATGGGACATCTTATCACATCCTCCGTACAGCTCTCCCCGAGTGACTATCACCTTCTTCGACCATTGAAAGAGTTCTTGGTGAGGCAGAGGTTCGGCTCCTATGAGAAAGTGAAAAAGGCTGTCCTGACGTGGTTTCAACATCAGCCTGAAGACATCTTCAGAACCGGTATCCAAATGCTCCCAGAAATCTGGAAAAAATGTGTAGAGAAACAAGAGGAGTTCTTTGAGAAATAACTGCTGTCTGTGTCTTTTCTGTAGTTTCCTGATTGTATAAAAAGTACAGTGCAGATCAAATTTGAATGCCGCTTGTTTCATCATCATCATCGTTTATCACAGGAAGAGATACATCGCGATTTTAGGTTGCCAGGTAAAAATCATTGATAATGAAAAGCAGCAATCACATTTAATGTACTACTTAACTGATCACTTCAATTCATTTTATAGACATTTGTCTTTAACTTCGTAAGAGAGCACTAATCTCCAAATAAGAGAATGTAATTCATCTATATTTTTACAGCTTTAAAATTATTTTTGTATTTGCTTATTTTGGTTATGCGGGTGTAACTACTGATAAGCAAAAAGCCTTCCCTTTCACTTCCATCAACCTTTTAAAAATTCCAGACAAGAACAATACGCAGCCAAAAGCCAGTAATTGAGTGGTTATAATGAATACTGCAATGTGCTTTCTGCAGTTTACCTCTTGTCGGGAATACTCAACACTTTTCCTGGCCTTTCATTCAAATTAATTAACATTAAAAATAAAAGCAAAAGAATATTAGCTATTTTTCAAGGGAAACGATTAGCGTAAATATTTTGTTATACACTTTTATTTAACTCCACTTATTTGTGTTTGTGAACAAATTTTATACTCAGTATTCTACTGTTTAAGTTTAGCGAGAATGTCATAAACGTTTAGAAATGAGAAGTTACAACAATAACTTGAATATGAGCAAAGAGGAACAAACTTGAAGAGGAGCAAAGCGACTGTTGACAAAGTTTTCAAATGCGCACGGCCGTCTATATCTATTAGGCCTGACAACTGAGGATTAATGACGTCATGCTAGAGGTCGGTTGCCGCGGAAATCCCTTCTCAACGGCAATACTTTAACATTGAAATGCTGGAGTATTCGTTTAACTTGATTAAACATAATTTGTCTTCAATTAAAGTATTTCAATGTTAAAATATTTCCGTTGAGAAGGGGGTTCCCAAGGCAACCGACCTCTAGCAAGACGTCATCAATCTTCAGTTGTCAGGCCTGATAGATATAGACGGCCGTGACGATACTGATAATGACGGGATATTTTCTTTTTTTAAGTTTTCTAATAACGTTCATGCGGTTTTGATGAATTTTTTTTTAAAGTTCAGAATTTCATGCTTAGCAACTTTGCAATTAGGCATTTTCTTCTATATATTACGGTTTTTAATTTGCACTTGGCCCTATTTTTATATTAAGGAACTTAAGGTATTGGGCCATCAGATAGGGCTGGCCAGTGGCCGAGAGGGCTAGGGCGTGGCTTTCTAGTTCTCGAGTCCGCCTGGTCGTGGGTTCGAATACCGCCGTGGGCATGAATGTTTGTGTTTGTCCTGAACTGCGTACAGATATAACTTGGGTAAAAGGCGCAAAATGACCGTAGTAGTCGACACCAAAAATTCTAATAAACCAATCAACCAGCCATCAGATAGGCCACTGACCATTACAATCATGTCTAAAAGTTGCATAGTGGTCAGAATTGCTGAATAAATAATCAAGAAATAAGAAGTAATACGATAGATATTTAATAATGCCAACGCGTTTCGAAAAAATTTCATCATGGGGCAAATAGAGATATAGAGGGTAAAAAAACCGAGACTCCCGAATTGATGGTTTTTGTCCTCCAATCAGAGAAAAGCTGGAAAGAGCTAATCGCTGATTGGCGTCCAAAGTAGCCACGTTACAGCAGAATAACAGAATATTATAAAACAGAATATAAATATACATTAACAGAATGTATATTTTATAACATATACAGGAACAAAAACAGAGCAGAAAAATAATTAAAAATGAAATTCTGTCTTGATCTGGTTCGTTGATGTTTCTTCTGTTTTGCTGGTTTATAATGTTATTGACGGCAACTAGGATAGAATTTTTCTCAAAATTGGCCTGGCCATTTAGGATCTTATTCGGGAATTCCTTTGTAAATCTTCTGATCGTCAGGATCTTCTGTGCTCGCTGAAACTCTCCTTGAAAGACCTTTTTGTAGCCGACGTAAAGGCTTGACAATTGGGGCAGTTTAGTCTAAATATGCCACTTTGGAGAAACCAGGGCTGCTTTATAATTTCTTCTGGGATTCAGAACGCGTTTGCAGTTATTGGCTGTCCTTAATGCTATGCTGAGACCCCGTTCTCTAAATATGTTCGATATCCTGGTAATTTCGGGGCATGTATAGGTGAATGAGATGTAGTCTTTGGTGTTGATCTCGTTATCAAGATGACGATACTCAAGGTAGAATCTGACCACAAGAATACTGACTCATGAAGCCCTAATGATCAGAAGATTTACAGAGGATTTCCCGAATAGGTTTCAAGGAAGCTGGTTTAGTGGAACCATTATGGTTCATTGGAACTTTCAATGCTAAAATATAGCATGTAATATATCAAACGATTTGGAATGATGTGTCATGAATTAATATAACGTAATATTAATGATAGTTGAAATTGGTTCAAAGGAACGTGGTTAATGGATCATTACGGTCCATTAGAAACTTAAAATATTAACATAGGGCGGTTTAGAATATGGTTCCGCGAATGGTTTAGTTTAACTTTTCGGTACCGTAAATTGGGGTTACTTGAACCCAAATAACAAGCTTTTTTAAACAATTCTTCCTATTGATAGACTTAATAACACTAATTCTGCTGTTAACTTAATTTATATTAAATTTGTGACATTTTCTTTTAAATTATATGTTTATTGACTCAATATTTTAACTTAGTATATATGTATTAAATTATGGAAATTTGGGTTCAAGTAAACACTGGCTGGGGTAATTTGAACCCACGCTACATTTGCAATGAATTAAGCAATTATAATGGAAAATGGGTTCATGTTCGACCTAGGTTTTAGAGATGAAACACTTACCAGACATTTTAATTGAAATTTTTTTTATTTTTAATCATTTATCTTGAAAAAACATCATAAATTCGGTAAATTTAAATGAATTGCTAACAAATAACTCAGCTTGCACAGATCATTGATGCATTTCATGACATGTTTTCATTAATTAGAAAAATCTATCAGCAGACCAATACATTCAAAATTACAGACTCGGAACGTCTTTGAAACTTTTTTTGATTTGGGTCCAAGTAGACCACCAGAGTTCAAGTAAGCCCAATTTACGGTACTTAGTTATGTTATTCCTTAATGGTTTATTTAATATATCTCTCCATTGAAAATCGCTAGGTGGGGTCGTGAAGGTATCATTTGTGCACATGCCAATGAACCGATTTAGATAATATTTGTGATTCTTCCGTGCCATGAACCGTATTCATCGACTGACGTAAACAGATTTTGAAAATATTTCATAGCCTCGGAGGAATTATAGTTACAGAAAGACAGACAGACACTTTTTCCCACAATGATAGCATAAAGAACCTTTCGGTACTCAATAAACCATTAAGGAATTACATAACCAAGTACCGAAAGGTAAAACTAAACCATTCGCGGAACTATATTTTTAAACCGCCCAATGTTAACATTGTAAGTTTCTAATGGACCATATAGATACCATTAAACCACTTACCTTTGAAGCAATTTCGACTATCATTAATTTTACGTTATATTCATTCACATCATTGCAAGTTATTTGATATATTAAATGCCATGTATTAGCATTGAAAGTTCCAATGAACCATAATGGTTCCAGTAAACCAGGTGACTTTGAACCAATTTCGACTATCAATAATTTTACGTTATATTCATTCATGATACACCATCCCATTTTGTTTGATATATTACATGCCATATCTTATCATTGAAAATTTTTGAGGGTGTCAAGGGTACCATCAGAGCACGTGTCACTGTTTCGATTAGAATCATTTTCAAAATGGTTCATTTCCTGAAACATATTTATCAATTGACGAAAATAATCATTTATATCCACTTCTATTTCGTAACTAGCAAAGGTACCCGGCGTTGCCCGGGAGAATTACACTTATAAGTAAAGAGGACAATCTCAAAAAATTAAATTAAATTTGCAATATCTTAAAAATAAACACATGAAAATGCTTATAATTAATACAGTAAAAATTCTTAATGAAAATTCGAAAAAAAAAATTTTAATGGCTCACAATGGATGGATCTCTTTAAGGATACCGCTGCTAGTCTAGATCATTTCTTACTCACTTCAGATGTACACTTGATGTTGTTGCAATTTCCTCTCAACATATTTATCAACATATTTATCAACTGGCGAAAATAGTCATTTATATCCGCTTCTATTTCGTAATTACGATTTGTTTGATATATAACTTAATACAAGGTGATTATAATTAAAGTCCCTTTGTAAAAATGCTATAAAAAAACAACCATGAGTCCGAATGACTTCAAATTTGGACTGAGCATTCTTGAAGAAGGGGCATTTGATATGGATAAGAAAAAAAATAGTTCCAAAATTTATCACTAGATGGCGCTGTAAGCGGCATATTATGCCTAGGAGGATTTGTACTATGCAAATTGAAAGATACGCATGCGCATGAGACATTACATGTGTTATAAAAACGCAGGCCTCATGGCGTTCTCGTCATATTTGTATCTCATCATGTGCTTTTTATGCGGTTTTTGGCCCAAGGACAATTAAAAACCGATTTTTCCCATCCGATGTGGTACGACCTTGCCGTGGTGGATGGGCTTTGCACTAACAGTGCCACAACTGTTAAATGACTTGAAAGTCATGTTTTCCATCATCAAACCCGAAGCAATCATGTTCATTGACCGGTACAGTTGATTTTTTGCTAATACTGTACTGTATAATAAAAAAAAATCATGTTTAACTTGTTTTAGTGTCAATTGCATTCCTTGACCAACTTTAATGTAAAAACATCATGCCATAAACAACTCATGCCAAAGCCGTCGTATTTCAATTCAAAATGTCACTTCTAGCTGAATCCGCTTCCGTTATGCCGCTTACAGCGCCATCTAGTGATAAATTTTGGAACTATTTTTTTCTTATCCCATATCAAATGCCCCTTCTTCAAGAATGCTCAGTCCAAATTTGAAGTCATTCGGACTCATGGTTGTTTTTTTATAGCATTTTTACAAAGGGACTTTAATTATAATCACCTTGTATATCTCTCCATTGAAAATTGCTAGATGGGTCTGAAGGTACCATTTGTGCATGTGCTATTGAACTGATTTAGATAATATTTGTGATTGGTTCGTGCCTTGTACCATATTCATCGACTAACGAAAATAGTAATGAATAACCGCTTCTATCTCGTCCTTACGATTTGTTTGTTACACTCACAGCAATATGCGGTTAATATGACCTGCTTATGAGAGTCCTATGATTCTTCCAATACGACCCATTTAAGAGAGTCATTGGACACAGATGCCAGAAAGAGTTGTTTGGCCCAAATTTCCGAGTCGCCATTCTCGGGTTAATTGACTCGACTGTACATGACTTAAGACTCGTTAACGGAATGTTTACTATACGCGTGTATACCTATTTACACATTTTTACATACATATATATATATATTTACAGTAATTTACACATTTATATAGTCATATTTACTCAAATTTACTCACGTGTATACACAAGGTTACACACGGGTAAATACGTATATACACCTATTTACACAAGTTTACACACATTTATACATATATGTGCACAAATTTACACTTGTACAGAAAATTTACTCATCTGTACAGTTTATTTACACAAGTTTACACACATTTATACATATATGTGCACAAATTTACACTTGTACAGAAAATTTACTCATCTGTACAATTTATTTACATAAGCTTACACAAAATATGTACATAAATTTACAGACTTGTATACACGATATATACAAGTTTACACATGGGTATACACGTATTCACACAGGTTTACATACGTCTATAAACCTAGTTACACACGTTTACACTTCTGTAGCCTATTTACACTTTAATACACACAGGTACACAAATTTACACACGTGTATACACCAATTTACACAGGCTTACACACCTATTGACACAAATTTACACACGTGTATACTGATATTTATTTGTATACTGACCTGTATTTGTATTTTATCATCTTTATAGTCAAAATTCACTAGCAGAAGATAGAACTCCAAGCTTGTAGGCAGAAAAAAGTATTTTAATGATAAATCTGTTGCTAAATTCTAAAATAACGATCTGATAATAAGTTGACAGCTCTTGAACGGTAGACAACAATAGGAAGAGAAACGACATCTCTTTATAGCTGCCGCCACATAGGCTAAGGTCAAAAACCCTCACCGGTGAGAGAATGATGACATAATTTCTCACTGGGCTAACCGTCTTTTTCTCGGTGAGGACGGTGAGACTAACCGATTAGGCATAGCAGCACTAACTGGCGTTTCTGACCGCGTTAAAATGACGTCACAAATTTCTCACTGGGATTTCTGACCGACCAAGCGCTAACTCTTCTCACCGGTGAGAGTTTTTGACCTTAGCCATAAGTTGAACGATAGGATGACGTCATTTCTAACGCCAGCCAATAGATGTTAACGGGAAGTAAATCGATGAAACGTCCGCTTTCGTTTTCGAAACATTGTTTTCATATTTATATGTAGTTTCCTTTTTCGTTTTTTCTTTTATATAGATAAATGAAATTAATAAATGAAATTAATAAATTAATAAATTAAAAAAATGACGCAGAATAGTCCACTCGAAGGCAATTTGTTTTATATTATGACTTTTAATAGGCTTCCCACGTTTCAACGATATCTCCACCATTACTATAGTAGAACATGTGCATCATGAGTAAAATCCAGACAAAGCATATTGATGAGAAGACTTACTGCGCATGTCAAAAAGATCGTTCAACTTACGTGGCGGCAACTATAACATTTTTTAAACATCAATTTTTTTTAAATAAAGACATTTATTAATTTAACAATACCTTCAACTTCTAATGTACAATGCAATAAATTCACCATCACCAATAGAATTGATATGCACAAAAATCAAGGGATTATTTTTGTTGTAACCATAACATCGTTCTCATTATAAATCTACATGATTCCTTTTACATTCCTTTGGGTAGGCTAAATGGAAACTTTTACGTATTGCTGAAGAAGAAGGCTTATATTTGTATCCTTGGCAATCTGAAATGCAGAAAAAAGGATGAGTTTTAGATCAATGATTTACACTCCCTACAATAATGGAAATATTGTAAATCAAATTTTATTGTATATTAAATAATTTTATTTTAATTAATATCAAATTCGACCTCCGTGCTGAAATTAAGTCAGCCACCCTTCTTACTTTCGATAAGGCTCTGAAACACAGCTTCCGGTGTTTAGATCCATTCTTGCTGCGAGAAACTAGCCACGTAGTTAGCAGTCAATAATAATGATTGCTGTTCAGTGGAAATGCATTTCAGATCACAACGAGTAATTAAAAAATAATCGTAAAAATAATGAATAAGAAAAAGTGTTAGCAAATAAATTTAGAACTATTAAATAAGTATAAGTTACATTAGGAAAAAAGTATAACTTACTTAGATTCCTGTTTTCGTTCAATTTTTTCTTGAACTGGTAAAATTTGAAGGAGCAAGACGAACAACGTTGGTGAATGGCTTATTCAACGTTGGGTTTTTGAGGGAGCCTGTTCTCGCACTCAGAGTTGAATAGACTATCTCTACTGATAGATAGTCTCTAGATAACTTGTCCCATCCATAGTTCATATTAAAGAGTAGTATTAATTCTTACTAATTTTGTATTAATCTTCTTACTAACACGAACGGCGAAATCGTCCAGTATCGCTATCCGCCATGTTTTCTTAATTTCATTTCGTATCTCTACCGGAAATGATTCACATTTCCTATGACTTGGCTCGAAAAGCTGTGTATGGCCGTGACTACCGAGAGAGAAGGACTACGCAATGAAACTGAATACATTGTTGCATCATCATAGATAGTGCAAATTCAGGGCTTATTATTGGTAGAAATACGAATAACAATGCACTATCTATGTGATGCAACAATGTATTCAGTTTCATTGCGGAGGCCTTCTCTCTCGGTGGTCACGGTATGGCGCTGTTAGATGAGTCGGGGGTTCGTAAACACTTGAAGATGGATGGTACAACTTATCTATGAAATACTGTATTCTTATAATCGAGTCAGAGAGCTATAACCTAATAAAATGAGTCCTACGATCTGCAAATTGCTGTGAGTGTATATTTCTTAATATAATGTCCTATTAAAAATTGCTTGGCGGAAAAATAGAGGTACCATTTGTTATGAACCAATTTAGATAATATTTTTAAATGATTCGTGCCATGAACCATATATATCGACTGACGAAAACAGATTTTGAAAATCTTTCATAGCCTCGGAGTAGTTGGAGTTACAGGCAGACAGACATACAGACACGTTTCCCCACCCTGATAGAATAAAGCACTTTTCGGTACTTAATAAATAGTTGCTACTCTAGCAATCACACTTTTTTGCCAAAAAGGAAATTAATGAACTAATATCTAACGTAAGCTCCCGATCCGATACACAAATTTCTGGCTGGTAAGACACCATTACCAGACCAGCCGGATTTAAAAACCAGAAGAGTTTCCCGCTGGTTAACGATGGGCGAAAATACACCACTAATCAGTAATGGAATGTCACTTCTTTCAATTAATAACAAGAAAAACATTCCCAGCTGGAATTTTCCAAGACAATTGATGCGTTGTTAAAATTAAATTATGAGAGGCTAACTAACTTGGACGCAATTACTGTCCGCGCGCCACGAGAAGGCCGCTGAGTTGCTTAATGTGCTCGTACCATGTCGCTGCTGTTGCAGATGAATCTATTCAGTGTTGGGGGACAAACAGCCAAAATTTGAGTCGATCCATGTTCCATCGATATAAACAATAGGACGATTTAACCTCCCCCCTCATTTTTTTAATCAAACAATTGATTTTCTCGAACGTAGTATTTAGAAAATGAAAAAGAGCTCTGTCTTCTTTCGTTTCTCATCATTTCCGAAAGAATGATATATGACATGCCACATGTTGCCATAGTTCTAAAGACCAAGTGACTGCCACCCCCACAACTCCAACCCAATTGGGACAATTTGGCCCAAACTTTAAAGTAATGTTGAACTTGTTTAGAGTAATCTGCATATCGAATTTCACTCCTTTATATGCATAAATATGCGTAGACTATTTGGTCCCCTCTAATTTCCGCCCCCGAAACTCCGACCTCAGTGGGCCAATCAAAACTCAACTAAATAGTGAAGATGCACATGCCCATAGTAAGCTACATTCCGAATTTCAACCTTCTATCTCAAAAAATGCGGAAATTATGAAGGGGATGGTCGGACAGGCAGACGGACATTGTGAAAACAGTAAGTAGCTCCATTCTTCCGCTACTTAATAATCAAGAAGCTTCACCGGTATTGAATAAAGTTATTACAAGCATCTATAATGTATATAATGTAATTTAAGTAAATGCATAAATGAATTCTTCTCTGAATGTAGCAGGGGTCGGACTAAACGTAGATTTCTTAAAAAGTAGATGATTCTACGAAGGTTTTGAAGCGTCTTATGAAAGTACAAGTACTACCTACTAAAAAGTAATACTTGTACGAATACTCCTACCATTTCAGCGCAAGAATTTCCGAGATACACTGACTAATTACGGTAGAAAGTTGCTAGGAAATGGGTCTCTCACGGGAATAGGAGGGGGAGTTCAAACCGTACGTAATACATGTAACCGTACAGCGCGTCGTACGAAGGTGATCGACTCATCAAACAAGAGTTCGATGGGGGAGTAACTATAATAATGATAATAACAATAACACCCGTAGGCGCTAATCCTACTTCCTATACATCTTATGCATCCAGTGACTAAATCGGACCCACAGCAAATTTCTTATCACCCACGTGGGGTTAATTAAACAGGGAATTTGCTAACCTTTTTCTGTGTGATTCGCTATCTGAATATCTCTGGAAATGAAACGAAATTTTCACGAATACAAAACAAACAGTTTTAAAGCGAAATAAGTAAAAATGCTTGCTTTAACACGGCCTTTCAATGTTAAGTCTACGGGAGCTGCTGTCGCCTGCCTCACTGCATAGTGCTAAGTTTTCTCACTTGGAGGTGTTAGTTGAATCTGACGGTGACTATAGAGCTTTGGGTTCTTTTACAGTTTATATTTTCATGACACCCTATTAAAGTTAGTGTATATTTTCTACTTTATTCTAATTTGCAATAAAATTAGTATAAACTTGTTACTGGATGATTCAAAAATGCATTAAAATACGCGAAGAAATGGCGGCATCGCTAAACATGATGTCATATTTATTTAAATAGCATGATCCAGTGCTGATCTATATAGGGCAGATTAATCCTCAAATAATTAAATACATGTATTACAAAATCCAGGAAATTTTGAAGCTAAGACAGATGGTATTGCCTCAGCGAAATTCCAAGAACTATGAAATAGTCATGAGCGTGATTTCACGACCTGTGATTTTTTCACTGATAGTGAAATATTACAGGTAATCGCTGCTACTCTCGAACATTCGAAACCGTTACCAGTGATTTTCACAAGCAGTGTTGCCAGTTTTTTCCCAACTGAGCACGCGGATTTCCAAGCGCAGAGAGTCCAAAAAGCGCGAAGCTTTTAGGCGGCCCTCTGGTGGAAAAATTTACCATTACACAGTTTCATGGTCGCTGCCTTCCTCCAAAATGTTTCACCACAGATTACCAAGTAGACAGATGCGACATAAGCCCTTTTTAACAATGGATATTGGGTGCGCTTTTTAACAATGGATGAACGGTCGTGCCCTCAAGTGAAAAAGAGGGGAATTACTTGACAATGTATACTCTGCAATGGAAAAACAGTGTATTTGAGTTTCAAAATTAATCGGAAAAAACGAAATGATAGTTAAAAAAAAAAAAAAAAAAAAGTTAAGTAGAAAGTATTTTAAAACCTTTGCCATGTATTTTAATCAATCTTGACTTAATATTTCACTCACATTTCATTCATATTTCATTGATAAAATACAGACAAAAAAAAAACAAACAAAAATATGGAGAAAATATGTTATATTTAAAATAAAACATTTTATTTAAAACTATTGAGAGATGTGCTAGCGAAAAAATGTAAAAATTTTCACAAAAAAAACAAAAAACGGGAAAGCAAACGAAACGTAGTTCTCATGGCATTTCCATTACAATGAAACATAGTTCCCCTCTTTTTCACCAGGATCGCTGGCATACCACGCGCAACCGCCAACACCTCCTATAACTACAAGCCTAGACACAAAGATTGTGACGTCATTCACCTTAGGCTGGAAGGGGGAGAAGGTATGCATAAGGCTCAAGAATGGATCAGAAGTTTCTGAATGAATTATTATTAAGTTAGGAAAGGGTACATATAATTTTTAATTTATTATTAATTTTGGAAAGATTATTTTAATATAATATAAAGTTACAAATCATAATTTTGGAAAAAAAATGTTCGTCATTGAAAAAATAACTTAATTGAATAATTTGTTAAAGAAAGATTTTCACTAAAAATTATCAATCATTTATAATTAAACAATTATCTGGCTTTTTCCAAATATTTTAATTTTAATTTTATTTATTATTTATTTTGTCAATTATTATTTATTTTTTATTTTTATTTAATAACTATTATTTATAATTAAACAGTAATACAAGCAATCTAAATCTATAAAAAGCTGTAATACAATCTTTCACCATTTAAGTCATCTCAACTAAAAGAGGACTCTCAGTTTTGTATATGTATTCATTATTGATATTAAGAATTCATGTTTTAATTCTAAATGTGTGGTATTGTAATAAATTACAAGTTATTATTACATATCTACAGATTTTTACTCTTAGTAATTATAAAATAAACGCTATATTTAATTTTTAATAACTTCATCAGAGCTGCAGAATTGATTTGATTATTTAATGACTAGATTAATATCTTTGACAGGTATAAAAATATTAATAGTGTTCTGCAATTTAAATTTTCATAATTTATACTACTGATAAAGAATCTACAAAAAATATTCAAAGTACTCATCTACAATAAAATGAAATTTTTATTAAATGCATGCAAACAAAATAAAATCTTATTTATAAAACAAGTTTAATAGCATTTTAATTTAGAGAGAAAATGAAACTCACATTTTCAGATAATGAAAAACTTATAATTTTAATTGATAAATAATTGATAAATTAATACACTATATACAATGATAAATTTTAAAATTTCCACTTATATCAAAACATTTATTTCACATTATTTTCCACATGTTAAAGTCTTTATTTTCTTTCTTTTTGATTACGTATTAAGAAATCATTTATTTTTTTGCAATAGTTTTTAAGAAATATGTTTGTTGTAGTACATATCAAAGATTTTAATACCATATCTGACGAGTGTCCATTTTCACATATGTCGAATGGAAGATATTTTTCATCAGCAATCAAGATATCATAGGTTATTCTAAAAACAACAGCCTTTAAATTATTCTGTTTCAAAAACTCTTGTTCACGTTTCGGTGATAAAAGTTGCTTTAGAATGACATAGTTATATGTGTGCCCTGTAGTGCGTGGGAGGGGGGGTGCCGTAAGGACCCCCTTACGATAATTCACTCCCAAGCACAACAGGAGCGGGTTTTTGGACTTGCACGGGGTGGATGTTATATTCGCAAGGAGTAGAGGCTGACAAACGATAAATTATTCATTTTAATTGCTTATAATCAATAATTATAAATGACTAATTATCAATCATTACTATTGAAAATTGGGGCCCCATATCGGAAAGACATAAACTTTAACAATCATATCAAAATTAGCCAATAATCAATGAACTTGTTAAAAATAACGCGAAATCTTCTGAATTTACAAACATTTTAATTAAAAACGTGCACCAGCACATGGGGAGCCAATGAGCCCATCATCCTGTATGCCCAATCTGTAATGGCCTACAACACAGGCCGCAAGTACCTGACGAGAGTGAATAGATTGTGAGACCTATCCCACGAAAGCGTCACGCCCTCCTTTGATTTGTTGCCAAACAGTGCTACAAATTAGCGCTGCACCTGCTTGGTCAACCAGGGGAGAGAGCATTAACCCCTCAACAACAACCTTTAGACCTTTCACTGTCCGCTCATAGACACTGTAGGCTTCACTCTATTCACTCATGTATCACAATACCTGTAGGCATACGTTCAGTAAACGTTCATGGAAAGCCCCCATGTGACAGGCTTCGCTTCACAGACGCTAAATGGTTATGAATATTGTTTATTGTAAGCATTTCTGATTATCTATACAAATTTAACGCGATGTTGATCGCTTTCTCAATACCAGTGTGCTTCAGCGCCGTGCAATAAACAAATATTTAACTCAGATAGATTCTCATAAGAGAATTAACTGTCGATCTTGAACTATTAGTGGTAATCGTCACTTTCTTTTGATATGCACCTTCCCAAACGTTAAATTTCCCCACTGGTGATCGTAACTTCAAGTCTGTCTGTAATACTAAAATGGAACGATCTCACCGCTCTGTTGCTGACTCATTCTTATCTTGGTCGAGAACTTCGTTCTAGGTGCATGCCTTCATGTCCGCTCACTTCCGACGTATAACAGTCACGCTCATTAAAAGAAAAACATAGCCATCATCAATTTACAGGACAGATTACTTAACATTAATTTGTAACCTTCATACAGGCCTGCTTTCATCAAGCTCCTATTTTCCAGTAGCAGACGCATCCAGAAACATCATCGCTGCTAGCTCGGGAGGGGGGGACTCGAACGATCTTTTCATTTTGTTATTTTTTTTTTAAAGCTTGCCTGCAAAAGGAAGACTGACAACGATCGCTCACTCTCCCAACAATCTCTCATTTCCTTCAGGTTTGTTGAGGCTCACATACTGAGAAAAGCTGCCCCAACAATGTCTGCTTACGATCATCCAAACAATTGCGGCAGCTTCCCTCAGATAACTAAAAAAAAACTGTTTCCAACAATCAGGAAAATATCACCTACGTACTACAAAACATAAAAATTCCTATACAGTAACTTGACTTATTTTTATTAACAATATTCGCAACCAAACCCACCACACAACTCTTACACCATTACCGCAACACAATCGCTACAAAACTCATTTATTCAACAAATACACTTAAAACACAGAAATTTGCATAAAGGACACCAACCAACTATAAAAAAAAACAGAAAACAAAACGAACTCAAAACACACACTGACACCAGTCACATATGAAACTGCTGTAATAACTTCTTCACAAGGATATTTTAATCCTCCACGATCAAATGCTTTTATAAGGTCGTAGCTTTCAACGAATTCCAAATCTGTTGCTAAAAGAAGATTTTTTTTGCAATCCACACACTTTGTCTTTTTTAAAAGTGTGTGCACACAGTAACCAGCCAAGTATGTTAAAACTGGTACCAAATTATGCACTCCTTTGATATCTTCGCTACTGACAAATATTTGAAACTGAGAAAAAGATGATTTCTATTAAGTTTGTAATACCACTTAAATCTCCTACATTAACTTGTCCATGCTGATGGGAATTCAAATATAATGGAAGAACAGTCTGTAGCCGTAATTTTTTCTCAGTTTCATAAATTTGCGTAAGGGATATGTTATACTGAGATCCCGCTAAATTCCGATAGCGTCCAAAGCGATCTTCTAATGCATCAGTTTTCAATTTTCCAGTCAGTACATATTGAAACTTGAGTTCTTCAAAGCAGTACTTTGATATTTCCAATATTGCATGAGTGCTATGTTTCACCGCCATGTGTGTCTCTTTTGTAAAACAGCCAGTCTTGCATTGATATGCTTCCCAACGTTCCAACCAATTCCATAGTTTATTTAAAATTTGTATTTTCACATCTTCTGGATCATTGGTTAATGGTTCCTGATGAACATTTCTTTTATGTTCACCCTTAAACATAGTTTTAACATTCAGAATATCCCACCAAGTAAAAATAACATTAATAAATTCAGCTGTTTCTTCACAATAGTCAATTTGATGATGTGAGCCTGCTTGACAGAGAGCTTCTGCCACTTTATTATTGAACACTTGAAGTGCCAGTTTCACACTTTGCCTCTCTAGACTGTTAGGAGAGAGTGCTTTAGCAGTCAGCGTATGAGCATACTTGACAATTGCCTCAAATTCCAACTCGTGAAGTTTTTTCAGGGCCTGGAATGGAGCACATTTGAGTGGCGGCAAATTATCAGTATTCAAATTCTGTTGGAAATTAGTGAATCCTGGAAAGTACATACACTTACCAGAATTTTTCTGGTTCAGCCAATTGTTTCTAATACACTTTAGTATATGGACACAATCAATAATGAAAAATAGTGGTTTTTCAGGGTCTGATGGATGTCTGTAAGCAATGCTTAGCTGTGGTGGTTGTGCGAAAAAAGACACAGCTTTTCTATTTATTGCATTATTATCAGTGACAATGGAAACGACATGATAGCCTATATTTCCCAGTCCTAAAATAATTTTTTTACAATAGGTATAAAGAGATTCTGCAGTTAATGTTTTAACAGGAAGTATGTGAATTACATCTTTATATGATGACTTAATACTTTGTATCATAAATACATGTGCTGAGGTAGCTGCTTTTTCAGAATTGTAAGATAGTCCAAATATGTCACCACCTTTATAATCTAAGAAAGGTTTAATATAGATTTCATCAATCATTAACGTAACACACAGATCATTTGAGCTTAAATGATTAAATTTTTGTTTGGCATATCTTAAAAAATGTTCGTCATGTTGTTCAATGCTTGGATTGATGTTATAACTGGAGCATAATCTTTGTAAAGTGCGAGGACGCGGCAAAATAATGTTCCCACTGTTTCGCAAAAAGTTGTATGAATGTGGTGATATTGTAAACATTAAGCAGCATAGTATCAAAAAGTCTGAACTGTAACGATATCTATTTTGATGACTATTTATTAAATTAGTTTGTTCTAAAATAAATTGTAAAATTCTCTGTTGGCTCTCATTAACATTTTTTAACAGAATATGAAGACAATTTTGCATTAAGCTGAAAAGTTCTTCAACACATTTTTCTTTATTAGGCTCAGATTTTAATTTCATTAAGTCAGACAGAAGTGAGCATATTTCATTCACATTATCCATTTTTGTAGGCAATTTGTAATTCCCAACTTTGTTGACATTTGCTTTATTATAAATTTAATAAGCACTCACCTGAAGATTTTTATCCACTACTACAGATAAAGCAATAACAGGAGCTGGTTCCACATCAACGCTTAAAAACAATATATGGTCCTTCAAATAAACCACACTGAAAAACTGAGGCACTTGCACATTCTTCAAGCAAACTGAGAGTTCATCCAATGTAGTAAAACAGAAGTTTTCTTCATATTCCTTCTGAATTTGTAAACTTTCGGGAATTGCAGATTCCAATGATGAACACTCTCTTGTTCTTTTTTTACTATCAGGATCTTCACGTGTCTTCTTGGATGAAGAAAGTTACTTAGGGCAACCATCAAAAATGGAAGGAACACTGTTGTTTTGCAATTGTTTTTGCTTTAATTTACACACAATTGTTTTGCCCGTTTTTTCATCGAAGAATTCAGACAAGTAGCGAAAATCTGTCTCATGGAAATGAAGTTCACAGACCTATAATAATAATTTTTAACATAACATTAGTGTTATAAAATTAAGCAACGATTATATAGATAATATCAGTTTAATATTAATGATAATAATCTAGTACGAGATCTACATCATTCATTTACTAATAGACGAAACTATTATATTCTCAACTTCAAAATTTGTTTCATAAAACTTATCTCGTGAATGGGGAGGTGGTAAAAATTAGGTAAGCTCACATCTTAAGCCCGAGTTCTATGGAGTAGGTGTCTTTTAACGAATGTGTCACAAATAAAAAGATAAGGTGAAAAGTGCAAAATTGTGATTTTTTTTTTTTTAATAAAATCAAAATTTACTTTTTGAAATTTCATTTATATCAAAATATTACATTCGATTAAATAAAGCATAAAAGCGAAAATTTATAAACACGAAATAACGCTATTTTTAACGCGTGCACCCCCACCCCTCGTTTTTATTCTATGTTTATCCATTATTACTTTAGATACTTCTTGTCTCATTAAACTATGATTACTTAAAATATGTTTAGAGGAGGTGTTTATTATATTTGTTTTATTACAGGTTTAACTAAAGGTTAAGGATGTAAATGATTTAACAAGAATTTATTTCCCACGAAGTTTTAAATTTAATGAAGCCTGATGTCTGTTTTGGTATTAAACGACTATATGTATTACAAAATTAAAAATTATAAGAATTGTTCTACTTACTTTGGAATTCTTTGTGATTTTAAAGTCCTTTCGTGGAATTGCATTTATCCACTTTTGTCGTAATTCACCATCGTTTGGAAATGAAAACACGGAAACTTTTGGTCCATTATCATAGTTTCCACGACACATGGGAACACAACATTTATATGGCATAATTACAGTAATAATAATAACAATAATAGATGATAATAAATAATAATAATAATAATAATAATAATTTGTGGTAATTGATATGAAGCACGTGGTAGTAAGTGATTGATCTAGCGTTTTGACCGAGCGATCTTAATCTCGAACCAAAGCGATCTTAATCTCGTCGTCAGATAAGGACTCGTAAGCTTCAGGACTCGTGTCGGGGCTTGTAGTTATAGGAGATGTTGCAACCGCTCACGTCCTCTAATGTCGTATCTGTCTACTCGGTAATCTGTGGTTTCACTGTCGGTTGGAATGTTGTGATCAAAAATTTCTGCCCAATCTGTGAACTTTAGGGATCTCCATTCACTTTCCATTTCTTGCAAATTTAAATCTGACATTTCTATCAAATCAAATGGCAGATTTTCAAAGTTTGAAAATAACTGATTCAAACAGTTGCCAGGTGATATTTGCAATTTTCTTCAACAGTGAAAAATTTGAAGGAAAGCGAGCTAAAATTTTCTGCCAAGCAATTTTCAAAAATTCCATGCATCTACTCTTAAAGAATGGTCGAAATAAGAATGGGTTAAATGAAGCAACCAATGAGAAGGCATAGACATGAAAATACGTTTAATAATCTGAAAGCTTTCGGATTGGTTTAATAATGGAAACAAAAAAGCCGCCGGAATATACACTGAGTTAGCAAAACTCATGGGATAGCAAGCACATTGATTGATGGGCATGGCTCACGAATTCACAGGGGTAACGGATTCTGGGAATGGACCATTAGACGTTGTGGGAAGAGCTTGGATAAGTGATTAATCAGAAATAGCACGTCGTCGCGAGTTGACGTCTTTTGAACGGGGTATGATAGCAGGTGCCCGACGCATGGGATGTTCCATTTCGGCAGTGGTGCAGGAATTTGGCTTTCCCCGCTCAACTGTCTCCAGGGTGTATCGGGAATGGCTGGATGAAGGCATCACAGTCCACAACAGGCACCATACCGGGCGTCCAGCTGCCCTGAATGATCGTGACCGGCGACACCTGGGACGAATGATTCAGAGAGACAGGAGCGCAACAGTGCAGCAAATCACAGACCAGTTCAAAACTGGCCGCACTAGAAACGTCTCTCGGTGGACAATCCGTCGAAATCCGCATGCCCTCGGGTTTGGAAGCCGTCGCCCTACACGGGTGCCAATGCTTACCCAGCGTCATCGGACACTCCGGCGTGCATTTGCCACCAACCATCTTGGCTGGACTCTGCAACAGTGGCGTAACGTCATATGGTCAGATGAGTCACGATATCAACTGTACCACGCTGATGGGAGGCACCGTGTGTGGCGCAGACCTCACGAAACGATGGATCCCGCATGCCAACAGGTGGTGGTGCAGGGTGGTGGGGCGTCAGTGATGGTCTGGGGTGCATTTTCCTGGTTTGGAATGGGCCCTCTGGTTATCCTGGACCAAACGTTGAATGGTCCACGGTATCGTCAACTCATCGGAGACCATCTGCACCCGTTTTTGACATTTCAACACTCTGACGACGTAGCAGTTTTTCAAGATGACAATGCTCCACCACATCGCTACAATGTCGTCCGCGAATGGTTCGAGGAGCATGCAGGAGAGGTCCAACGACTGAGCTGGCCAGCCCGGAGCCCTGACATGAATCCCATCGAGCATATCTGGGATGCTGTTGAATTCAGGCTCCGGGCACTGGATCATCCGCCCACGAACGGGCAGCAACTATCTTCGGCTCTGCAGACTATCTGGTGTCAACTGCCTCCAGAAGTGTACCAGGGACTTGTAGACTCACTAACAAGCCGTATTGCTGCACTCCACAGGACCAGAGATGGCCCGACCAGATATCCCATGAGTTTTGCTAACTTAGTGTATTTCGATGTCTCAAAAAAGACCCGGCGTTTAATCTATTTTTAAAATACCACCCGGCCTTTAATCGACACCGGCGTGTATTTGATTACCAGCCTTTATTCAAGGTTTTACGGTAACAAAAATATTTGTAAGCATTTTTATTTATATCTACTAACACCACAAAATAATTCACCAATACATATATCCTTTACCAACAATTTTGCCATTTCCATTAGTCTGAAGTTAAAGTAAGATAAGCGCCCAAAAAGAGCACAAAACATTTAAAAAGCGCCGAAAAAAGCGCAAGGCGCGAATTTCAAATTTATTGCGCCAAGTCAGCACAAGAAACCGCCCAAATCGCGGTTTCGCGCCCAAACTGGCAACACTGTGAATCACAAGTGCTACTCTCGAACCTGTTACCAGTGTTTTCACTGTTTCACATGCTACTCGAAGAAACTGACGCATGCGTAAACGACTACAACTCATTTAACCAATCAGGGGTGACAGGAAAGTGAGTATTCACTTTTTACGTAATCGTCTGTAATAGTAAGTTTTCTAGGGCGATCGTTGATTATTTGAGGAAACACTGCGTGCTTATTGTTATATTTTGTACATGAAATCTCGTTTCATAAAAACATCGCAAGAGCACATAAAAGCTCCTGATCTAAGTATTTGATTTGCATCTACAATCGATAAACAATGTGATATCTTTATCCAGTGGCGTACCCAGAGAGGAGAGAGGGGGGGAAGTCCGCCCGTGATAACAAATCTTCTCGGTAGTCACGCTAAATCTTTTATCTTTCTTGGTTAATTCAACACCTTCAAGAACAGACGACACCTTCATCTGTTCTTGACACCTTTTATTAAAATTCTAGGATAATACTGTATTATTCACTATTCGCTACTTTCAGTTTTGGTGGCGCCGCCCTTGTGGCATTTACCTGAACGGAGCTAAGTAGGATTCGCCTTAGTTTAAATAAGGCTCAACACGTTGTTGCAGCTAAAGAAATGAAAGGAAAAAGTAACAAATAATGTCGTGTTTAAGGCTGCAAATCAAAAACGATGTTACATGCAGTAAGAATATATTTTTTCCCAAAAAATAAAGCCTTTAGAAAAAGTTAGGAAGTAAAACTTAGAATGGGGAAAAAAGCCACAGATACAATGAGTATCAACACAATTTTTTTCCATGACCACCTTGCAAGCGTAAATTAGCAATAGTACGGTAAAAGATGGAAACTATTTACATATTTTAACATACATTACTAATAAAATGAAATAATATTTATTTATTTATTTATTTATTTATTTATTTATTTATTTATTTATTTAATAAAGTTAAGATAAAACTACGCCCAGCTGGGACCAGTATGGTCACTGACCGCCGAGTTTGATCCGAGCGGATGCGACAATATAACAAAATACAAGTAAAAAATGGTTGGTAGTAAATATTATGTTTACACTTACACGTAAATGCTAACAAAAACTAAATTAGTAAAATGAGAACAAAGACCATGTGACATATAACAATCGCAAACTGTAATGAAGTTATCTATAATTTCGTTATGTTTATTCTATTCCTTACTTATCGATATAAAAATAACTGTGTAAGTTGTTATATCCCATAAAATATTCAAAATTTGCTTTTTGAAGCTTGTTTCACGTACAATACGTTTACATGCACGTTATTTTATGGTAAAATCACTATCATTGTTAGCTGCATTAGTTTTGATAACTTTATTTTGTTTGAGGGTCATTAATAAGCAAAAAATTAGGTCCTTTATTATTAGGAAGAATTTTCATTTTGAATCTACTTTTTCATCTTTAATCAACAAATAACTTTCCAACTAAGAAATACATTTTTTTAGGTATGTCAGCATTAAAACGAAAGTTGAAATCAAGAGCTATTCCTAGCAGCTGCTTGTCACATCGACCACCTTGAAAAATACACCATCATACAGAAAAATATCACACAGTGTATTATTCAAAGCATGTTGATGGAAAACGGATGGTGAAATGGGTCCTACTTTCGCCGCCATTTTTCAAAATTAGCAGCGCCCTCTATATTCACTGAAAGTGGCGAATAGACTTTTGTATACTCAGAGTGATATGCAACTACCTTTAGCGTCCATAAAGATACATTAGATATGCAGTGATCAAACATGAAACCATATTTTGATAATACGGGTACAACTTAGTCAAATGTAGACATTATCAATAATTTTAATTGATTTAATTAATAATCCCAATAAGAAAACCGGGACAATGCCGCTAAACCGAGACATCGCACTATACGTACGAGTAATAAGCAATTTTTTCAATACAATCGCTTAAAATGACTAAATTATACAATAATAAAAACTATGAATGTAATTAACAACAGGGGCTTAGCCAAAAGGGTACTGAGAGAGGGGTTTTAAGCAGCTGCAGTACAAGCACCCTTTTTTATCTAAAGCGTGCTGATAGATACAGGTTCTTGATATATGGATCTAGCCGCGAAGACAAAATATTATTAAATAACTAATAAAGGGTCAAAATTTTTCCGAGAATTAAAGTATTTAATTTTCAAAATTTGAATAAACAAACTTAATGGAACTACAAATTTCTTGGAGGGTGGAGGGTGGTTAAATTCGCAAGTAAACAACTGATTTATTTTTTAAAGGGGAGTGAATTGATCACGATAATTAAAGTTAACAAAAAAATTAATATAGATTTATTTTACCTCAAGGCATCGTTATAGATTATATACTCTTTAATAAACCCATCAAAGAATGTCTACTTCGCCGACACATTCGCTTTAACGATTATTAGTGAATCATCATCATCGTGTCTAAATCGCAGGAAGAAACAAGTCGTGATTTCACGTTAACAGATAAAAATCACTGATATCAAAAAGTAGCAGTCACAGTCATACCTGTGAACGGAAAATCACGACTTAGCTCATCCCTATTATAAAGATCTTCAGGGGGCATAATGCTACACCCAACTTAAAAAACATGAACACCTCAAAAGAGGCAAACGAGTGCCTAAGTTAGCGAGAGAGTAGCTCACACCGCCCATCCCAACTAGCCTAGAGAGCAGCTCCCCACCACTTTTGAAGTGTGAGGCAGATAGTATTGGCCACCACGGCTTTAAGATCTAAAAAGATCTTCAGGTGGCATAATGCTATACCAAACGTAAAAAACTTAAACACTTCTAACGAGGCAACATGAAATTGGCCCGCAGTGTTCGCTGGTCGGAAGTTAACTCCCAACTCCTACTTTTGAAGTGAAGAGGCACATGGTATTGCCTACATGGAGTTAAGATCTAAAAAGATCTTCAGGTGGCATTAAGCTACACCCAACGTAAAAAACTAAAAACACCTCAAACAAGGTAACATGAACTTGGCCCACAGCTTTCGCTGGTCGGAAGCTAACTCCCACTTTTGAAGTGGAGAGGCAGATGGTATTGCCTCCACGGAATTAAGATCTAAAAAGATCTTACAGGTGGCATTATGCTATACCCAACGTAAAAACTTGAAAACACCTCAAACGAGGCAACATGAACTTCGCCCACAGCTTTCGCTGGTCGGAAGCTAACTCCCGACACCTACCTGCTTTGGCCACTCGAAGAGGGCAGCAAACTAATGATTTCGAAGCAAATAAGTTTCATTATATTCCATCCCTTAAGCATACCTCTTTTCTGGGAGGCACAGTATTGTATTTGGGCTCCTCTGAAATTGATTTACATTAAAAAATAACCAGTACGTAATACAAAATGTTGTTCATCGGAGTTTTTTTGCTGTCCTGCTTCTGCGCGGTTACTCCGTTTCGGTTTCGAGGGAATGGTCTATACCTAAAATTAACTAAAGAGGATAAAAACGGAAATTCTCGAGGTTATGAAACATTCAGCCGCGATGTATAAAGACAGGTGGGTAAACTTCCTATTCCGTAATGCAGCATTGTTGGTCACGTTAGTGAAGTATTTCGAACGTTGGCCGCTAGGCGCCTCTACGTTTGCGAGGACGCGCTTTAAGGGCAAACGCGGGCAAATCAATGGAAAACTATTGGAAGTTTAGGATTCAAATTTCTTCACGAAACTATTCATTTTGCTTATATTTAAGAGTTGGAACTTTATTAACATACACAGGATAAGCCAGCAAATACATTTACAAGTTTCAGTTGTTTGTTATTTGTCTCTTTTTATTAAAAAAAATTACTGAAGTTAGCCTCTTTGCGCGATAAGTCCTTTTACAAACCGTGCTACAAACGTTGGGTTTTGGCCGTTTTGGCATCTAAAGTTCCTTTTAAAAGAAATTAAAAAAAATTGCTTTTAAAGAAACATTTCAAAAGTTAGAGATTGGTTAAAGATGTTTAATTAACTGAAATATGTTTATAGTCACCGCAGTGTATTCAAATTCACTTTTTCCTATTTACAAAGTTTAGAAATTTTTTTTTTATAAACGTATTATTTAACTTATTTTGTTACTTTTATCAAAATATAAGGTTTTTTTGAAATATGTTTTTAAACTATTTTTTTGATGACATAATTTGATTGGTTTTAATTTTTAAGAGGATGGGTTATTGTTCATTCAATTAAATTAACAATACGATTAAATTCCAATCAATTCGATTGGTATTGTTCATTAAATTAAAATAGACTTAAATTTCCATTTACTTAATTACTTATAGTTATAAAATACTGACCAAATTTTATTGATTAATAAGTTATTTAAAATACAAACTTTCATTAAAAATACTAGCAAGTAAATACCAGCCATATCCCATAAATAATATTTTATTATAGTTTATTTTATTGAATGCTATTGATTTATTCTTTACTTACATGCAAATGATTGTTAGCAAC
>JAHWFO010054044.1:0-10508 GCA_023313115.1 Rhysida immarginata
GGCAGCGATAGAAATACACCGTTTGTTGCAATATGCTTGGGACAACAGTAAATTTTCAGACAGAAAAACTTTCGAAATTAGTTCACAGTGTATTTCTATCACTGCCTGTTTAGATTTTTCTAATATACCGGTCATTTTTGAAACACCCGGTATATAAATGGATATTTGTTTGTGGTTTTGTTTGTTTGTTTGTTTGTTTGTTTCTGATGCAAATCTACTGTCTACTTCGGCTTTCGAAAAAACAAAAAATTATTCATAATATATCATTATTCTTTGTTATGGCAAAGCATATTATAGAGAAATATCTCATGGCAAACAATGCAAGGCAAGAGTTGTGCAACAATACCTATCAACAATGTTATCAACAAGCAATTATCAAACACTCTGCACAGACCAACAATATATATCTCATGACCAACAATGTAAGAAAACGTCTGTGCAACAAGAGGTTTTAACAATGGTGTCAACACGCAATCAACCAATACTATGCAAGGATCAACAATATATGTATCATGATCAACAATGCAAGGCAAAGTTTGTGCCATAAAGAATTCAATGCATAGAATTCCGTTTATTCAGGCTTTTCTTAGAAAAGAGAATTTTCAGTACTTATTAATTTCTTGAAAATCTTTAAGAATGATTAGTAACTGGAGATAACGGATTGTTAGGAGACTACTGAGAAAAAGTGGAATGACGAAAGAGAGAGCTATCCTTTAACTGTATTAGGCAAATGGAAGTAGAAGAATCAGCGAACGCTAGATTAAACAAAGAGATGAATGGCCAGATTTTTGCTACAATATGAAGAGGAACATGTAACGTAAGATTACGAGAATAAGAAATTACTTAGCGGCATACATAGAGATGTCCATCCATTGTGAGCATTTGAAAATTTTTTTTCGAGTTTTCATTATGAATTTTTTCTGTATCATTTCTAAGCATTTAAATGTCTTCATTTTTTGAATATTGCAAAATTATAAAAAAGTCCGAGCCACGTGCGGGGTTATCACCTAGCTTATTTGGTAGCAGATAAGATTCAAATATTTCATAAAAATATATTTTGACTATGTGTATATTTTGGAAATTGAGATGTTGATAATGCGTTGAATGAACGTTCGTTTGCAAGAATTATTAATAATGTGCCTAAAATGATGATACAGAGACAGAGCAATAATAAGTCAGCATGTATTGACAAAGTAAAAGATTCACGCATATCTCCCTTGAGTTCCATATCAAACGTCCAGACGACTGGCAAAAAGTTGTGTCTGGAAAGGAAGTAGAAAGAACAAGTATTGATCAGAGAAACTCTGCAACTAAAATTGAAAAAGTTATATAGGCAATTTAAACATTTGAGCAACGGGAGTTTCAAATAGAGCAACAGCTTCTACGTCAAGAGCAAAAAAATTTTTGGTCTTTGTATATCATGCAGAATTACTGTTTTTCGTATTTTTCATTGTATGGGATAGTCCTTTTTGCTTTATGTTGAATTGATTGAGTTATTATTTGAACAAACGCGAGATATAATTTAATTTTTTGAGAATGTTCTGTTTACCTGCAAGTGTAATTATCTCCCACAACGCCTGGTACCTCTTCTAGTCTGTCTACATATATATAGAAGGATGTTTGTTTGTTTGTGGGTTTGTTTTAAGGTTTTTTTGCGGATGTGTTTGTTTGTTTTTTATAGAAATCTACAGTTTTATTCCGATATTGATAAAATTCCGCATACATGACCTTCAAAGCTTAAGGAAAGTCACTATCTACCTTAGATTTCGAAAAATAATAAATATTGATAAAAAATGAATATTCATGGTTATGGAAGGGCATAATTATGAGAAATATATCATGACCAACAATGCAATACAAAGTTTTTGCAACAACAGGTATCAACAATGGTATCAACACGTAATAAACAAACAACCTGCACGGAGCAACATTATATATCTCATGACCAACAATGCAGGGCAAAGTTTGTGAAGTCCTGTTATTCAAGCTTTTCTTAGAAAAGAGAATTCTTAGGATTTAACAATTTTTTGAAAATCTTTAAAAATGATCAGTAACGGGAGATAATGAATTAGCAGACTACTGAGAAAGTGTGAAAGACGATAGAGGAAGCATTCCTTTAGCTCCATGCTGTATTGAGCAAATGATAAGCAAGGTAATAGCAGAATCGGCGACCGCTAGACTACATAAAATGATGAATGGCCAATTTTGGCTTCAAGATATCGAAAGAAGAAAGAAAATTGTAACAACATCAAGGGTACATCCAAAATAAGTTTACGTGAGTAAAAATTATTTAGACTAGAAAGCATCCTTGGTGAGGACAATCCATTGTGAGTTTTCAAAAAATATCTTTTCGGTAAATCAAGTCCTGGTATATCATCTAGGATGGATTTTTTCAGTGAAGAGGTAAATTCCTGATTTTCGGATTTTTTTGGCATAGATAGTCTTTACGCTGTATATTGAAGTGAATCAGATATTATTTAACCAATTTGGAGTTTTAATTTAGCATTTTAAGATTGTTCTGTTTACTTACAAGCGTAATTATCCTGGGCAACGCACGAGTCCTCTGCTAGTCTTTCTATATATATAAAGAAGAATGTTTGTTTGTTTGTGGGTTTTTTTGTTTGTTTATTTGTTTGTTTGTATTTTATACAAATAGACAGTGTTTTTCCGATCTTGATGAAATTTTGCATACTGAACCTTCAAAGCATGAGGAAGGTCAGTGTCTACCTCAGATTTTGAAAAAATAATTATTGATAAAATTTTTTATTATTATTCATGTTTTTGTCAAGGAATAATAATGAGAAATATCTGATGACCTATAGTGCTAGGCATAGTTTGTGCAAAAATACTTATCAACAATGGTATCAACATGCAATTCAGAAACATTGGAAAGGACAACAATATATATCCCATGAGTAACAATGCAAGGCAAAGTTTGTCATATATATCATTTTCAATTTGTAAAAATGCATAGAATTCTTGTTATTCAGGCTTTTCTTAAAAAAGAGGTTAGTAGTTAATATTTTCTTGAAAATCATTAAAAATGATCAGTAACTGGAGATAATGGAGAGTTAGCAAACTATTGAGAAAGAGTGAATAGACGACAGAAGAAATGGTAAGCAAGTAAATAGAAGAATCGGCGACCGCTAGACTACACAAACGGCCAAGTTTTTCTTCAAAACAACGAGAGAAGATTGGGAATTGCATCAACATCAAGTGTACATCTAGTGTAAGATTACGTGAGTAAGAAATTATTTTGCAGTGGCATTCTTGGAAAGGTACATCCATTGTGAGCCTTAAAAAATATTTTTTTTAATTTTCATTAGGAATTTTTACTGAATTAATTATAAGCGTCTTTATTAGTTTAGTTTTAATATATTCCAAAATTTATACCAAACAAAAAATACCAAGTCCGAGCCATGCTGGAGTTATCACCTAGCTTATTTGATAGTACATCAGATCCAACTGAAAACTCTGGATTTGAATTAAAAACAAACACACCCACAAACTCACAAACAAACCCACAAAATCTATTTTTATAGATATATACATATGTGCATATATATAGAATAATATTCAATATTGCAAGTTTAATCAAAAAAACAAGGAGTTCGAGCCACGCTGGGGTTGTCATTTAGATCCAAATATTTCATAAAACTACATTTTGACTATATACCGTGGGAATGTGTATATTTTGGAAACTGAGATATTGATAATGCGTTGATTGAACGTTCGTTTCCAAAAATTATTAATAATGAGCATTTTTAATCTTGTTCAGAACATTAATAAGGCAACGTCTATTGATACAGCAAAGAAGTCACGTTGGAAAGTTTTTGTCTGGAAAGGAAAGAGAAAATACGAGTATTACTAAGAAAAAATCTGCAACTGAAAGAGAAAAGGTTATACGGGCATTCAAAACATCTGATCGATGGGATTTTTGAATAGTGCAAGAAGGTTTAAGAGCTTCTACTTCAAGGCTAAAAAAACTTGAGTCTAAACTGTATTGTTATGCTTCGCAATGGTGAGGCAAGTCAAGAAAAGTTTAAATCATGTCTCGCTATATCATCTACAATTCTATTTTTTCGTATTTTTCGTAGAATGGATAGCCCTTTCCTCTCTATTCTATTGATTGAGTTATTATTTAAAAACTGTGCGTGTTAATTTATTTTTTTGAGTTTTTCTGATTACTTACAAGTGTAATTATCTCGGGCAACGCCGGGTACCTCTGCTAGTCTTCTATATATATAAAGAAAGATGTTTGTTTGATTGTGAGCTTGTGGATTTGTTAAATTGTTTCTTATACAAACCTACAGTTTTATTCCAATCTAGATGAAATGTTGCATACTTGACCTTAAAACAATAGGGACGGTCACTGTCTACTGCAGATTTCGAAAAAGTAATAATTAGTGATAAAAAATCGATATTCGTGGCTATGGCAGGAAATATAAATGAGAACTATCTTATGACAAGGCAAATTTTATGCACCAGTGGGTAACAACAAAGGTATCAATTCCTAATCATTCATCACGGACCAACAATATCATGACCGAGAATGCAAGGAAAAGTTAGAGCAACAATATGTGTAAACAATGGTATCAACCCGTATTTCACAAACACTCTGCATGGACCAACAGTAAATACCTCATGACCTAAAATAAAAAGCAAATTTTGTGCAATATAGATAAATTTCAATTTGAATGATTAGTAACTTTATATAACGGAGAGTTAGCAGACAATTAAGAAAAAGTGGAAAGTAGAATGCCGAAGCATTTTTTTAGCTCCGTGCTGTATTCAGAAAACGGTAAATAGTAAACAGAAGAATAGGCGACCGTTAAACTACACAGCAAAGTGATGAATGGCCAAGTTTTGCGTAAAGACTTCGAGAGAAGAGACAAAATTACAAAAACATCAAGTGTACTTCTAAAATAAGATTACATAGCTAAGTAATTATTTTAGACTAGCAGTGGCATCCTTCGTGAGGTCCATCTATTTTGAGCCTTTATGAATTTTTTCATTAAAAATTTTTATTGTAATAATTCTAAGACAGTTTTCTGTGTTTTTCCTAAGATACTGCCGAATTTAATCCAAACAAAAGCCCGAGCCACGCTGGGGATATCACCAACATTATTTGGTAGCACATATGACTGGCAAAAAGTTATTTGTCTGTAAAATACAGAGAAAGAAAGAGTATTGGATAGAGAAATTTTACAACCGAAACAGAAAATGCTATACAGGCATTTAAAACATCTGAAAAACGGGAGTTTTGAAGAGAGCAAAAGTTTCTACGTCAAGAGCAAAAAAAAACTTGAGTCTAAAGTATCTGATGATGCTCCGCAGTTATGAGGCAAGTCAAGAAGTCCCGGTATACCACCTAGAATTCCTGTTGTTCGTATTTTTTGTAGAACGGATAGTTCCTTTGCTCTCTGTTTTGTTTCATTGAGTTATTATTTAAACAATAAGGAGTGATAATTTAAATTTTGAGAATGTTATTTTTACCTACAAATGTAATTATCCCTGCAACCCGGTTACCACTGCTTGTATCTATCTATTTATCTATCTATCTATCTATCTATCTATCTATCTATCTATCTATCTATCTACCTATATTTATATATATATATAAAGAATGATGTTTGTTTCTGGGTACTGAATACAAAAGCTACAGTTTTGTTCCGATCATGATGAACTTTTGCACGCACGACCTTCAAACAATGAGGATGGAGGTCACTGTCTACATAAGATTTCAAAAGAAAATATTTATTATCGATAAAAAAATCGATATTCATGGTTATGACACGGATTATTAATGAGGAATATTTTATGACCGACAATCAAGACAAAGTTTGTGCAACAATCTGTATCAAAAATGGCATCAACACGCAATTCACAAACACTCTGGATCAACAATATATATCTCATGACCAAAAATGAAAGGAAAGGTTTGTGCAACAAAAGATATCAACAAAGGTGTCACAACGCAATTCACACTACGCTCGAACCAGCAACAGATATCTCATGACCAACAATGCACGTTTGTGCAAAAATAGGCCAGTCTTGTCCTCATCAACAATAATATCAATGCGCAATTCACCAATAACAATGACCACAAAATGATGATGCAATGACAGAACATTCGTTGCAAAAATTTTTAAGATAGAACATAAAATGATGATGCCAACAAAGTGAAGAATGGCCAAGTTTTGCTTCAAGACTTCGAGAGAAGAGTCGAACTTGCAACAACAACAAGTGTACATCTGAAGTAAGATTACGTGGCTATGTAATTATTTAGACTAGCCATGGCCTCTTTGGTGAGGTCCATCCATTGTCAGCCTTTAAATATTTTTTTTTCGAATTTTCTTAAAAAATTTTTACTGTATTAATTCCAAGCGTTTTCATGTATTCATTTTTAAGATATTTAATGTAAAAAATGCACCAGCCACGCCGGGATATATTACTTGCTAGCACATCAGATACAAACATTTACTAAAAATACATTTTGCTATATTCTGTGGAAATTTGTATATTTTGGTAACTGAGATGCTGATAATAGGATGATTGAACGTTCGTTTTCAAGAATTATTATTATTGAGCATAAAATGATGATGCAGTGACACATCATTAATAAGGCAGCGTCTACTGATGAGGCAATGGAGACACGCCTGTCTCCCTTGAGCTCCTTATCAAATGTGCAGACGACTGGCAAAAATTTAAGTTTCTGAATAGGAAAAAGAAAGAACGAGTACTGGTCAGGAAAACCATGTAACAAAAACAGAAAAAGCTATACGGGCATTTGAAACATCTGAACAACGGGAGTTTTGGAGAGAGCAAGAGGGTATAAGAGCTACGTCATGGGCAAGAAAAACTTCAGTCTAAATTATCTGGTGACACTCCTCAGTGGTGAAGCAAGTCAAGAAGAATTTTGATAAAATCCCCTTATGTCACCCAGAATTTCTGTTTTTCTTATTTATATTAGAATGGATAGTCCAGAATACTGATATTCGTGCCGTTTCTGATGCTGCACTGTTTTGACAAAAATTTCAAGATAAGCTGGCGGAAAACTTTTATAGGAATATTGGACAAAACATTGAAAGGAAAGTGAACAATAGATTGCGTAATATTGTTCCTAATAAATCATTGGTCACTATTCAAAATTTGGTCTCGTCTATAGGAGGAAGTCGTTGGGGGGGGGGGGGGGGGGGGGGCGCGGCAGAGCCATTAGTAGAAGGAGATTGCAGCATAAATAGACACAATTGCAATCCAAAGCAGAAATATCTCTTGTTGTGGATTAGTCGGGAATAGCAGCCAGTTTTTTATAAGAAGAACGTGCTTGAAGAGTTTAAATCTGCAGCGACACATCACGCAGATCCACTTCAAGATGGACATGAGGGCGCGAATATAAGGCAAAACAAATCCACAATTTTCTGAATTATTGTTAAAAACTGGCGAGAGCACATGGTCAAATCGCTTTGCCTGGTGATTGGTGCCATTTAGTACTTTTACGTCAAGACACCATTACTTCCGTTTACGGTGATCATAAGCAAACAAACTCATGAAAACTATAAGCTTTATGAATAGGGGTATATGGACTCTTTGAAACGATCAAGCTGCAAGAATTAACTCGGCGATCCTTACTTAATTTGCGAGAGAAAATGAGAGTATATCTTTTTTAACAGAGTTATGGAGTTATATGGAGCAAGCTGAATCTACCGATTCTTAAGGCTAATTTGGTGCACGTTCTGAGCTCATCTGGCCTTCCATCACACAAAAACGTTTTGAAAAAACGCGTCTCCGTTTTTCCTGCTGCGAAAGTTAAGCCAACCGAATTTGTGCAATAGCATGAGGCCTAAAGTTACCTCTCTCTAACGTAATATCATAAAAGTGGCGCAGGCGAGCGAGTTTTTATACACCAAATCCCGCTTCTTCCTAACAATTTATTATTTCGTATTAAACGTGTTCAATTCTCGGTGAGCTTATTTTAAGCCATTACAATAAACAAAGAAAGCCAGACGTGTTGCGGGCGTGGACCAGAGTGTCAGTTATCTTTTGCATAACCACCTATCCTCCGTGTTAGTGAATCAAACTATCTAAAGAGCTGGCCAATCAGTCTGCTTCAAACACTGGTTACAAAGAAGCTTTAAAAAGTCTGAAATAAATCCCAAGTGTACGAACTCGCGGGAACAGCTGGTACTTAATAATAACCATTTATCAAAAATAATATTCTTATACGAGGGACAATCTAATGTAAACCGGAATTATTTTTACAGCTCCTTTATTACACGGCAGTGTTGGATGTATTTCCATCACCGATGAATAGCTGTAGGCATTGATATAGCGAGGAGAGAGTAATGAGGATGGGAGGGGCATTCCGGATGTAAGTCCTACTGGATGAGAAGGCCTGTTGAGTTGAGTCCGCGTTGCCTGATGTTTATAGCAGGCTTCAGAATGTCACGCGCCTATTCATTATAGGTTGCAGTAGTCAGCGTCTTCCCCTTATTTATGTACTGTTCTATTAAGCGACGCTTGTGATCCCAGAATAAAGTCAGCATCACCTTAATTGCGGATGACTGGCAGATGAACTGATTCGGCTTTAGTGATGTCGACTGCCGCCATCCTTACTGGAGCGCTTCTTCTGTGGTTGGTAGTCTGGTTCTTCATGATGCTGTCAAAGTGTTCCAGAAAGAAGATATGCTTTCTAAAAAGTGGTCAAATCTTTCTAAAGACTCAAGAGACACTAAGAAAAAGAGACAAATACGCTCGCAGGAAACAAATAAGGAACGTGTAGCTCAGCTGGTGGAGAACCAGGTACAGCGCTCATTTCGATTACATGAAGAACAGCGACCATCCCTGTCTGCAGAGAACAGATTCAATGATCAGCTTCCAAGATGCGGAATCATTTAATTACAGCTCTAATCTTAATTATGTCAAATTTGCTGGAATTGGCGGAATGAACAAAAACTCTACTCATTGCGAATCCTTAAAATGCAGTACGGAGTTAAACTGATTGTGCTGTTCTGGCGGAAAAATTCGAATAATAGATTTTCAAGAAGCTCCAGATCGTTTAAAAACACTTTTAAGCAGGACACATCCACATTCCAAACATTTATTGGATTCTGTCCGTTTTATAACACTGCATTCCAGATGACCTCAAATTGTGCAAAGCAAATTGTGTAAAGTATAGTTATTTTTATTTTTCATTCATGATTGTAATCCAATACGTCCATCCAGGAGCTGTATGGCCGAAAGCCGGCGAGTTGGGTCCCTGGATGATCCTGGATTGGCAGCTGCTGTATGATGATCAAGGCAGCCGGGGGGAAGGGTGAAGATTGTGAATCACTTCTGAAGTTGTGTTTCAGTGTAAGCCCACAAGGCCACAGCCTCCCCCCTTAAATTTATGCTTACCTTTAAAATTCAAGGCCAAGCATATCATTTGATAGGTTTCTTTACCTGGGGATGTACCAAAATTCCTTCAAGTATACTTTGCTATTATGAACAAGCTAACATAAGAAATTGCAATTTTCAAAATCTAAACGCATGTGTGACCGCTGAGATGCAAAACATGTTGCATCAAATAAACCCGTGCATCAACTTCTTCAAAGCTGCACTAAACTTTATTCCGCAAAAAGAAGAAAACGATTATAAATTTGTGATCAGATCACCGTTGTATAGCAGAACATCGTGGCCGAGACAACGCTCCTACCACAAATGTAGCTACTGTTGTACAGAGAGACCAGGAGAGCGACCAGCGACAAAATGTATAGCGCATCCGCGATGAACACATGCAAGGGATTAGCGAAACTCATCGAGCTTATGACGCTCTTCAGTATTCTCTGATTTATTATCGCGGCGAGAAAGGTTATAATTTTGGCTTTCACCACGTTAATCCATGACTGGTGCGCCATATTCCAACAGAAAATTTTCAACAATGCATTTTTATTCGTACTTGCTACAATAAAAACTGCCGTTTCTCTAATTTGCATCATTTTCGCGGACTATATAGTCAGTATGTAGTGGACATGTACGTCAAAAATGAGACTGAACGTTTTGTGATCAATTGCACAATTCAAGGGAGATTACATACTGAAAAGTATCTTGATCTTCAGGATGCCATGCAACAATGCAAAGATGCTGAAAACTTGCGACTCTTGGTCGTTCTACCATCGAGCTTCACGCAAGATGCCTATTGTTACGTTAAAAAGGATGGGCTTCCAGAATTTTTTATTATGTTCCCTACAAATCTAAAATGGACTGAAATAACTCAAAAGCTCTTCAAATGGCAAGCGTCTCCGTTATCAATAATTATAAACACCTTCCATTCCCGCATATGAAAATCCTATATCCAATATTTACATTTAAAATGAAAACCATTCCATTATCGAAAAACCCTTGAGCAGCACATTAAAATGTATACAAAAATATATTTAAATTATATACAGAAATATACATTTAAAATCAAACCATCGATTAATATAAGGTGCACTGTCTAAAATCCTTTATAATTAAAAAATATA
>JAHWFO010054052.1:0-11792 GCA_023313115.1 Rhysida immarginata
CTGACTGACTGACAGACTGACGGACATACCAAAATATATATATAGATGAGGTTCCTCATCTCATTTACATGGCTCACTTTCATTAATTTTCGCTTTTTCCCTCTTGTTTCCCCATAATTTGATTTTCATTTTGCAATTTGATTATATAAAATGTCTTAATTATTGCAAACAATTCTATAGCATTCTTCAACTGTTCCATACACTCTGTGAACCAAGTCTGATGCATAATTGGAAATATATTCTACCAGCCTTGTTTTAACGTCAGGCAAATGTAACAAATGAGGAATTATTTCCTCAGTAATTTTTTCACCTGTCAATAGAAAAGAAACCCAATCTTCAGCAGGCACAGTTAAAGAATGAACATTTCGTGATTCTCCCTTATAATTTTTCAACAGAAAAAGGTTTGATTATCATGAGATAGTTCTTTATTATCCTTGAGAAACATATTTCTGCAATTTAAACAATCATGACGTAAAATTATTTTTTTTAGAAATATAACCAGCAAAATAAACAAAGGCGTTTCCTCCTGGCATGGAAATTATCACCGAATTTAAATCCTCAGCAAAATGCACTGATTGAGGCAATGATTGCTGAACATCCAGCATTGTGCATTTTGATTTTAGTTTTTCTATCTCGGCCAAACCTAATAAAAATTTATCTACATCATTCTGACAATTTGAATGCTCACTAAGTTTAAGAAAGGACAAAAATAAAAAAATAAAGAGAAATAAAAATAAAGAGAAATTAGGTTTCGTATATTTATAAAAAAAACAATATTAATAAAAACGAATTTAGATCCAGATTTTATTTTTCAGTTTAGATCCAGATCAGGGAATTTATTTCTTTTATTTAATATTTTATTCCAATCGTAATTCGATTTAAAAAAATACATTTAATTACTTTAAATTACAGCAATAAAACATTAAATCATTTAAATTTACAGCAATTTGAAAAAAAAATCACTTTCAAAAGAGGAATTTCAAAAAATTAATTTGTTAAAAACAGTCACTCGATGTGTACAGACAACATTAAAAATACAGACCTAAATCCGCATTTTTAATCCGTGGTACAGGCTTTTTAAGTCTTTGCTTAATAAGCATGTATTCCCACGTATAGCATGTAATCTGCTGTGCTGATCAGATTATGACCCTGACGGACGCTTGGTGCGCTGCAGTAAGTGAGGCCAGTTGCATGACTCATCGAGTTTACCCCAGCTTAACCTGTGTTGACGCATCTGTGTATTCTTATCTGTGCTAACACTTACATTTGTCTTCTATGTAATGCACTATTCATTTTGCGATATAGTCTCCATCTCTTTCCACGCACGGCCGCCAACTCGTGACAGGTGTGAACCACAGTCGAGTGAACCTGTTGGCGAAGAATTCCAACGTTTTTGCGCATTTTCACCGACTTTGTACCTTGCGACTTTCACTTCCCAAATATGAAAGAGCACTTTAAGGGACATGAGTTTCGTTCTGACGACGAGGTGAAATTCAATCCTGGTGTCGATAACAACCCTCGACACGATGAATTCTTCTACGACGGATTCATCCGACTAGTCACGTTTTGGCGCAAGTGCATGGAAAGGGATGAGGACTATGTCGAAAAGTAAATAGGTTAGCAAATAAAAAAGTTACAAAGCTAAAGAATAAATTAAAAACTGACCTTACGATTCTGTGGATGCTAGAATACTCTTGAGTGCATGCCCTGTCCTTCTGAATGAAAATAGGGTAGAATGTATGGGAGTCTTTTTCTTTTAGCTTCTGAAATCTACCACCAGAGTGCAAGAGGTGTCATCGAGAGTTGTTTTTACTTCCGGTTTCTCGCGTCGCCTGCTTTTTGAATAGGCAAAACTTCAGTAGCAACGTAGCAGCATCGATAAGTTATTAAAATAACACAAAATGAAAACAATGAATTCAAAAAATGAAAAGGAAAACCTGAACTTGTTTAAGCAAAAGTTGAAAGAAAAAGGAGCTAAAGTATCAGGAAACAAAAGTGAATTAAAAGAAAGGTTAGTAAAGCAATTAAAGAATTGTTATATGCATATTTTAGTATACCAAAGCTTATACTAATTCAGGATTCGTTAATACTTACGGAAAATAAAGATTAAACTAACGAAATGTTAACGCACTAGCAGCATATTCTTTCAGTGTAATTTCTTATGCAAATTCCGAGTTATCCGTCGCTAAAAAGTTGGTCATTCGGACCGCTATGCTGTAAGCTGATATCTTAAGCCCAAGTTTTATAGAGTAGCGGGCATTACGCAACGCCTGTTACAGGCTTAAGAGGTCAGCTTACCGTGTAGCGGTCCGGATAATCTGCTTTTTAGTGACGGATAACTCGGAATTTCTTTGTTATGATGTATGCATACTTTAACTTTGTAAAAATAATTATATTTTAGAAGGATGCAATTTGATTAAATTAAATAACTTTCAACTAAATTTTTAATCATATTTTAATCAATGATATTTGAATTTTAATTTATAATTTTTTAAAATTTTATAAATAATAGTTATTAAATAAAAATGAAAAATAAAATAATAATTAACAATTAACAAAATAATTAATAAATAATAAGTAAAATCAAAATAAAACTATAAAATCAAATAAAAAGCTGACGTTTCGGATAGAGACTATCCTTTATCAAAGCAAAAGGATAACTCTCTAAAGGCAATTCTATTAGAGAATTATCCTGAAGTTATGATAAAAGTACTAAAGGACGCCTTTATACAACCCCTGGAAAAAAGTATTCGATCAACGCAGGCTATACCATTAAAGACACTGTTTTCAACTTAATAAACATCAAAGGTATTATTTTTATTTAGTCAAATGTAATCATGGATAGATATAAGTCCTAATTGTTATTTAAGCCTCCGAAAAAAAATTTTGTTCAAAAAATAAAAATTAAAAAAAATCAACACTGCAATCCTAGCTTGGAAAAAAGTTTTCGATCACTGAGTATCCTGGAAAAAAGTATTCGATCAAGGCGTTTTAAGTACATTGTATTTATTTAATATTTGGTTTGCCGGCCTTTGGCCTTAATTACAGCCATGATACGTTGTGGCATTGATGTCACAAGTTTTGTACAATGGTCAGAGGTGATTTCAGCCCATGATTTTTTTATCGCTTCTGCCAGTTCATCATTGTTGGTTGGTTGTTTCCCATTGACTTTTTTTTTTAACGTTGCCCAAAGATTCTCAATGGGATTGAGATCTGGTGAGTTGGCAGGCCATTCCATTCGCAAAATATTTCTATTTCGAAGAAATGTTGCGACAGTCTTCGCTCTATGACACGAAGCATTGTCATCTTGAAAGTTCACAGCATCCTCATCTTCAAAATATTTCTGAAGCGTTGGTATCAAAAATCGGTCTAAAATTTCTTCATACACTTCAGCATTAACTGTACTTTTCACGACGCACATTTCGCCTGGTCCTTTTGACGTCATACAGCCCCATATCAAAAGGCCTTGGGAGAATTTGTTTTTGGTAAGAAGACAGTCCGGATGAAACTTTTCAGTTGAACGACGCCAAACAAATCTTCCATTGTCATCACCACTTCCAATGCATATTCTGGATTCGTCTGAGAAAACAACTTGTTCCCATTGGTCAACTGTCCAATTCTTGTGCTCTTTTGCCCATTGCACCCTTGCTTTTACTTGTTTTGCAGAAAGGTGTGGCTTGGTTTTGGCTTTACGAAAACTGTAGCCCATGTCGTGAAGGCGATTTCTTACAGTGCGATCACTAACTTGGACACGCGATTTCTTCCACTCGTTGTTCAGCTGTTTTGATGTGGATTTTCTCATTTTGTTGACCAGTTGTCTCAATTTTCGATCTTGTCTCTTAGTCGTTTTCAGGGGTCTTCCTGATCTTCGTCTATTTTCCACGGTGCTGTCTTCATCATATTTCTTTTTAATGTAGCTAACTGTGCTCTGGGCACATCCAATCACAGAGGCTACATAACGTTGGGATTTCCCCTTATTTAAGAGAGATATGATTTGCTTTTTAAAATCAATACTTAGCTCTTTTTTGGGGGCCATTGTGATCATGAAAAAATTCACGTGAAAATAAATTTTGGAATTAATTACTAAAGAATCTTACTGTTCACTCCCCTTTAAAATAAAAATGGAATCATCGAATTTTTCTCTATTATTATCTACCGGTTTTAAGCAATGATCGAATACTTTTTTCAGGATACTCAGTGATCGAAAACTTTTTTCCAAGCTAGGATTGCAATGTTGATTTTTTTAAATTTTTATTTTTAAGACAATTTGTTTTTGCTGGGGCTTAAATTAACCATTAAGACCTATATTTATTCATGAATACATTTGACTAAATAAAAACAATACTTCTGATGTCTATTAAGTCAAAAACATTGTCTTTATTATTATAACCTGCGGTGATCGAATACTTTTTGCCAGGGGTTGTATATAGTTGGCATAGGGAACAGTAAGACGGTATTGGCTGAAAAAGCAGAAGAGGAATTTGAAGACGTGTTGGGATAGGCCAGGAAGGAGAACAAATAGGAGGTAATAAGAGGGATAAAGGATAGTCTCTATCCGAAACGTCAGCTTTTTATTTGATTGTATAGTTTTATTTTGATTTTACTTATGATTTATTAATTATCTTGTTAATTGTTTATTATTATTTTATTTTTCATTTTTATTTGATAACTATTATTTATTGTATTCCAGGGTTTTTGTGTCTCGTCCTTTTCTCTTATAAATATCCGTTCATTTAAAATTTTATAATAATAGTCTAAAATGCAATTACTTTAATACTTTAAGGGTGGATCATGATTTAGATGCCATCCTTATACCAAAGATTGATACCCCCACAAATGACACACTTCATGTTTCCAAATTCTGAATTTTTACCAATCAACAAAATGGATAAAAATATCATTATGAATTTTTCATCAGATAAAATTAATCCATGGTTTGATGAAAGATTTTCACATGCAAGTTTGAAAAATGGTCGAGAAATATTTCTAAAATTTTTTTTAAAAATTTTCAAATTTTCATTGAAGTAAGGATGGCATCTAACTCATGGTCCACCTATAGTTGCAACCTGTATTAAGAGTAATTGCATTTTAAACTATTGTTATAAAATTTAAAAAATTATAAATTAAAGTTCAAATATCATTGATTAATAAATATCACATTTGGCAGGTTTTCGATGGAAAACAGAAGAATTTAGTCAAACGTGTGCACGAAACTGGAAATCCACAAATTGGAGTGGTTTTCACTGGAAATCAGGAAAATTTGGTGAAAAGTGTGCACGAAGATTGCATCCTTCTAAAATGTAATTATTTTTACAAAGTTAAAGTATGCAATAATTCATAACACAGAAATTCTTTTTCTTAGCTCCTTTTTCTTTCAACTTTTGCTTAACCACGAACAAGTTCAGGTTTTCCTTTTCATTTTTTGAATTCATTTTCCTTTTCATTTAATAACTTATCGATGCTGCTACGTTACTACTCAAGTTTTCCCTATTCAAAAAGCAGGCGACGCGAGAATCCGGAAGTAAAAACAACTCTCGATGACACATCGTACACTCTGGTGGTAGATTTCAGAAACTAAAACGAAGAGTCTCCCATACGCTTGGGATGTGCTCGTTGCGTGCTCCCTCCTGACAATAATAAGCGATAGCGGCTGACAACAGTATCGTTAAAGTCTCTGCCTGCCTGGAATGGCAGAGTTTGAATCCGATATGGATAGACATTTTTTTTTTTGTTCATTATCGCGTTTTTTAGTTTGTTTAAGTTTTAAACAGTGTATGTAAAGAACGCCATAAACATTAAATTTTTTTTATCCAAGAGTGCAATTAGATCTGTTTATTTGAGGGTTTAAAAAACTTTTCATGTTAGTTGTCATGTCATGCTTTATTCTATATTTTAGTTTTTAATAAAATATACACTAATTCATATCATCGTTACTTTTACAAAAATTCTGTTTTGTTCAAATCATTTAATATTCTCCACTATTAAAATATATAATCCTATACAGGGTCTTTATAATTAAAGTTCCATTTTGACATGGCCATAAAAATAAAACTACTGGACCAAAAGCTATAATTCTTGGTAATATTATACAAGAGGGCATGGGAAGTTCATACACACCAAAAAAAAAAATTAGTTAAAAGGTCACCACCAGCATGGAATGGCGCTCTATGCAATATTCGTATACGAAATTAGACACGAAGGCACAGCTTAACAAGTCTTTAATCGTTACTAAAATTAGTTACATGTTGAATGTGGCCTCCACCATAAACTGAAAGCAGGTTACACCGGATTACTGTGTCTAATTTCGTATACGAATATTGCATAGAGCGCCATTCCTTGCTGGTGGTGACCTTTAGAACTAATTTTATTTTTTGGTGGGTATGAACTTCCCATGCCCTCTTGTATAGTATTACCAAGTATTATAGCTTTTGGTCCAGTAGTTTTTTTTATGGCCATGTCAAAATAGAACTTTAATTATAAAGACCCTGTATATTAAAACGCAAAGCATTTTTTGTAAGAGCAAAATTAGCACTTCTGCGCATAGGCATCTGAAGCCAACAAAGAAAGTTACGACAATCCATCAGAAGCAGGGATTGTTGTAATGAGGCAATATTCAATCATTGTTTTGAATTAAATAAAGTGTAGATTTGCAGAAAGAAAATCTTGCCTTGATCATTTTATGACGTTTCCTGGTGACTACTGAAAAATGTTATGTTAAATGTTATATCGTTAGAAAGAGCTTTAAAAACTGATCATTTTATCTGCTGACACGTTATTCTCAGTTTAATACTTTCAGAGAAATTTAGTTTAAATCTATTTTGATTTTATAGATTAACTCATTTCTTATTCTTTGTGCATAATGAGATATTTAAGCTCTGATTATTCTATTTGTTTGTGCATAATGATTATTTTATTTGTTGCTCTGACAATTTTTTATGTCGAAAAGTTGGATTGTTGCTAGCAATCCGATGGCCAGGTGACTTTTCTGTTTCCAGGACTTTTTATCTCGCTGGGCTCGAACAATACACTCACTACATGATCAAAGGAGTTGGGATACCCCTGTGAATACCTGGGATGTTTCTCCTGGACTGGACTGGGCCCGCTCATCAAGGTGGACGGAAACGTCAATGCTGATGACCATTCTGGATAATGGGGCACTTCCAGCGCTGTGGGAACAATTCGGTGACGGGCCGTTCCTCTTCCAGCACGACAATGCGCCTTGCCACAAAGCAAGATCCATTTCTGACTGGTTTGACGAGAAGCGGGTTGAAGAACTGGATTGGCCTGCCCAGAGTCCTGATCTCAACCCCATCGAACATCTTTGGGACGAATTGGAACGACGTGCGAGATCCAGGATGGTTCGCCCTACATCTGTCCAGGAACTGACCACGACACTCCTCGAGGAATGGAGGTCAATACCTGTGGACACATACCGTAAACTTGTGGACAGTATGCCATGTAGGGTGGAGGCAGTGATAGCAGCTCGGGGTGGTACTACACACTACTGATTGAAGCTTTTTTTGCGGCTTTACGATAGAGCAACAGGTGTCCCAACTCCTTTGATCATGTAGTTGTATATTATTGACGTCATGTTCAGGCCTGGTAGTTTCTAGAAGGCCGTGCTACGGCATATATTAATTTCATCAACCATTGTTGACGCAAATACGGCGGGCTGATTGTTCACACATGCAAGCAAACAAACATAAACAAAGTCTATTTCATATATCCAGATATAATGATTATTAATTTCTACGTTTATCGGGAGACTTATCGCCAATTTTAGATTTTTTCCATTCTTGTGGCAGTTTTACACAGCTGTGTGTTTCAACTTTATAACTTACTTCCAAGTTGCATTTTAAAACCGGACAAACATGCAAACATTGTGCTTTATATTTATAGATAACTACACTCTCCATTTAACCTTTCAGTTCTTCAAGTTTATTCGTTTATGTTCTTTTTTTACGTTCGTTTACTTAAATAATAATTTACAATTCAATATTCATATTAATATATTTTCTCTAAAATGTTTTAAAATGTAGGTTAATTCAAAGTATTCATGTACGATGTACGAAAATGGGTTTCTTTTATCCGCTTTTACAGTAACATTATTCTTGTTAAATATAAATTCTATTCTTAAGATCATTTCACGTGAAATCGAGTAGGTGGGGTTGCTCGACCATTTCATATTTTTTTCACATATTGATTAACCGTGTCACTGAGTACAACAAAAAAATTTATATTATTTTTAATTTTTATTTTTAAGTTTAAAAAACTCTTTAAGTTCATTTTTACCCCCACCCCCCGGCATAGTGGAGCTTAGTTCCTTTAAAAGACCATTAGTGCCAAGGGTTTTGAAAATTCGTTAATATTCCATACTGATAGAAACTTCCGGTTTCCATTAGCACTAATGGTCAGGCACATGAGTGGATGCCGCCTTGCTTTGGGTCAACGAATTGAGCCCCTCAGGGATCTTGCGAGTTATGCCAACTGAAATTTACCCTGAAAGGCCATGGTTGAGAACTGAGAAGAACCTTAAAACAAATGTTTCATGATTCATCAAATGAAAAAGATCTTACTGCACTTGTGTAGCGCAGGTTAAATTCACCCAATTTTAGTAAGTTAGATAGAGTCTCCCGTTCGAAAACAGTCCCCGAAGTTATTTCGGCGCACTACCGCCAAGAAGCCTCACCTTTTCACTCGCTATGCGCTCAGGAAAACGGTAGGGAGTAGCGGAAGCTATTACCCTGAAAAAGAAATGGGTAAAGCGAGCAACGGCACGGGCGCTATCAATCGGCACATAGAAATATACTCCATAGAAGCCAAATGACCTCGACTGGATAATGCAGGTATGATCTCTATAAAACGTCCGGGTTCTGGAGCTGTGGTCCTAGAAGGAGGGTGGAATCATCTGTACTCGTCTTTCGACTCTAAACATAAATGCTCACGCTGGAGTGGAGATTCTCACAGGCCCCGAATGGAAGATTGTGTGGTAGATTGGATCTCTTGGGTGAAAACTGTCTCCTGGGACTTCAAATAGGGAAATTGGGCCTGTTTCTTTCTTCATTCACATGCTATGAATTCAAGCACAGAGTATCCGCTCTTTTTAGATGAAGTTTATGCTTCTTTCAACAGTAGAGGGAGTTCAGATCCTGTCTTCCTAGTGTAACTTCAATGTACGTGTAGATTACAAAACCTGCAAAGCCATGATTGGAAGGAATGGCGACCAGGATTTAAATGCGAATGGATGTGTCTATTGGATCTCTGTTGTAACAATGTACTTTGCATCATGAACACCTTCAAGCACAGGGATGTCCTTAGTATAGCCAGTACGGGATGCAATGGATTGATTTTTTAATCGAGTGAAGAGAGGTTAGAGGTGAACTCTGCTATTCTCTGATACCTTGCCAATTAAAGGAGGACAATGTCCAAATAGACTTGGCGCATCAAACTGGAAAGCTTTGGAGAATGGAGCTGCCAGGAAAACCCTTGCGGTTAACATATCATCAGCGTATAAAGGACTCCCCAGTGAGCGTGACTTTGCAGTATTGTGCTGTGGTCTTAAACCATTGATTATGGCGCAGGCAGTGAGAAAACGAATGCATGGTGGAATAGTGAAGACCAAGAAGCTTATTTTCTATGGCTTGCAAGAAATCATAGAAGTTACCTCATTTACTATGGCTTCCAAATAGGCCATCTTCGCGTCCAGCGCAGCACAGGTAGGCGTGTGTGAAGAGGTTGAGATTAAAATTTGTGTAGCTAAAGTTCAGCTGCTGGTCCTTAAAGTCGCATTCACTTATATGCACAAACGACGATAGAAGCTTGCATTGACTTGTCACGACGGACGGTAGTTGTGACGTTATTTACTAAGGCTTTAACACAGCACAATTGAGAAATTCCATGACGAGGATTCACTGTGCGGGATTGCTACATGAAAAAACTACAAATAATAAAATTTATGTTAGCAACGTGAAGGAAATTATGAATATCAGGTTGAATGTATTCACTATGGACAGATAATGTAGCTCTTAGTTAGAAGAAATGTAATTAAGCAACTTTATTTCATACTAGCTGAGATGCCCGTCTACGCCGAGCTTTTCAAGGCAAAACGAAGGCGGTCTATCAGTATCTATCTACTCTAGGTATATACCAATGTTGTTTAAGGTTTGATCCCGGGACTTGTTAATTGTCATTGCATAAGATGGGAGAACGGAAGATCGTCGACATTTGAACTACAAAATGATCAGTCGTGTGTAACGGTATTCTTGGTATTAAAACGAATTGCCTGCGTTATCCCCGCTGAGTATTGTAGCTTGTATTGAACATGATTATTCGGAATTGTCTGGTGTATTGTTTAATACTCAAAACATTCAACGTAATGACCGTCGATTCTACAATTTACCGACAACTTCGGACGTTGTTGTGTTTTTTTATCTGGCAGGGAATCAGTGCATATCGTGATACTATTTTGCGCCAGCGCTCAGAAAGTAGAGTTCGTCGGTTTTTAGAAAATCACCCTTGATTTGATCCTCTGCACTACGTGCTTATGTTTCCGTACGGAACGCAAGGGTGGCATATTTCTGTGCCGTCGAAAAACAATGCTCAAACCACCCGTCTTATGCTTACGATCTTCAAATTCGTCACGTAAATGTTGAAGCTCGGTGAAGACGGACATATACCGTGTGTTTCAAAAGTTCCCGAACTGCCTCTTCTGTATGTAGGGAAAGCCTAACCTATGACAGCAGCAGTAATGTTTGGCCAACAACTAAAATAAACCATGTGCTGAAATAAATTACATAAAATCAGTTTTACATAGTGGAAAAGTTTCTCAAATGTATTTATTTTATTTTTACATTCCCAAAGGAACGGAACATGTAGGTTACACCAAAGGAGAACCATCTCTTATGGTTCTTGCATACTGTATTTTATTTGTTTGCTTTCACTCAATACACGCTTTTTAAACTGTTACTGTACCGGTATAAGCTTAATACCGTATACCGTAGGTTTTATAAATAAAATTTCTATTTTTTACTTTAACCTTTTATTTCACTCTCATATTCGCGTATTTGCATTTATGTAAAATAAAGAGCGGGATTCGTAACGACTGGGAGCACCTATTAATTGAAAAAAAGAGGTTGAGAGACATTGGCTCCTGTCTACCAGCCCTTAGTATACTTGCACAACAGTACGGCATGCAGGGAAAGTCATCTTCTACGATCGGGAACTTTTGAAACATATGGTATAAAAAAAATCGCACCTTCCCGTCTTCGCCGAGCTTGTCAAGGCAAAACCAAGACGGGAAACAAAGTTGTTTCTGTTTAAAAAGTGTATTCTGAAGGATTCGGACCCACAATAGCAAGGTTGTCGAAACGCGCCATGTAACCAACGCGCCAAAATAGCATCATTGCAAAAATGTAAGTGATTTTTTTATTATAAAGAAAGCCTCGGCACTGAAACGTCATAAATTGTTACATCATCATAAGTCGACCAAATTTAGAGCTTATTATTGGTAGAAATGCGGTTAACAAAGGACGAAGTATGATGATGTAACAATGTATGACGTTTCAGTGCGGAGGCTTTCTTTATACATGTAGGAGGCGTTGGTTGTGCCCGGTGCAACCGAGCAGAGGCAATAAGCAATGTTAAACACCCATAGATTATACGAAAAGAAATATATTTAGTAATTTCTAAATCTGCCCAGAATCTGCCTTTACATAGCAATTCTGCATGCTGCAATTGAATGGGAGTATTACAGAAAAAGTTACATTTAGATCAGGTCTAGCTTGAACATTGAA
>JAHWFO010054065.1:0-10899 GCA_023313115.1 Rhysida immarginata
TTTTTTTAATTAATGAGGAAGTAAATTTCTTTAGGGGATTGGGCGTTCCTTTATTAGTGAATCCTAAGGCATCCTATAGATGAACCTAGACAAATAAATACAAAATGATTACGACAGTGTCTAAAGATTTAACGAAATGAATAACTAATACTCGTTTTTTTTCAATGAATGCTTAAATTCGAATATTACAAAGTAAGTCTTCTCGTGGGCTCAATTTACCACCAAGATTCACACTGTTAATGTTTTTCCAGAAAAAACTTTTGCCTTTAAAGAAGATAGTATTTCGCTAGTATATTTTTCTGCTCTCTTCGCTTGTAATATTCAATCCTCTTTTGCTGATGTGGCACTTCGCTGGCGAGTAAGAGATTCGAAGATTCTTGGAAATACGTCTTTCATTTCCGTTGAGCGATTCCGGCTAATACGTCTTCTTTCGGTTTCTTATTAATATCCTTTCATCTTATTTAAGAAACCTCGCCGTTCTCTCCTACATCCTTTGCTTATTTATCTCTTTTTTTTCTTGTATTTACGTCCGTCTGGAAGGCAGAAATCTCTGATGTCAAAACACTTTAACGTTATTAACGTCTCCTTAAAAGAACTTGTTATTGTAGGATTAGAAATGTTTTTGATTTTAGCCCATCATCAGGTAAATGTAAAAATAAGAAGGACCTCTTGCGTGGGATTGTCTGTAAAATAAGGAAAAACTTCTTACTACAAAAAATATTCGAGATATGTAACGCCGAATGTTATTTGTGGAAGAGATTTTTTTCTTCCTATACGAGCAATACCACTCTAGAGCCCCTCTTGTCTTTTTATATAGTTCTGGATTTTCCCTTGAATTCTGGAAACGTAATGTTTGGTTCTAAAGTTCATTCTTTTTATCCAATAATTTTCCAAGCCATACAGAAAATGAGCTTGGAAAATAAAATAACATAAAATGAAATAATAAAATCTAAATAAAAGTCACCCAATGTGGAGAAATACATATGAGGTGGAAGTTTTATGGAGACTGATGTGGACAAAAAAAACACAGGTGAAGAGAAGGGCTTGTACAGTAAAAGTCACAGTAGAAAAACAGGAAGATACACAAGAACAGACGAGGCACATAAAAGTAGGAGAAAATCTGGTGATGAGGGTCCGAAGATAAGACGCAGAGTTGAAAAACAAATTATTAAAAGATGATGAAATTTCAAAATCGAATAAAAAAAAACAACCTTTTCGAGATCATTTATCTCATCTTCAGTTTATCAATAAATTTTTGAAATAAAATTTCAGTTAAAAACATAATAATTAAAATTGAAAACAATGAGTGTTAATTAAAAGTGAAGAGGCATTGTTGGTTGTTGGATTGTTGTGAACAGGAGAGTATGTTGGATTGTTCAGAGCAGGTAAATGTTATTGTCTAGGTTATGTATCGTAATTTTATATTTTTCTAATGAACGGGGCCCACGCGCAGTTTGCGTGGTAATTATTTTTATCAAATTTAATTCATTCAAATTGTTTCGTTTGATGAACTCAAATTTTCTCCTTTAATTATAGTTTTGTGATTGACAACAATGGCCATGTGACTTTTCAGTTCCGGCGTGTGCTTTAAGTGAGCGCCAATAATGCAACAACAATACAAAACTGTTTCCGTGACGAACTCACATGTTCTCCTTTATTTATAGTTGGATAAATTTCCATTTGGCACAATGAAATAAAAGAATAAGAAGATCTAATTATAACAAATGCTGACAAAGGCAAAATTATGGTTATACAGAATAAGAAGAACTACATTCTAAGCATTGAAAATTTCATAAATGAGAATAGAATTTTTAAATTAGATAACAAGGACCAAACAACAAAATTTCAAAAAGAAGATGTCACTATTAAGATAAATGAACTAAATAAAGAAAATAAATAATTAATGAAGAAAAACAAAAACAATTAATTCCAACAGAAACATCAAGAAACTCAATTTATGGAGTTACAAAAATACCTAAAGAAGGAAACCTATTAGAATCATAACTTCAACAAAACTGTCTCCTACTTATAAACTGGCAAAATTCTTATATGAATACTTAAAAAAGTTATTTCAAATTTAATTGAACAGTAAAAAATTCAATATTGTCTAAACAAATATTAGAAAAAGCAAAACTTGATAATAATGACAAAATTTACACAATTGAATAACAGCCATGTATGACAACATCCCAATAAAATCAACAATAGACATCATAAAAAAAGAATTGAAAACAAAATTACCTTACGCCAAAATATTAAAAATTATTCAAGCCATTAATCTATGATTTACAAATAATCAATTCAAATTCAACAACAAAATATATTCTCAACAGACGGCTTACCAATGGGCAGCCCATTATCACCTATATTCGCCAACATCTACTTAAATCACATAGAACACATAATACTTAATACATCAGAAGATAAACAATACATAAAAATTTGGATGAGATATATAGATGATATCTTAATCATCACAAATAAACTAATAGAAATATTAACACAGTTATTAGAAGAAAGGTATCCACTAAAATTCACCCATAACAACATGACTAACAATCAAATCACATTTTTAGATTTAAATATTATAAGAAATGAAAATACATTAAATTTTGAGATATATGAAAAACCTACAAAAGGTAATAACATAACACATTATTTATCACAAAACCTACACACAAAAAATTAATACGATTAAACAAAATATACCAAGAATAAAAAATCTCACATCCCCCAAATTTATCCAACAAAAATTAAAAATTTTGAAAATCTTTCTATCTATATAGAAAGACTAGCAGAGGACCCGGCGTTGTCCGGGATAATTACGCTTGTAGGTAAACAGAACAGCCTCAAAAAGCTAAATTAAACCTCCAAATTGGTTAAATAATAACTCAATCACTACAATATAGAGCAAAGGGACTATCCATTCTAAGAAAAATCCGAAAGACAGGAATTTACCTTTTCACTGAAAAAAATCCATTTTTTTTTACCGGGACTTGATTTACCGAAAACAATTTCTTAAAGGCTCACAATGGATGGACCTCTCCAAGGATGCCTTCTAGTCTAAATAATTTTTTTACTCACGTAATCTTAATTTAGATGTACACTTGTTGCAATTTCCGTTCTTCTTTCGATGTCTTAAAGCAAAAATTGGCCATTCATCACTTTGTGTAGTCTAGCGGTCGCCGATTCTTCTATTTACTTGCTTACCATTTGCTCAATACAGCACGGAGCTAAAGGTGTGCTTCCTCTATTGTCTTTATTCTTTCTCAATAGTCTGCTAACTCATTATCTCCAGTTACTGATCATTTTTAAAGATTTTCAAGTACTAAGAATTCTCTTTTCCAAGAAAAGCCTGAATAACAGGAATTCTATATGCATTGAATTCTATATTGCACAAACTTTGCCTTGCATTGTTGGTCATAAGACATATATTGTTGATCCTTGCATAGTGTTGGTGCATTGCGTGTTGATACCATTGTTAATAATTATTGTTGCAAAAACTTTGTCTTGCATTGCTGGTCTTGAGATATTTCTCATTAATATGAGTAGTAAGGGCAGCCCTTTGTATACCACTTCCGTCCACGCCCACCCCCACTTCCGGTTGCATGAGGCCAGTTTATATACCACTTCCGGCCACGCCCACCACGCCCTCGCCTCAGGCGGTGGTATATAAACCGGGCTCATGCAGGGATAAGATCAAAAGATAAGATAAGCCCAGCGGACCGCCATTTGGGTTGCCATGGCAACGGAGCGGCCATTTTGGATGAGAAGAGTGCCATTTTGAAAAACGGCGACCATTTCTGTTTTTCTTCATATTTTGAAACCACTTTTTTATGAATAATAATTATGCTTTATTCAATAAAGATAAAAAGATAAGAAAGATGAAAAGATAAGAAAAAGGAGAAAGAGAAAGAAGAAGAAACGGAAAAAAGGGAGAGAGAGAGAAGGAAAGAAAAAGATGGAGAGAGAGAAAAAGAAGAGAGGATAATGGAAAAAGAGGAAAGAGAAAGAAGGAGAAGTGGGTTTTTTTGGAGGGGGGACGCTGCCTCTCCCTCCCACCCTGTGCTTGGTGTCGGTGGTCCTGAACCGCCTGTATTGTCGCCAGAGCGCTCTTATGGTGACAGTGCAGAGGTTCCGGTTCACCCACGCCTATGCAGGCAGGCAGTCGGTTGAGGCAGCTAGGACACTTCGAGACTCGACCAGGGCGCTGGTTCCTGTGCAGAAAGTGGAGGGCAGAGCTTAGGGTGTCGGTGCACTCCATTGAGATGCCGAGCACCACTGCTTCACACAGGGCAGCCGTCGCTGTGAGCCTCGAAGGGGATTGATCTGCACCCCCCTTATGCCGTGGCCAAGGGCATAAGAGCCATGGTGATTCGGTTAACTAGGGACGGTTTGGAACTTCCCCTGACTAGAGCAGCCACTGGGTACAGATGCTTGAACGTTCTCTCGGCTGGGGTGCCCACTCCACGGCCGTGCTTTATTCTGATTGGTACCATCCAAAAAAATTTGCATTTGTTCATTGTCTATGGGTGAGAGAAACACACACGTTTTCGATTCGAGTGGCTATGACTATGTGAAGGTTTACTGTAAAGTCGTTTGGTCCTGGGGTCGAATTTGGTAAAGTGTTTCGGAAAAAACAACTTTATTTCTTCTTTGCTTGACTGCCTTTATTGTCCGTGGCTGCGTGTAGTTCCCTAGATAGGCCCTGGGTGCATATGGCGCTGCGTTCACCGTTTCTTCGCAAACGCTATGTTTGTGCGTGTTTCCAGGCCATTGGCCGAATGTCTAGGCTCTCACACCGTTCACCTTAGTGATGGCGGAGTAGCCGACGGGATTATAAAGTCGAAAAGAGGTGCATGTTAATAAAAATGCGCCGCGATTCAATCCCTTCTCCTTCACCTTCAACTACGGTGCTCCCCAAAGGGCGCTGTGTGTTTACGAGTTCCCTCGGCGTCCACAGCGTGATGACGAGGGCGCGCAAATCGCTCACCTTCTCCTTCACCTTCGGCAGCGGCGCTCCCCAAAGGACGCTGTGTGTTTTACGAGTTCCCTCGTCGTCCGCAGCGTGATGACGAGGGCGCGCTATGCGTTCTACGACTTGCTAAACCGTTAAACATCGCTCAATAAAGATTTTTTCCAGCTCTTTTCGCCCGTTGTCGCGCATCCAATGCGGTCTACGTGTTGTTTTTAAACGTTCTCATCATGTGATTTTCTTTTTTATGCTTTACACGGCGGGCAACGTTTGCAAATGGTCGCTGACGCGAACAGCGCTTCGTTACAGCGAGGTTGTCGGCCATTAGGCGCTCACACGACGCGAATAAAGGTTTCTGAGCGCGAATAGAGGGTCTGTGAGTGTCTGTATGCGCAAACGTCGTGCCACGACGTCTAAAAAACGTTTCAAGGCTCCGCATAAATAAATTTTTTCGACCCCATGACGCTTTAATCGCCAAGTTCACGACTTCTGATGGCATGCGTTGTGCTAACAAGGGCGTCGATCTCCGCCTGTATTAGTGAAAGTCTGGGTGGTTGTTTCGAGTCGTAAGCTTTCTATCCCCTTATGGTTAATGGTTATGGTCGTATGATAGGGCCTCTTTGTGTCAGCCAATACTTTTTAATTTTGTAATCTAATTCACCTGAAGGGCTTTTTGCTGTCAGATGAATACTTGTCATCTCCCTGCATGTCAAGAGTTGTCTTCGCATTTGAAGGGTGCACATTTCAATACAACATGTCGAGTGGAAGTAACAGTAAGCTGTGTTCCTAATAATTTCATCCAGCCTTTTATATTTATGTTTGATTCTATTTCTTTCTCCTAGCATTCATCTGTGTTTTCAATTTTACCGGTTTCGAATGTGAAGATGGCCGATTTATCCTTAAGTCATTAGGTTATGCGTTAGTCGACGAATCAATAAGGAACAGGCAACCGTGGATACTTCGTACACATCGACGACGTGTTGCAGGGAGTTATGTTTTTCTTCCTCCACCCAATTTAATTCTTTCAAAAGAAGATATAGAAGTTTTGAAAGCTGACAACTACACAACTCAGTGCGGTATTCCATTTTTTAATGGGCAGCATAGTTACAGCGAGATTCCTGTGATTGTAAATGCTTTAAAAAGATGCTTTACCCGTTTTTATGCTTATGGAGCCCTCAGGTGTAGAGATTTAAGCAGTGTTTTAGGCATTACTGTCGACGATCTAGCTCCCCTTGTGGCCTCTTCATCACCAGCGTTTACTCGATTGTACGAATATTATTATCCAGGAAATCTTGAAACGGAGATTTACGATGTTTCACTCACAGCCAAAAAATTGGCATCATGTTTGGAACGATGTCTGTTAAATAATACTGCAGTGTGAACACTTGTCAATATTTTACTTTTTAAGCTGTTAATGTTCTTAAAATACAAGATTATACTTTCAATCTGTAATGAAGTGTCTTTAATAAAATATGTTACTTTTCAATAAATGCGTAGTGTTTACTCTTTAAAATAACAGAGACAATTTAAGTTTCACATAATCAAATGGTATGTTTTATTTCATTTGTTTGATGATACAAACTGGTGTCGTTAATTTCATTAAAAACATTTTTTAGAAGCTCGTTATAACCAAAAAAACAGTGTAGAATAATGAATAGGGTTAATACACAGCCGCAAAATGAACGTGTGAATACGCTTCCTCCTGCAATAAGTTTCTTGAATTCCATTGGTTCGACTAAAAAAAAAAGACAGTTACAGTTGTAGTTTATTTTATTTATTTATTTTTTTTCTGTAATCTTTAAAGTTAGGAAAGAGAATACAACCTCTGCGTTTGTCAGTAATAATGAGTTGAACCGTGTGTTTGATTCTTTGTTTCGTAGATTAGACAGCTTGACAGGACGGCGTGTTAAAGGTGTTTACTCTTGCTCTTCTGTGAGAAAGACTGAGAAAATACCTCTATGACATTGCTTTCCATGAATAGTGCGTGTGTGTGTGTGTGTGTGTGTGTGTGTCTGTGTGTGTGTGTGGGGGGGGGGGTTAAGTTTTCATAAATAAAGAACAGAGACGACGTTTTTTCAACTTCAAAAAGAAAGAAATTTATTTTCCTTTTAAAATAGTTCACACAATTTGATATTACAGGTAAGTACGGGTATACAATTATTTTAAAACAACCCATGGTATATCTAATAACGAAAGCTGACTTTGACTACGTGTGCGCACGGGAGAAGAATAGTCAGGAGATGGTAGTAACAAACCCTCTTTATATAAAGGGTTTTTGATCAAGTCGTCTGGAACTTTGAGTTGTTGTAAGACATGTGCAAATTCTCTACGCCCATGAGGAGATTTCTTTTGTACTTCGGGGTTAGACATCAGTACGTTATCGACTAACGTTGTAATTCGTGAACCTGGAACAAATCGGCCAGAGAACATTACGGTTCCGCGTTGCGTCCATCGTATGAGGTCGGGTCGTCTTTGGAGATGTCATAGAAGTCGCTCTCTCCCGATTTCAGGTGAAAGTTTTGGCATTGCACCCTGGATACGTCTTTTCTTTTCCTCGTTTTCCAAGGTCGTGGAGGCAGTTGCTCCCTCCGACGACTGTTCACCTTCTTCAGGTAATGTTTCAACAGTCACGGGTAACGCTGGTTCAAAAGAAGGTGTTGAGTTTCCGTGTTTATTCGATGAAGGCATTGTTTGTACAGACATCTGCGGTGTTGGTAGAGTTGGCGTTGGCTCAGTTGCTGCTGCTACGGATGATACGCCGGTTACTTTTCTCTTTGTATTTAGGTATTTCTGTAGTGTGTCTAAATACGATTCCATTTTTTGATGTGTATTTAGATAGGGTGTATTTAACACGTATTGCATGTGTTTATCCAGTTCTTTCACGTCTTTTTGTCGGGTCTTCGTCATCTTTAGTGTTTTTAGGTTCCGTATGAAGAATGTTTTGATGGTTGTAAACTTGTATGTTCATAAGTCTATTGTATTCATGGGCAGGGAGCAATATGTATTTTTGCATCGTATTAACTGATCAACTTGTTCAAGACAGGACCTGCGATAGTGCCGAGCAGTAAAGGTAATAAAAATCCGTTGCCTCTCTGAACGAGGAAAGACTTTTTAACACGAAGTGGAATGTTTTTATGCACCAATCCTTTTATTTCCTTTAGGTGGTGTCTTATTTTAGGTGTCCACTTGATATTGTGGTGTAAAATATTGTAGCAAACTTCGCAGAGGGCTTTCACCTGATTTAAACTTGCGTGTTGTATCAAGATTTTACGCTTTTTCGGTGAGGCTTCGTGCAAAGATCCGAGAAAATGTTTGTGTTTTAACACTAAAGGAGTCATAGTAACATGTACGCACGCACGGCTTCGTCGGGCACAAATGAGGCGCGACCTTGTTTAAACTCTCGTTTTATCTGCATAAACTACGATGGGCCATTCAGGCGGAAGGATTTTACTACGCAGGCGTATGATGTCAGGACATGCTTGTGTTAAATCCAGCAGTAAATAACTGTGAGGGTCAACTGTTGCATCCTTGTCGGCTTGTGTAAGTAGATTTCCATATCCTGTCTGTGCCGCAAGCGTTCGGATTTGAGTCATGTCTCTCGGAGATTTCAACAAAAATATGTATTTTGCATTCAAACTTATACATTTCAGGCAATTCCTTATACTTTTTGCCTGAGCAAACAGATTCTGTGTGATTAAAAGTACAGAAAAATTAAAGTGGTGGCTGTAACGCGTGAACACTTTTTCGATCAACTTAGAGTTTTTCACTTCATGCATAAGATCATCTAAAATTAAGAGTGCCTGTTCCGGAATGCGTTCATGTATCATTTTTTCGTCAGGTACCCCGGAATGAAACGAAATGTTGGGTAGATTTAAGTCCTTTACGACACTAGGCACAACTGCACCAAAACAGTAAATGATCTGTGATGGAGGAGGGTCAATCAGCTCGTTTTGAAACTTGAGCAACCCAGCAATCAATGTACTCTTACCACTTCCTGAAGCACCGGCAACTAATCCTGAGAAGCACTGTCGAAATTTAATGTTAGTTATTAACTCCATGTCTATAGGTTTACAGAATTAGAATTGTTCACTCCGAGAGAACGCTTTTGAGGTCGTGATCTACACGTTGAACATCAGTGAATGGCAAGTCTTTTTAAAAAACCCTACTTTTATTTTCATTGGAGAAAAAATTCTTACAGTTTATTTTTTATTATTATTATTATTTTTTTTTCCCTCGCATCCAAAAAAAATTTTTTTCTCGCACACAAAAATAAATAAATAAATTTATTTCTCACTTACAGAAAAAAATTTCTTGCATACAGGAAAAAAAATTTTTTCTTGGACACAGAAATAAATAAATAAATAAATTTTTTTCTCACTTACAAAAAAATTTCTTGCATACAGGAAAAAAATTTTTTTCTCGGATACAAAAATAAATAAATAAATAAATAAATTTTTTTTCTCATTTACAAAAAAAATTTCTTGCATACAGGAAAATATATTTTTTTTTTTTTTTGAAAAATTTTTAAATTTTTAAAGATAAAATGAAATAACACACACACACACAATTCATTATATATTCCTTCATTTCTTTATTACAAAATACACAAAAGTTTTACAGAGTTGCATAACATACAGGAATAAAAATTATAAAGTAACATGACATAAATATAAAATTATACAGTTTTTAGAGGGCGACAACATTGATTCCACTTACAGGGGGTCTTATTCTCGTATTCGTTATTCAGTTCATCATAAAGATATTCACATTTGACGAGTAGGTCATTCCAGAGTAAATCATCTGTATAAGTTTCACGTACGATGGCATCCATGGAAAACCCACGAGCAGCAAGTTTCAGGTAATGTAAACAGTGATGGCCACAGGTATCATTGAAAGGACTCTGCACAGGGCGGTTGTTGAACGTCCATTTTTCAGCGTTTTTCAGCATAAACGTGTGAAATTGCTTTGGTGGTACACAGCCGAACGAATCAAAGGTGTAAGCTTGCTTTCCAGAAGGTAAGTAGAAAGCAATCCAATGTGTACCGGGGTGTTTGGAGTCATCGGTGTTGGCGATCAGCAAGGACGGGTAAATGGGTTTGAGGGTTGCAAGCAGGTCAGATGGGTAAACACCTTTCGCCAAGAGTGCCGTGTAATGATCTGCTTCGAGGGCGTGCCACAATTCTTGAGTGTCCATGAGTATACGTATTTTTAATTCATAAAGTCGAAACTTACTGCTTTGTCTTTATTGATTTCCAGGAGATTTTGAAACTGATAATGGGCAATGAGATTCACAGATGTAGGCAGGGGTTGAGAGAATTGTAATTCGACGCGGAGTGTCCCGTTTCGTATGACGTTATATCGGTCCGTGTAGTAATTACGGTCTCCAGACAGATCAAAGGCAAGAAATGTGTATCCACCAGCGTAGTCAGCCAAAGTCAATTCCACGTCTCGGTCATCTCTCCACAAACCTAAGGCTTTGAGTGTGTGAACGAATTCGCGTAGGTAATCACCACTATTAAAATCGGGCGTGAAAGGTTGTGCAGCAGGGATGGATTGCGTGTCTAATGCCAGTGAGAAATAGGATAAATTGAAATGCTGAAGGTTGAATGGGTTCAACTTATAGGCACCGTTTTGGGCTTCGCTCTCGACCAAAGCAAAAATCAAACGCGTTGGAATCTGTCCTGTGATGAGATTTTGAATCGCATGATTCCTAGTCCATTTCCTCTTTGAAAAACACTGCCTCGAAAGACAGGCACACCTTGCCCCCTTTGACTTAAATAATAACGTAAAATTGCTTCACTGTCTGGGTTATACGGTTCATGCATTTTCTTCTCTGAGACGAGTAGACAAAAGTCAAGTTTTTGTGTGTATGTGTCACAGAGAGAGAGAGAGAGAGAGAGAGAGAGAGAGAGAGAGAGATGAAA
>JAHWFO010054082.1:876-12513 GCA_023313115.1 Rhysida immarginata
GCTATCGCCAACACTTATCGGACCAATGATACGTGGTTAAATGACGTTGATATGATTCGAGTTTAATAATTATATAAGCGAAGAGCGCCTCTCTCCTCCCCCGGGTCCGTTACACAAAAGTTTTTTTTGTATTCTCTTACCAAACGCCGCGCAGGCTCTACAAAGGTTTCAGCCAACAAACGGGCTGCCTGCGCGGTGGACCGCTTAGATGATAGTGAGAGAAATAGGCATACACCAAAAATTGTGAGTTGCAAAAAAAAACATTTAATGATCAAAACATAATTAAGATTTACATGATATTATGGGGGCTTCAGATAATTATAATAAAATTAAAATCTAAATTAAGCAAGCAAAGTTACGGACTCTTTGAATAATTAACTACTCCACACCATCAGAGCAAGAAACACAAAAATATTAAATATCACTTATAACTGTAAGTGAACAACTGAGCTTACACTCCAATTATGGCCTTCGCATATACACTACATGATCAAAGGAGTTGGGAAACCCCTCTGAACACCTACCGTAATTGTTGGACTGGACTGGTCCCGCTCATCAAGGTGGACGGAAACCTCAATGCTGATAGCTACAGGACCATTCTGGGTAACGGGGCACTTCTAGCGCTGTGGGAACACTTCGGTGACGGGCCGTTCCTCTTCCAGCACAACAATGCGCCTTGCCACAAAGCAAGATCTATATCTGACTGGTTTGACGAGATGCGGGTTGAAGAACTGGATTGGCCCGCCCAGAGTCCTGATCTCAACCCATCGAACACCTTTGGGACGAATTGGAACGACGTGTGAGATCCAGGATGGTTCGCCCTATATCTGTCCAGGAACTGACCACGACACTCCTCGAGGAATGGAGGTCAATACCTATGGATACATACCGTAAACTTGTGGACAGTATGCCATGTAGGGTGGAGGCGGTGATAGTAGCTCGGGGTGGTCCTACACACTACTGATTGAACCTTTTTGCGGCTTTACGGTAGAGCAACAGGTGTCCCAACTCCTTTGATCGTGTAGTGTAGATACTCATACCTGAACTGCCAATAACAGACAGCCTCCAAATCATCACATTACCAAAATTGTTACCCCAGGCAACTCAACATCTCAGCTCCCATGCTGGATTGAAAACCGTACTTCTCTACTTCACCGTAACCGTTCGGAAGACGTCACGCGACGTTTTAATTTCCCGGAAGAGGGCGCAGTAACCTCCACGACGTTTACTACACCTCCACGACATTTACTACACCTCCACGACATTTACTACACCTCCACGATGTTTACTACACTACAGTTAGCTCAGTATTAACTCCAAACCGCACCTCAGGTGCTAATTTTTCCCTTCGTTAATAGATTACCGAACCGGAGGTTGTCTCTTTTAAATCCCTCACCGCGGCTCTATAACGACACAGGCTGACCAACAACCTTCATATTATCCACAAATCACATTACAAGGCGGCTCTACTACATTCCTTCCTCCCTACTCAAGGATTCAAACTACAGTTCTAGGGCATGAGATACATGCTCAGCCGCAAAACATGGGGTAAATATTTGCTGCATCCAGCTTAGCGCTACCAAATACTGGCAGATTATTCTATAAAATATTTTTACAACACACATTAGTTAATCCAGTGTGACCAAATCCCGTACGCACAATACATACAACGTCAGTTACAAACACCTATCTATGGCAGATATGACATGAGGTATTACACTTTTAATAACAGGGCTGATATTAATCAGTTCAACGCAATATATGCACATCAGTGGCCCGGCGGAAACGTGATGAAACTTTTCAGCGTCGTTTCATAACCAAGAATTCTGCGACGTTTGGACGAAAGTCTCACAAAAACAATAATAAAGTTTCACCTCACCAAAATTGAAATCCAAAATCCTGTGGCATAATGTTTCAAAGACGAGAGCAACGCTCACAGGGAACGTCTGACGACAAGCTATATATTCTTATCTTTGTCGACCTTAAAAAACAGCTTTGCATCGGAGCGAACAGGCAAACTGCACAAAAATGTATATGATTCCAATAAAACACAAAAGTGTTCACTAATTCCTACATGTCTCTTAACAGAAACACATTTTAAGACAAAAGGGCAGCGCCCCCCCCCCCCCCCCCCCCCCCACGAAAAAACACATTCCAACACATTCACAGTTGCGCATTCTTTTTAGGGACGAAAAAAAAAATCCACTCAAGCCAAGCCACTGTTCAACACTGCCTAACAATATATACAAACCAAGTAATAAAAAAATAATACATGCAGAAGTTTTGCATCCTTCCCGTGCATTACTCACGGCAACAAAGCAATACTCTGCTTTCAACTAATAGTTGCCGAGCTAGCTTAACAAACTAAAAAAATAATATTTACGATAAACTTACAAAAAATAATTAAATGAAATAATTTCTCCACAAAATTCAACTACAACTAATTAATAAATTACGACTATTTGGGCGTGGCAAGAAAACCCAACATTTATGAAAATAAAAACCAACAAATTTTTAATAAACAAAAGTCTACTTACACTCAGGTCACAATATTTACTATCACCATACGTCCCTTTCTCCAACGAGACTGGACCCATTTGTTTGAATGTTTATTCGAACAATTACGACCGAATCCCTAGAGAAAATCTTCTGAATCTATAAACTGAAATATGACTTTAGTCAAAATGGTTCACCACCCAATAGTTGATGATGTAGACAAAGTAGTTGCTGCTTTAATGCAACAGAGGGTCCCCCCTTTGCTCTTGAGTGAAGAAATCATTGCACGAGGGGAGATCAAAAGGTAAGTTGCACTAACTCGCCGCAGGAGCGCGCTGTGTGTCGCACTCTTGGGCAAAGCGGAGAAAGGGACATTAACTGCGCAGACGTCGGATAGGACGGTTGCTGTGGTTTCCCGTCGTGTTTTGTGTGACTAGCGGGCTAAAAGCAATGGCGCGTCAACTGGATGTCCACTCCAAACTTGAGGTGCGAGCAGCAACCCGATTTCTATGGGCCAAACGGGTGAATTGCACGGACATTCATCGTGAAATCACTGCTGTATATGGAGAGCGTGCAATTTCCCGGCAATGAATTGTATAGTGGTGTCAACAATTTGAAGCAGGACGCACGGATATCACAGACGAAGATCGCGTAGGCAGGCCCGCAAAGTCCCGTACCATTGCAAATGTTGGCCGTGTGGATGCGATCATTAGAGAGAATCGGCGCATAAAACTGGTGAAAACTGCCAGCATGCTGAACATTTCAAAACGATGAGGAGGTGAAAGCGGCTGTCACCGTGTGGTTACAAAACGCTGGAGGAAATTTCTATGCATCCGGAATCGAAAAGTTGGTTGATCGTGCGGATAAATGTTTAGGGTCTCTTGGGGACTATGTGGAAAAGTGAACCTACACTGTATGCTGCTATAGCCGTGTTGCTTTTGTATAGGTGGTGTAATAAATGGCCATACCGTGGAAGTGCAACTTACTTTTTGATCTCCCCTCGTACTCATCTGTCAACGATTACAAATCGGAAGGCGAACGTAACCAAAGATTAATGTAACTACTGTGAGAAATTGAAGGCCTACATCAAATCCGTCAAGTTACTCCCGAGATAGAGGTATTGTCAAGGATTTTTATGAAAGAACAGAGCGGGAAGAGGTGGTGAATATTTAAACTGAATTTAATCGAATATAATTAAATTTGATATACAAGAGCGGCTGCTTGCCGAACGTATAAAGTCAATAAATGAAATTAAGTCCTTGATTATCAGTCCAAGTCAAATGCTGCTGACGGTGGGGACAAGAAGTTCGACTCCTCGAAGCTCCGTATATCTCCGGGACGAGCAAGGTGACGACTTGGAAGTAGCGTCGGTGAGGTAGGTTGATGCAACAAGGATTCGGGCAACCTGGGCAAGAACTGGGTTACACTGGGTACCGCACTCTCAGACAGCGGCAACCACTCAGGGTAAATCGACCGTGGAGGAATGGCTGTGCAAAATAGAACAACGGATTAAATATATGGCATCCTTCGAACGAAATCTTAATACTGTAGCCTACAAGTCTTAAGTGGATACCGTTATTACCAGAGGAAGTTGCTCCTACGTCCAAGCGCGGACAATCGCGTGGGCGCCCAACGCTAATGCCGGCTAAGTTAGGAATGGGGAGAATCGCTTCCACTGGGGTCAAGCTCCACGGGAGAAAGTCGTACTCGGCGCTGGCTCCGGCCGTGTCCTCTTTGTAGGCGTCTGTGCACGCAAATATATCCTGATTAACTGAATCCAAGTCCTCGTCGGTGGCAGTCGTCCGGACGGGGATCTTGCTTCCTGATTCAGCAATGGGTGAGCGTGCGACCACGCTGTCCTTTCCTTGGGATATCACAGGCCTTGCTCTCAAAGTATCGGTCTGCTATGACGGGCGTCTTCGATCAGCTTCAAGATACCATGGAACATCTTTCGCCAAACCTGGAGAGTGTTTGCGACCCTGACAGCCTTTGGCATGCGGGCGGGTCGGACCTCCCTTAAACTTCTGCCGGACATCTGATGCCGGCAATCAATGTCGTGCCTCGGGCGTGTCGTATTTGACCTATGACTCGGGCCTCGTCGGGGACTTCGGGGAGACGACGCTCGCTGCGGCGGCTTTCTTCTTATTGCTTGGCAGGCTTGACAGCTGGCTCCAGCGGGACTCTTTAGACTAGCATTAGCGAGAATATGTAAAGATTTATCGAAACTCAGAATCTTACATTCTCTTGCCTTCGGTCCGTAGCTGCTGGATCTCGTCCAACCTCGATAGCCTTCTTTAGTCCTATTGTCTCCAGTCGGCTGTTGGAGCTGAGGCTGATGTTGTTGCCTCAGCGGACGCCTAATCATGAGGTCTTAAAATCTATGCGTCCAGGCGCACATGCTGTAAGCGGCAGGCAGCCCATACGTGGCTGCGTGACTTATCCAAACGCCTCAAAAACGAGGCCCGTTCACATCTAACGAGGTATCAGAAGGCCATCGGAAAGGTGAAAAGGAAGGTCTGGTCTCCTCCGATGACCTCGCATAAACACTTAGATGATGTGTAGCGTTTTTTAAACGTAAACGGACCTAGCCGTGGCCATTCAAGGAGCAGAAAGGATCGAAGCTGAGTGGCCACTTTCCTCCATACGATCGGGGTTGATAGAGGACGGCCTTGCGATCGACTCCAGCGGGCCAGCCAGAGTTCTTTATTTATGAAGGCGATCGCAACGGCTAGGTCCGGTTTTAATACCTCGCCAGAAGAATCGTTTAAGAGGAAGCTCACAGACTGATATGAAAAATGTACCAGCCCATAATGCTGCCTCAAACGATCCCAGATCGACATAGCAAACGGGCACTCGTATAAAATGTGACTAATGGTCTCGGCTACGCCGCATACGGGGCATCCAGCAGACCTGACCACCTTCCATTGAAACAGACGTTGAAGGGAATGAAACCCGTGATGCAGCAGCCGCCATTGATAGTTGAACAATGTCTTCTCAAAAGCAAAATATTTTAAAAGCTTCATGACTGCTGCCCACGGGCGATCGGGAAGAAGTCGCACGATGTCCGTCGATTCACCAGGGTCAGTCTGCTGAAAGAACCATGCAAGCCGAAGCATTTCCCATTGCTGAGGATCAATACGGCGTAGCATCGGTAATATTAATTCAAAGTCCAGGTTGAAGGCTTTGTAAATGTCCGGTTGTTGTTGATACGCTACTACTGGCAACAAGGGAGGTACGGAAGCCTATTCACCTTGAAGAAAAACCTTAGATGTAAGAAAAAGAAGTTCACCCATAACGGGGGAGGGCTAAGCAATACCCGAATCAAGGCAGCCCGCCTGGCCGCAATGAGATACCGTTTAATATCGGGTAAACCCAACCCCCCTCTCACTAAGGGAATAAAGAGGAACGCTGCTCTTAATGGATGACGTTGCTAAGCAGTCGTCCCCCAAACACAGTTCACAATTGTCCCACGGAGTCTCATGAGGAGATTATACGAAGGCAAGGTGAATAGGCATTTGGATGTTAAAACTAGAAGCACATGAGTCTTGATGAATCTCACCTTGACAAACATCGATGTTGGAAAACGAAGACTTTTATCAAGGCGAGAGATGCACTTCTCAACCACTTGTTGCCAGTGCATGGAGTCCATGGTTGGTTGAAAAGAAAAGACATATCCTAACACTGTAATTCGGTCGCACCATGTTATTGGGAAGGTTTTGAGATAGTCGACAGTCTACTTCCCAATAGCAATACCTTTAGACTTGACGAGGTTGATGGAACTCCCCGTCGAAGTACTAAAGCGGTCAAAGGTTTCCTTAAAGATGCTCAAGGAGTACGAGTCGGACGCAAGTAGCACTACGTGATCTGCATACGCCAAAGTCCTGATGTTTATGGATGCAGCTGGCAGATCGTATCCTCGAGCATCTTGATGGCGATTTAAGTTTTGCAATAATGGTTCCAAATAGAAGATGTATAGCAGGGGGGAAAGAGGGCACCCCTGCCTGACAACTTTACACAAATTGAAGGTGGCAAATACGGAACCATTAATCGCCACACATGATACGGCCGAAACATACAGTGCGGAAATGATCGTGGCAAAAGTCCGAAGACGAAGATGTCGAAATACTTCAAAGAGAAACTCATGGTTCACTTTGTCGAAAGCCTTTTCCTGGTCAAGGTTTAAAACGGCAAGAGTTTGCTGACGAGCACACGCTTCTTCCATCACACACCGAATCGTAATTAGATTATCGGACATCCTGCGTGATGGAATGGAGCAGGATTGTCCGGGGTTGATAAAATCTTCGGCGAAAACTTTCAGTCTTTGTTGAAATACACCAGTGAAGACCTTGTAGTCGGTGTTGAGAAGGGTTATTGGCCTCCACTGGGTAACCAAATCTGGATTCGGCATTTTGGGGAGTAGGATGATTTTTCCCATTGTGAAGTCCGGTGTGATGGAAGACGGGTCTTCGATGACCGAATTAAACACTTGCACCAGAAAAGGCCCAAGAAGATTCCATGTCGCGTTGTAGAATGAGTATGGTAAGCGATCCATACCCGGGCTGGACTGGTGACGGCCGTCCGCTGACAGGAACTTCTTGACTTCGTCTTCGGTGAAGGGACGAGAGATAGACAGGTCAGCATCCTCAGAAAGAGGTTTTAGCGCCTCAATCCACTGCTTCGTTTCGTCTGACGGAATGATTGGGTTATCGAAAAAGGATGAGAAATGGGCGTGAAAGGCTGACAAGATGTCACGGTCAGAATTCACTTCCCCATTTCCCACCACCAACCGATTGCACGTCGTCTTTTTGTTGGCACGTCGTCTCTCCTCGGCGAATGCTGCTGGTGATAAATTCCTGACGTCAGTCGCCCAGGAAAGTTTGGCTCTGAGCGCTGCGCCAACCGCCTTCCGGATCATTAGAGCGTTGATTTCACTCTTCACCTGACGAATCTCTATCTCGAACTCCTCCTTTGGGGTGGATACTTGGAGGAGCCGGAGGATCTCTTGTAGCATGAGGAGATGACGACGTCGACGACGAGCAGCATCTAACCCAATCTTCCGAAAGAACCGTTTGATCTTGGTTTTCAGTTCTAACCACGAAGCAAGCGAGGAGGCACATTACGAAGGTGTTTTTCAACGAACTGAGCAAACATCTCCTTGTATTCCTCTTCATCGAGCAGAGAAACATTCAGAAACCAATTGCGATGGACTGCAGAGCCTGTAGATGATGCTGGAAATGGAGGATTCCATGACCACATGATGGCATTGTGCTCGGAGAATGAACATGGAATTACCTCCATTTTACCCGGCGAACCAGAAAAAGCATTGTCGACGAGAAAAAGGTCTAATCTAGATGTAGTGGGCCCTTGATGGAAAGTAGACCCAGGCTGACCACTCTGTGAACTGTGTGTCCATAGGTCGAACAATGCATTTTGCTGACACAAACGATACACATGACCAAACGAGAAGATGTTGTTGTCGTCTGGATGGCAGTTCAAATCTCCAGCAATCACCACAGGCAACGATGAACACAAAAAGTTATTAAAGTCACTAAAAAATGTTGGTTTCTCTGCTGTTCTACACGGTGCATAGACATTAGGCAATCGGAAATTGACACCAGATGTTGAAATGTCCAAAGAGATTACCCTGCACTCGCAGTCATACACACAGTTCGACACCAGAATGGAGGGGCTGAAGATGATGGAGGCAACTCCTTTCCGATTTGGTGACGAAGAGTTGATAAAGAATTGTCCGTTGGTGTATTGACTGCGAAGGCCCGGAAGGTCATAACACTGTTGTGAAGTGGCGAGTTTTACTTCTTGAAGTAACAAGATGTCCGGCCTGTACAGGGCAATGAACGATGACAACACCGATTGCTTAAAAGAGGAACCAAGAGAATGCACGTTCATGGAGATGACCTTCATTGAGGATGTTTAATGGCGCACTTGCTGACCTGTATCCGGTTGAGACTTGGGCTTCCCAGATGTTACAGGAGGCTCCGTTGTTCTTCTCATCGGAGATCGCAGACGACCTGATGAGGAAGAAGGGCTGCGCTGATGGCTCGCATGGCTGTCTCTCTCGGAGGAAGAAGAAGCTCTTCTATCGTCCCTTTTGCCACGATCCCGTCTGGATTTTTTCTTGCGGGGACTCCTCGTCCTCACAAGAAGATCCTGATGTTTCTGCGCTGATGGATGCGTATTCCCAGCAGAAGATGTCATCCTGGAGAGCGACGACGTTTCACTAGTCCGTGCAGGCTGTGATGTTGTTGACTGCGCTGGTGGAGGAAGTGCTGGAAAGTCCTCCGCTGAAACGTCAACGTCGTCTTCTCCAGAAGCTTCGTCTTCACCCATCGATACATCGAATGCTGGCTGCGGAAGGGGTGTGATCTCTGGGAGCGTGGAAGGAGGTGACGATCGCCGCTCCCCCCTATGCTCCAAAGATTGAGATAGATGCGAAGATGGACGAGGCGGTGGGGGCATCATTTCCTTCTGCACCTGGGGAAGAGTCGAAAGAGCCGGCATAACTTGGCTCTTTCGCGATGGTGATGACGGCGACGAAGCTCTGGTCGGCACTGGTGACTTGGCTGGCGATGACATCTTAGATTGCTGCTGGGATGACATTCTCTTGTGCGTGGATGGAATATCTGCTGGCTCTGCAAACACCCTCTCCGGGCACTGGTGAAATTTGCTCACGATGCGATTGCATGCATCGCATTTCTTGAGGAGAGGGCAGTCTTTTCTGACGTGAGACGTTTTCTTGCAGTACCAGCAGCACTGCCTTTGACCCTTGTAAGACACGCGAACTTTGTTGCCGTGCATTACAAGGTTCTCTGGAATGTCCCTCTGAAGGTTATTGGGCTATCGCTACTGGTAGAGGCGTCGGCCATGTCAGCCGAGGTTCCTGGTTCGATCCCAGATCGCAGAATTTTTCCTTCCATTTTTCGATAGAAAAATCTTTACCTGATGCTTGGTAGGCTTATCTCCAGTTATAATATCATTTATTATTTCATTTATCTGTGAGTTCCACAAACTTTCTGATGGTTGGATAGGAGAGATTCTCGATCTGTGAGCCAGGTGCCTGCCTCCCATTGGGCTTTCAACCATGACAACTTGGTTGTCTTTAAGACACCTTGAGTCAGCATGGCTGTCCGGGTGTCTGCGATAGCCCATCTGGTAGAGGCGTCGGCCATGACAGCCGAGGTTCCTGGTTCGATCCCAGGTCGCAGAATTTTTCCTTCCATTTTTCGATAGAAAAATCTTTACGCTATATTTACTATTAGATAGAAAATATTATTGGCCAAACATGAGGAGAGACATCTACCGTCAGGTAAAAACCTACATTGCCTGTCAAACCCGTGAATTACAACACCCAACCAGTTTTGTGCCAGCGAAACGTTTCCTTCCTCCAAGAGTTATGGGTAATTGATGCCGTGGGACCACTTGTTACCACCCCATGAGGAACGACACTTTACGGTGTTACTAGATATGTTTAGCGGTTGGGTCAAAACTTTAGTTTCAAAAAGAGTTAATCAACAAACAACAGTACAACTGATAAAGCAGATGTGTGGAAAATTAGGCATCCTAAATAGATAATTTCAAATAACGCGTCATATTTTTCAGGAAAAGACTATATCATGTTCTTAACACAATACAGAATCCCCATCCTTTATGCTATACCATACGCCCCCCGTACTAAGCCCGCTGAACACAGTATCCGGGCGTTATTAGGAAAACGTCTCTTAATTTTGCTGAATAAGTCAATACAAGATTGGGAATTGTATGCGGAGGCTTTACGAAGGTTCCCTAACAACGATATTTCCCTAAGCCTTTATGAAGTCCTCATGCAATGAAGTGTTCTACAAGATAGAAATATGAAAAAGTAACTAAAAGCCTAAGAAAGAATATTCTAAGGCATCTTTCTGCCTATGTTGAATGTGAAAAGACTTTGTAATTTTACTTAGACATAGAAACGTTGAGACGATTACGAATCTAGTTGAATAATGACTTGAATTTTATTAGTGTTTCCTGTGATCTTCTAACATTTTTAATCCGCCAAGAAGATGTATGCCAGATGTCGGATGGAACGACTCCATGAACGTCTACGGATACGAGTGATGAATTAAAATTGGAACTTTGATTGATGACGACCTCTCGACTTATACGAATTCACAAATGCTCGATGATGGACCATTTGAATAATCAACCAGTGGAGGAATGCTGATTATGATCCAATTCCGATGCGAGATGGACCAGACGAATACCAGTGTGATGCCCCCTAGTGTGCAATGTGAACTACTATCCTTCCACACATATGTGGATATATACACAAGTCAACACAATGTACTAGGAAAGACAGTCACCCCAGGATTCTACATGCGACAGATGTAGTGTGGATGCATAAAAGACATCTAGATAAACATTACTATGTATTTAATTCAACTAGTAAATACTTAAAGATATTGTATTACATGAACGCCTGTTTGTACTCAGAATACCTCTTATGGGACAGTATAGGCAAAATAAGTCAAAAGATAAATTATTTAAATAGTAGGAACAATAATTAATAGTAGTTAAATCAATTACTAGCAATTAAAATTAAGAGTATTTAATTATATGAAAATTCAATAAAACGTTTTCAACTTAAACTTATTCATGTATAAGACATTAACAATTCAAGCACTAATATGTTCATTATTTCCTTAAGTGTTATTAGTTACTCTAACAATTTATATTTAAATGGTCTTCAATTCAATCGTATAGTGGTTCCTTATTTTTTCTATTAGTTTTTCCTTTAGTTCACTTCTTTCAGAAAGTTATAAGAGTTCCCACTCTAATTAGTGGGAACTAATTGCACTCTAATTTAAGGTCAAATTACTCAATAAATCTTTTCAGAATCAGTCTTAATAATTAAGCTACATAAACGTGAACAGCTTCAATGTAATACCTGAAATTATGATTTTCTTTATCATTGGTTTCTGAATCCGGGTCCATAAATTTGTCTACATACCTTAGACACTATCTGAGCGCCGACAAATAATGTTCACGTGAAAATTAGAAACAAGTTAACTTTAATGTCTCTTAATACTTTAATGTCTCCTTTTAACCTAACACAATCTACTGTCTTTTAATTCTTTAATTTTTCTT
>JAHWFO010054089.1:0-15009 GCA_023313115.1 Rhysida immarginata
ATGTTATTTTATCGATCAAAGTGAATAAAGATTTATTTTAGTCTTGACAAGAGGCGAGGAGAAAAATAAAATTTTGTAAAAATATTAAATAACCCAGATAACGGAGAGGTAGGCTGCCCGCAGAGCATGGTTTGCGCGATGAATTATGGGTAACAGTTCGGACGCCAACCACGGCGAGCGTTGCTATCGCTTGGCTCATTTTCAAAAGCATTGAAACAAGAGTGTCGCATCCATTTCTTCTTCATCCATGGTCCGTAACAAGGTCCATTAACAAGGGTCTTCCAGATCTGTGTACAAAACAAGTTGTATCTGCGCACATGTCACAATTCCCAAAACACCCATAACCCTTCACGCCCAAGGCCTTTAAAATGCTTATTGTTAGCTTAGTTGCTGCTGTTTAAATGAAAAGATTGTAAATTTCAATCGCATTATAAAAAGAAAAATGGAAAAAAAAATTCAAATAAGAACTAAAGTTAATGTTTAACACCTTTATTCAAATAAGTGTTTACTTTTGATTTTAATATATTAATCTACACAAAATTGACTTTTATTAAAAATATTTAGGAAGAAATGGAAAAAAAATTCCCTCCTTTTTCTTAATCACATCACTTTTCCATAAGTTTAAAGCGTTTACTTGAAAAAAAATTCAAACTTCAATTACACAAAAAACATCACAAATAAATAAAGTTACTTTTTGTTACATGTAATTTACCGTGTTATTCTTTTAATATTTTTCTTTTAATATAACTGATATGTTCAAAAGCTATTTTAATTGTCAAAAATTGTTAATTTATTTTTAAATAACATTACTCTTGTTTTATTAAACAATTTCTTTTGTTTACATTTTTTTTTTGTATATCTTCATGTTTTCGCCAATTAACTTTCGAAATCGGAACTTTGACTTCATATGTGATCTGCGCACTGAAAAACCCTTGTTAATGGACCTTGGTTCATAATACATTAAAAAGGTTTCAGTTTTCGTATTGATGGCACTTTCATTTGACGGTTTCGATTTCACCTGCTCCGTACTAAATCAACGACGACAAATTATAAGAATGAGAGAAAAATAACTGCGCAAAGCTACTTAACTTTAAAAAAACTGTGACTGATAACAAATTGAAGTTACTCTTATTTCATGTAATGCTGATAATTTAGTTAAAATTTCTTTTAAAGGTAAAAGCCATAATCATTTTTTCTCATTTGATTGCTACCATAGCCCATGGGGAGAGGGGGTGAGGGAGGGGGAGCCCACTTTACGCGCTTGCTTTCATTTTAATATATTGAAAAAAATGTTCTAAACCGAAAAGGGATATCAAAAGATATTTTGCATAGGTTTTGTTTGACAAGTTCGCGGTTGCACTACTAGGTTATGCTAAAAGCGTTTATACAAAACTAGCTTCGTAGCACGACCTCCGCCATCCATTGTCGATTCCGAAAACTCGCTCTTTCCTAATAAATTTTAAGGTGAAAAATTTTTAATGTGAAAAAGAAATAGAGTTTCCTATCTATTCCTTCAACTATATAAGAGTGAAGGTACTGTATGTGGAGAAAACATTTCTTATTACAAAGCATGAGGTTGGTAATATATTAGGTAAGTTTCAGTTTCTTTAATGGTTTTGATTTCATGTCACGGTTTCGATTATTTGCTCTATAGAAAACTTCTGTAAGGAACGAAGGAAAATTATTACTTACAGCTCCTTAAAATTTAAAAAAACAACTGTAACTGATAACAAATTGAAATTATTTTTAATCCGTGTAATTTTGATAATATAAAAAGCAATTTTCAAAGTTAAAAACCTCTAACGGAACTCTATCAAATTGAAGTCTGCAAACTGAAATAATTATTGTTTCTTATTTGATTGCCACCATAACCCATGGATGTTAAAGAAAGTCGCACTGACCTACTTGATAAGGGTCTGGAAACCCCTGCATTTAATGTGACAGTTATTTCATGTACTGTGGCTTTATTATTAATGACTTTCTACGTGGAGGAAGGTGATAGAGGCTTCTCAATTTAGATGCGTCACAGATTAGATCTCAAAGGAAAGCCTGTTTAAAATTATCCCGTCAACAGAATGGAAGGAGATACCATTGACAATGTAAACGCCCACACTTGCGATTTTCGTTCCGTACTAAATCAACGACGACAAATTATAAGAATGAGAGAAATTATGATTATTCTCATACTATATAAATGTTTATCAAAATCATGATTTTGTGTCCTTGGAGTCATCAGGGTATTAAATTTTCTCTTCAAATTGAATAACGCGTTGCATCAACAAACGGTAAAACACGCCCTAAAATTTTGATGAATTTCCTTTTCTTGTGCATAATACTACCCATTCTCAAAAATTTAATATATTATTAAAAATTTAGTTTACATGGTTTCAAGTGTTTATTTTAGCTGCTAAATTTAACTTTGAAAACGTTAAATATTATTTTTTTCACATTCTACGGCAATATAATCTAAACGTAACACAATTTCATTCAAAAAATGTTTTGTTTTTTTTTTGTTATTTTACACATTACGGTTGTCTCATAAAAATAGAATATAAATGTTTTTGTCTCAAAAAATAGAATATTATCAAAATACTTGTATATAACTTTTTTTTTTTAGTAATTTGTCGCATGTACTTAGCTCTAAATTACAACTTTGCATCTTTTCGGTAGTGATTCAACCAGCCTTTGACATTGTTTGACTGAAAATTGATTCCGCACTATCTTTATAATCACCGTCAATTCCTCAATTGTTCGAAGTGGTGGGTTGCATTGTCGAATACGTTTCTTCATGTCGTCCCAAATATTTTTAATTACTTTCAAATCTGGAGAATTACTACGCCATAAAAGAGTTTTAATTTGATGATCAAGAAGCCACTGTTTTGTTGATTCAGAGGTGTGGGGAGGAGCAAGAACTTGTTGGAATACATAAGAAACATCTGGAAATTGATCTTCAATTGAGGAAATGAGTCCATATTCAAGAATCTCTTGGTATGCACTAAAATCCATTTTTCCTTTGAGAAACAATAATTTTCCAACTCATGAAGAAGACATACACCCCCATACAATGACTCTTAGCTGCATGCTTGACATATTTCTTCACGCAGATGGGATGAAATTCATTAACCCTTTTTTCGCCAGACATCTCCACTTTCTCCAAGAGGAACACAGAACGTTTACTCTATTCGATTGTTTATTTTTTATGAAATTTTGGTTGCCCATTTGACTCTGCGTTATCTTTATGCCATTGTCAGCGTCGGCTTTTTCTTAGGTATACACTGAGTGAGCATATTATTATGACCACCCTGTCAGTATCTCGTTGGCCCACCTTTTGCCTTTAATACTGCGGTGATTCTTCGTGGCATTGATTCCACGAGATGTTGGAAGGTGATGGGGGGAATTTGACACCATGCCTGATGGATAGCACTGTCTAGTTGTGCTAGATAGGACGGTGGTGGATCCAGCCGTCTGATGGTTCGTTCGACTTCGTCCCACAAATGCTCAATTGGACTGAGATCTGCGGATTCTGGGGGCCACCGAAGTAAGGTGAAGTCCCCCTCATGTTCCTGGAACCACTCCTGCACAATACAAGCTCTGTGGCATGGCGCATTGTCTTGCTGGAAGTAGCCATCTCCATTGGGGTACGCCATCAACATGACAGGGAGGTATGCTGTGCCATCCAGAAGTTGTTCAACACGTATTAACGGACCCAACGCATGACAGGAAGCATTCCCCAGACAATAACACTGCCCGCACCGGCCTGAAGCAAAGTACTTATGCATGCGGGGTCCATGCTTTCGTGCTGTTTCCGCCAGATTCTCACGCGGCCGTCTGCATGCTGTAACTGGAATCGTGACTCGTCAGACCACATGATTTGTTTCCACTGCTCGATAATCCAGTCCTTGTGCTCCTGAGCGAATTGGAGTCGTTTCCGTTTGTTGGCTGCACACAGCAAAAGTGTGCGGACAGGTCTTCGGCTTCCGTATTCCATGAGATGCAGTGTTCGGCGGACAGTGCATTCAGAGATGGTTTTGGAGGACCCCTGATTAAGGTCAGCAGCGATTTGATGCACAGTTGCCCTTCTGTTATCCTTTACCAGTCATGACAGTCACCGTTCTGTCCGAGCATCAACCATCCGCGGGCGGCCACAACGCGAACGTTCAGACCCCGTCTTCCGGCTAACCGTCCAGTCTTTAAATACTTTAACGACGGCTGCTCTTGAGCACCCCACGAATGCTTTCATAGCTCCGACCACCTACTATCATCCCGCGTTCGAAGGCTGTTAAAATCGCGTCGTTTACCCATAGTTGAAGAATGGAACACGTCTACTGTTGTCGACGACACTCATCTTCCTTTTTTATATTGGTCCGGCCCGCTAACAACATTGTGGCGACGTCCGTGCATAAACATGTTAGGTGGGCATAATAATATGCTCACTCAGTGTAAAAAATGCTGTAATCATTTATTCTTATACCTGTTTTTATACCGTTGGAACATCCCAATAACCTATGTAGGAGCGTTAAATATAAACAAAATATATTCTTCTAATATTCTAATTTTATGAGACAGAAGTTGAAGTATTCTAATTTTTTGAGACGTTCTGAATACTAGTCAGCAAAAAAGTATCTAAATTTAATTATCATTGTTTTGCATCATTAAAACGTAGAGCAAATATACATCAATTAAAATGAGAATGGGTAGTAGAAGAAACTACTTCCATAAAAAGCTTTGATATGCATCTTGCCTTAACCATATATTCACATTTAATGATGAAGCAATAAGGGGGATAAACCAGTTAAAAAAAATCTATAAATGACAAAATAAGAGAAACATAGCAATAGGAAACTGAACAGCAGTGCTAGTGCTAGCAAAAAGAAAAGCAGTGCATTTGGAAAAAGCGAGATAAAATCGAGTAGACTAGACAGAAAAAAATACTCCGTAAATCAGCGATGATAGTACATTGTAAGTCAGAGGAAGACGTATAACTTTTTAAGCTGATCTTCATAGTAAGATGAAAAAGGAAAAATGTAATTCCTCCCCATGATTTTTTTTTTTGGATATAATGAGAAAATACCAATATATCACGACAAAAAGAATTTTCATAGCAATAATAGGGTCATTGACAGGGCATTGGTGATTCTTTTAGATAGAAATTAAAAACAATGACTAGTAAAAAAGTAACATAGTGAATATAACAACGGACATCAATTTCATGTATCCTCATGAAATTTAATAGCGGAGTCGTATTTTGAGAATTCTAATCAGCCGTAAACTTTTATAAATCGATCTCATTGACGGTGAATTGCGTACACAAGCAATAAATATCGTCAGTTTTGGATCAGCCCATCACATGAATCGTCATGAATGTGATGGGCTGAGCTAACACAGATGTTCAATAGTAATGCCGCCTTCTTCCTTGTGATGCTCCCGTTGTCCCGTATCATTTTCTCCACGGCTGCAAATGTTTTTTCCGCGATTGCAATGAATGCTGAACCCGGGCGGGATGAATCTTTAGCAGCAGTGAACTTATCAATTCATTCGTACACTTTAGTATGACTTATACAGCAGTCACCAAAAGTCACGTGTCCAATGAGCTGTGGTTCAGTGAGAATCAGTAGCCGTGGAGTGCTAAGGCGAATACAGGTGCCGGTGTTTTGCAAACATTACTGTAAATTTTCAGTTCCTCTATCACAAACCGTCTGCAGAATGCCGCAGAGACGTCATTTGAGTGATTACGATCGTGGATGAGCTATTGGACGGCTTGAGGCAGGGGCAAAGTTGCGAAAAGTGTTGTTCTCGTTTGAAAACTGCTGCTACCAGCAGAGGATCCGCTTTACGTGTGCATGGAGGTGGTCGTCGAAGGAGCACAACCGCTCGGGAGGACCGTAGCATAGCCCTTTCATCAAAATAAGGGAGAAATCAAACACCCGCATAGATAACCGCTGCTACAGGCACTCATGTTTCTGCCAGTACTATTTCACGTCGGTTGAATGATGTTGGGCTATACCAACGCCTTCTAAAGATAAGGACTGATCGCGAAAACGTCATATACGAGTGCAAGACATCACGACATCATCACGCGAAGACATAATTCAGGGCATATTATTGGTAAAAATTCAGGGCAATTAAACGTGTATGACGATGAAACAATGTAAGACGTTTTCGCGCTCAGGCTTTATCTTTAGGAGGCGTTGGCTATGCATGGAAGCATGTCAAATGCATTCCACTATCTCCGCTCCATCGACGGAAGAGATTAGAGTGGTGTAACGAGCATCGTGCTTGGGCCGATCAGGAGTGGTCCATGGGGTATCAACTGATCTGGCATGAAAGGGAACTCGTTATCACTAAAACACGTTTGGGAAGTGCAACGTTTTGGTCAAGGAGACTTGGTATGGGGGGGGGGGGGGTCATGCGTGATGCCAGAACACCCCTTCACATCTTTGCAGGAGTACCTGCTACAGCAGCTCGCTATTGCAGGGAGATTCTTCTGGATCACGTTCGTCTTTTGGAGCAGTTGATCCAGATATTGTGTTTATGGACGACAATGCCCGTTCAAACAGGGCGAATATGGTATAGAATGTTCTTGAGAGTGAGGATATCAAGCGTTTGCAGTGGCCCGCATATCTTCGGATCTCAATCACATATGACATGCCTAGGACTCTCTTGCTAGACGAACAAGAGAGTCCCAGAACAAAGGATTTCCCTCCCAGAACGCTGCAGGAACTGACAACTGCGTTACAGGAAGAATGGCATAAGATCCCGACTGCTCTTCCCAACAGTCTGATGGGAAGCATGCCATAGAGATGCAAAACATGCATTGCGGTTTGAGGAGGCAATACGCACTACTAAAGGTCTCACATTTTAAACCGGTGACAAACAACCAACATTTTTCTTTAGTCACTCATTGAGGCTTCATGATACCTTTTCTATTTTTTCCATTATGTTCGTTTCCTTAGTTCAAATTCCTTTGTGTTCATAAAGTCACTGTGATACGTTTATATCGTGGGATAGTATTTGTTGACATAAAAGTTGATGTTCCTTAGCAATTGTCAAGCAGTGTAAATTATAGAAACTCTCTTTAGCATGTGACGCGGCCACAGATCAGATCTGTTTATAATATCGCCTCAATAGTTGAACACCTGTACGCGAAGATTGAATATAATATATACATGACATATTTCTAAATTGCAGTTTTATTCATATTTTTGATTTCGTGTTTGGAGACATCATGGTTTGATATTTCCTCATGAAGTTGATTGAAGCTGTCGTCGTTGAGTTCCAAAATTTAAACACGCTCTCTTAAAAACATTGATTTGCAAGCGTTCTCACAATAGCATATTTTTCCAAATAAAGGATTTATGTACACAATGACATATATTGTGTGCACGATAATAATATCACATAAAACCGTATGAAGCAATAACGGCGATAAAACAAGATAAATAAAAACTTAACCATACCTAACAGGAAGTACGCGAAAGTGGTAACAAACTGAACAACAATAACAGCCTTAGCAAAATAAGTTTTATGAAGATCACGACGTCAAATCGAGACGTTCAGAGAGAAAAGCGGATGACATTCCACAACTAAGTTGCCGTAATACTTGTTCATATTTCCTTCTAACAAAGACAAAAATTTCAAAGCCTGTTATGATTAATAAAAGACAACTTGCTCAATTCGGAATGTATTCTGATTCGGTTAATGTTGTGGGGCTATCGATTCAATCACAAGAAACGCCCTCTATCTTCTCAAAAACTGCCCTGGTTTGGCAAATTCCATAGAGATGCAATTTAATTAAACGTACAAAAATTTGACAAACTACAACATTACTGAAACTGTTTATGAAAAGCTCATGTACGCTAAATTTCTTATATTGTTTCATGAGTCATGACGGATGCACAAGAAAGGATGAGACACAAACACTGGAATAAAACCGAAATTGAACATAGTGATAAAACGCTGAAAAAAGACCCTGAAGTTCAGGATAGATACTCTTTAGCTCTGACAAAGGATTGTCCCTATCCGAAACGTCAGCTTTTTTCGGGGTTTTAACATACCTTGTCCAATTTCTAAATTGTGTGTCCGTTACTCTTCAAACAGTCTAAGGTAAAATCAACAGATACCTGTACCATTTCCAAAACCCAATATGTGGCTTGTTGATTCTCCGTTGCCTCCTCAATCGATGTGGATCCTCTAAGTAATCTCCTCCCTGGTTGACTATGTTGCTTTACTCTATGTATTGCCATTAATTTCCATATCAGAGGACATCTATCGTCTCATATCAATATATTCACAGTAAAATTATTTAAATGGTGAGACATCCCCAGTTGATGCAAATGCAAGGAGAAGGTTGCCTCATGATTGCCTGATCCCCAATCGCTTGAAGTTTACAACTGCTGAAGCAGCAGGTTCAGAAGATTCCCTCCCTAAAACATACACCAAACACTACTGGCTCAACCATCCCTTGTCATGGGAGCTCGGGAATAATCGTCTCACATAATGTCCATAATTGAGTGGTGGTGGGACATCCCTTAGTTGATGAATATGAAAAAAGAAGGTTCTGCTCCATGATGTGTCGATTTTCAGTGGTATGATAGTTTTCATACACCAAAGAATCTGTCCCAAGAGATCCCCTTCCCAAAACATAATTCCAACCTTTACGAGTCTTGCTATCCAGTGGGAGCATCGTGTCCCACCGGCATCACAGGGACTCGGGGAAAACTCTCTCTCACCCCCCCCCCCTCTAAACGGCTTTTCTATTTATCCTTTCACAGCATCCGGCCTCACTCTCATTCTCAAAAAGAACTCAAACTCGAAAGTGATAACACCAAAACTGCATATTTGCTAATAAAGATTCTTCCACTTATCTCATAAAACCTCACAGGCTGCCGATAATCTCCTTTAGATCCTAGAACAGGTGTAGCCACTGGACGCGAGGTCCAGACTATAAGGCGGGTGGTCAAGTTATTCCCAACAAAAGATCTGATAACAAAAGAGCTAGCCTAACACATTTAATAACATATGTAATAATTCTTCATTTGTTGCCTCCCTACTCATTTTTCTGGTATTATACATCTTAAAATATTTATAATTTTTGTTTCGAGCTTCATGGGCTTTCTCGGATAAGATTCAAAGTAGAAAGACAGTCGCCGAAACTGCCGATACAGACGGTTATGATTTTTACAGGATATTCATACCGGTTTATTTTTATCTCATATGGCAGCATCGTCATTGCGGATGCAAGTAGAGCTCATAGAAAATTTAAAAGACGAACACCTTGGTACATTGTGAGCCATTCAGTTTGAAAGTGACGATCATTATTTATTCAATATATTCGATTTATATTTAAAAAGCAAATGGTTTTCATGAATAAAAAAAAATCAATCATGGTTTGTTTTTTATTTTTGTGTTGCTCCTTGTGATGACGAAATCGGATCTTCTGTTATTTCATTTTAAAAAATCAACAAGGTCATAAGAATCAACAGAGCAAATTGTTTTTATCATTCTGATGGATTGACAGAAATGGGGCGTATATAGAATTTGAAAAATTATATACTGAAATCCATGAAACCAATCTCTTGATGTAAGAAACCTGTTTATTTCTAAGGCAATCAAATTTAAGCTAACAGAATGGTGCAATACCAATTGGTTAAATAAGGGGTTTGAAAAGAAAGATAATCTGTTAAGTAACATTTCACTGACTAAGGAATTCTAGAAGATTTTGATTCTGGAAATCTAATATTTTTGCTATCAATACAATAGGTTCCCTACGCGTCAATAAGAAAACAATGCGTACTTCAAAAAATAAATTCATTATTCTAACATAGTACTACATTAAACAACAAAGGCAGATTATATAGCAAGAAAGGAAGGAAGGGAACCACTCTTCCACATAAACAATACAGATTTTTGACAAGTTTTTAAACTTCCTTCAAAAAATTACAGGATGCTTTCCCCATCAAAAAATGTGAAAGGCAAATAAAGCTTATATAACTTTACAAAGGACAATTGGTCTACGCAGCTTAGGCCTGTTATTATCTAAGTCTGATATATGCCCCAAATCTATCATTCAATTTGTTTGACTCATATCGAGCACCTGTAGGAAATATCTTCTCGAATATAAAAGTTTTTTCAAATTACTTTCAAAATAAGCTTTCAGACTCCTCCAGAGCAAGTCATAGCCGAAACGTTTAGGAGCAGGTAAGCATTCTGCATATGGTCGTTCATAAAATCTTTAACTATTTCCCTATAATTTTAGACATATAAAAGAGCTTAAAATGTCCTTTAATGCCATAAGTTTTCTATAGGCCCCCCAGTTAATGATCCACTTCAACACTGCTTTCTATAGAAAAACCCCAATTTAGCCTTGCACGAAGATACGAAGATATCGTTGGCTATTTTTTGGAGATATCTTCGTATCTGCAACACAAATAAAATTTTAAAGGAATAAGGGAACTTTTAATAATGGCTACTAGGTACACGAAACTAAGTCCTTTCCTTAATAAAAGTTTTTAATTAGTATAAAGGGTCATTTAAATGTGCGCATTTAGCCGCGAGTCATACATATTTGCATTACAGACTGTAGATAGAAATGAGAAAGTTCGAGGTATAATTTTCAATTTAAATTGAAAGGATACGAAAGTACTTTCAAAATTAAAAACAAAAATAACAAAATGCAATTACTATGGCTGCATTTGCATGTTTTCTCAGGTTTTTGTTTTATTATTATTATTATTATTATTATTATTATTTTTATTGAATAGCACCCAAAATGGGTAAATAAAAAGAAATTAACACTTAAAACAAAGTAGTCTAAACGACCTTGTCAATAAAATAGATGTAGAGTTGACTTTTAAAATGACGACAAGACAATCTACAAACTTGAGCCGTACAGTCGAGGGGAAAGCGTCTAATCTCCAAAGGAAGTTCATTCCAAAGCAGTATTGCATTGAAAGGGAAATGTCTGTCACGGTATTTTGTCGTTAACTCGGGTATTTGGAATTTAGCAAATCTGGTAGAACGAATGCCAGTTGCTTCATTCAGCCATTGTCGGGCAAACGCTATCGGATGATCCTTACATCGAAGCGCAGCAGACAGCTCAGCCAATAACTTTTCAACTTTTAATCAACTTTTCTAATAATTTCAAGCGTAGGTAGACCATGTTTTAGACATATTGGACTTATAGCTTGATACTTCGTGAGATTAAAAGCCCTACGTATAACATCATTATAAGCAACGGTGATTCGGTGCAATTGGCACTTTATGACACCTCCCCAGAAAACAACTCCGTACTCCAACAAAGGACAAATCACAGTTAAAATATAATTAAATATAGTTTGCGATGAAGGCTAGTGACTATGCGATCGACATAAGCATGAAATTGTAATTTGGCATCAAAAATGATCCCAAGAATTTTAATTATATTTGCATTCAGATTGCCCTTAGAGACCACAAGAATAACAGTTTTGTCCTTATTTAAGGACAATCCACGATTAGCATACCACGACTGCAGGTAACTAATATCTTTCTCCAAGTTAAGTAGAATTTGATCTACGAGTTCATGCGGATGAAACTGCGTGGATAAGAAATTATCATCGACATAATTATGGATACACAGATTAAACCTGTGATTATACATTGCGGACGTTGCGACCGCATACATCAAAGGGCCGAGGAAAGAACCCTGGATAACCCCCCTATATGACGGTTTTATAATGTTAATATTATTCTTTAACTGGTTAATACGGTCCGTAAAATAATCACTAATCAGATGACAATAAGGTTCAGATACCCCAAAGGTACTCAAATCCTGCAGCAATTGATCCCTAGAGACTGTATCAAAAGCTTTAGATAGATCAGTCTGAGCTATCATGTAATTTAAGCCTTTGTCCAGCGACTCGACGGCCTGGTAATATAGATGAATTGGTATCCAAAGGACATTACGTCCGGGCCTGCTACCTGTTTTATTGGGTTTTCTGGAATATTCTTAGAGGGTGATCCAAAAGTCAGGAAAAACTTCAAAACTCAATAATTCGCATAAGAACGCAGCATAAAAAGATTCTGTTTTTCAGAGAAATGATTGAAATGAAGTCGGATTTTCAGACTATATAAAAAGATCAGCACTCGCTACAAACGCTATTTCGGAAGTCGATAGTGATATTGGTTCGGACTAACCTGAAAAAATGTGCATAAATTGATATTTGTTAGAGTGTCTTTATAACCAGTGTGTGGCCATACGTGGCACAGTTTTCTATTGGTTGTTCATTATCACGGGTTACTTTCCGCCATGATGTGCCCAACTTGCGAATATTTAGCATAGTGTTGTGTGGAAGAAGACTATTTTCATGTGTTTTTTTATAATTTTAAATGAATTTAATGACCACAAATGCTTTACTGCGTGGCATTAGGGTGTTCGAATCGTTCTGAAGTTGGTTTTATAGTGAAACGTTCTCCTCGCGATCCAGAAAGACGTTCAAGTTTCAATATCTCAGTAAAAGGTTGCAAGAAAGAACCATAAAAACAGAGGGCGCTTTATATTTACTGAATGTTTGTCTCTGTCTGCCCATTCTGAATTGATTTTCACACAAAAAACTTTTCAAATTCTAATTATGGCTGGGGCGATTTCAAAGATAATTGAAACTGACTCAGAGATAAGTATCCTAATACATACCGTAAGAAATTTCCAAAGGATCGGAATAGGTAATTTGTATATCAATCTTTTCATAATGACGAATCACGAACGAATAATCTTAATTTTTCAGTTAATATTTTTCAGTTGGCTCTAACTTGAAGCACGGGGGTATAACGATCGCATTGTTGGCCTGAATTGCACACGTCTCCGTTACGACCAGTTCCTCGTAAACGTAGGCCCTCTTCATTTCAAATATACACAAATTACATAAAGAATTTTACGAGTCAAATACATAAACAGTATAGGTCTTCAATGATTTATGTGATAGTATCCATTTAGCCTTTCGGTACTTGATTATATCATTCATTAATGGTTTATTTATTTACTTAAACTGAGTGGCCAGTATAGTAGAAACACCCCCCACTAATACGATGTTGCACCACCCTAGCAGCTATAACAGCACGAACTCGCCGTGGCATGGTTTTAATTAGCCGCTGGAAGCTTTGTTCCGTGATGTTTGTCCATGCGGATGCAACAGCTGCTCCCAGTTGATGCTTATTGGATGGTGGTGGATCCATGCCTCGAATAACCCATTCCAGCTCATCCCAAATATGTTCGACTGGGAACGGTGGTGGCCAGAGGAGTACGTTGAATTCATTATCGTGCTCCTGGGACCATTCCATGACGATACGAGTCTTGTGACACGGAGCATTGCCCTGCTGGAATAATCCTTCCGATGAGGGAAACGCAGGAGCCATTAAGGGATGAACGTGGTCGGCAAAAATGTTCAGGCAGCCCTGACCATTAAGGCGTTGCTCTACAGGTATCAGCCGATCAAGAGTATGCCAGAAAAACATTCCTCAGAGCAGTACAGAGGAAAACAGACAGGAGGGGTCCATCGCTTCGTGCTGTTTCTCCCAATTCTGCGTCGGCCATCTGCATGGTGCAATAGAAAATGGGATTCATCCCACTAGCAAACCTTCTTCAGGCGTCGACGGTGCAGTATTGGGATCACGGGAAAATTAGAGAAGTTTTTCTTCGGTTTTGAATGGAAATTAAAGGTACCTTGACTGTTGTATCCCATCCTTGCCTATGTAGGACGTGTAGTCGTTCAGAGATGTTATTCTGCGGTCTAGTGTTGTACCCCACGGTTAGTTGACGAGTCATGACGTTTCTATTCGCATGAACAAGCATTCCCATCCTACGCTCCCTTGGATTGACGAGTTTAGTTGTTTAACCAGTCCTGATAAATCCTTGAAACGTTTGTTCAGGAAAAGCTAGAAGACGTGCGGTTTCGGAAATACTCAGTCCACCTCGCTGGGCACTAAGTATCATCCCGCGCACGAAGTCGCTCAGATCCTTTGTTTTTCCCATGGTGACGGTCAAACCACTTGTAGTTGACACGTGTGTTCTCACTTTATATTGGTACGGACTGTCACGTGACCAACGGATACGTAGTAATTGCTATGCCAAATGATTTGCATAGCCATGGGCGTTCCTAATAAACTGGCCACTCAGTGTATATATTTCAAGGAAATAAACTCGGTTATCCAAATCTGTCTACATGACCGTGTATTATAGTTGGAAATTAGATTTCTTACAGTACTATGATTCGCTGTTTATGCTTAATGGAACAAATCAGAATTCGCGTGACTCTGATAACTTTTTTCCCACCGTTTTATCTTTTAAATAAACATCCTATAATAATTTAACTTTCTTGGAATGAATTTCATAATTTTGGTGTCGTAGGATTTGAGAGAAAAACACTTCGTATTAAAAGATGTATTTATATAGTAAGAGCTTTCACGAAGACGGAACCAAGAGGAAACAAGAATGATTTTACCGCCAAAGCGGATAAAAGGAGCACATGTTCGTGTTATAGCATCGTACATGGATATATAGAATTAATCAACATTTTTAAACACTTAACAGAAAATAAATAAATATGAAAACTAAATTGTAAATTACTGTTTAAATAAGCTAATGTTTAGAGAGAATGTAAACGAATAAACTTGAAAACTGAAAGGTAAATTGAGAGTAAAGATATCGAGTATCACCTCATCCGCAGGAACTATGAACGACTACAGAGTTACAATGGCTACAACACCCGATATATATGGGAGGGGTCCACCAATCAGAGAAAGTAAAACAACTGTATAACAACTTTCATTATGAATTTTACCTTATGCTTAACAATTAAGAGAGGTGCGCAAACGATGCGACTGACAACGCCTTAGGGAGCTTTTATAAACCAAGTGGTTCCGTTTGGTCCTCTCCCTCCCCCCCATGTAGCCTAACGTGGCTCTTGTCTTGACCGCACCCCAACCACCGGAATTCAGCACACGCCCCCGCATCATAGAAGAGGTCCGTCAGACAATCAC
>JAHWFO010054089.1:15409-34538 GCA_023313115.1 Rhysida immarginata
CGCACCATACTGTTAGTTTCGGTGAATGCATAGGAGTTGGCAGACACACTTGTGGATTTGATGCAGCCCAAATACGGCAGTTGTGGGTATTGATATCACCATTCAAATAAAAATGTGCCTCATCACTCCATAAAATTTGCCATGGCCATGCATCATCCGCTTCCATACGTGCTAAAAATCTCACCGAAAAGTCAGTTCGGGTACGTTCATCTCCAGGAAGCAATTGTTGAACAGGTGTGAGTTTATAAAGATAAAATGTCAATATCTTTTGCAATGTTTTCCTCACCGTCGAATATGGGATATCTGTTTGGCGTGCTATTGCGTGTGCACTGCTGGGACCCTCCTGTTCCACAACAGCAGTTGCAACTTCTTCAACGTGTTGCTGCCTGATTCGTTTGCGTCCCCGGCTTGGTTGCACTCCTAGAGTTCCGGTAGATTCAAATCGTTCAATCATTTTCCGTAAGTTAGTTATGCTCATCGGTCCTCTTCGTAACGTTTTCAATCGCCGGAATTCACGAAGGGCAGCATTTGCATTGTCGCTCTTCTGATCAAACAACTGGACTAATAACGCCTGGTCAGGCAGAGTAAGCGTCATCGTCAGGCCATTCGTTCGTGAATGATGGGATATCCTCAGCCTTGCCTTTTATTGTCATGATTGCTCAACACGGAACGCGCTTATGCAAATGTATTCATTGTTTTCTTGAAATAAGCGCCCCCTATGGCGACTTTTGGTACTACTTTTTTTTTTTTTTTGCAGAAATAGAAACTGCATGTTCCACTAAGTATATACACCAAAATGTACTGCATTTGGCCTAACAGAATTCCCGCTAGCGAGCTCTGAACACTTCACGTTATTCCTGCCCACCCAGTATTACATGCCATATTTTAGCACTGAAAGTTTTTGAAGGTGTCATAAGGGCAGTATTAGAGCACGTGTCATTTTTAAAATGGTTCATTCCCGGAACTATATTTATTAATTGGCAAAAATAGTAAATTATATCCGCCTCTATTTCGTCATTACGATTTGTTTGATATATCTCTTAATATATGTCCCCATTGAAAATTGCTAGGTGGGGTCGTAAAGGTACCATTTGTGCACGTGCTATTGAACAAATTTAGATATATTTGTGATTGCTTCGTGCCATCTACTATATTCATCGACTGACGAAAAAAATAATGAATAACCGCATCTATCTTGTCATTAGGATTTGATATATTACTCAATATATCTTCCCATTGAAAATTGCTAGGCTTCATAGCCTCGGAGGAGTTACAGAGAGACAGACAGACACGTTTCTCCACACTGATAGCATAAAGCACCTTTCGGTAATTAATAAATCATTAGAATCGTACGTAATTGACTGAATCACCCTGTAGTACTTCAAACGTTCTATACAAAGAAGCTTTATAATTAGTCAAAAATAAATTCCACGGGTACGAAGTCGCGGGCACAGCTATTAATTCAATAAATGATTCTATCTACATTTTAATCATCTCTTGAAGGACCATCTTATTTTGAGCCAAAATAGTGATATTTAATTATTATATTGTCAGGAAAATTTTTGGCTTTAGATACGCTTTTTCCTTTAGTGTACTAATTTTTATTCTTCGGAGTGTATTATGAATATTTTTTCACGAAATTCTGCTTTCAAACACTCTTACGCTTTAGCAAAAATTTAATTAGACGTTGAAAACTTTGAAGGACATTTTAAGATCATAATCTATGGTTTATCTTCAAATATTCAAAACTTATAATGAACTAAAGTTAATATTCAAAAGTCATAAAGACTATGCACGCCCTATAATGATAAGAGTTCCTTTTTATTGCATAAAATTGTAAAAAAAAATATTTTAATAGGAAAACAGATCCTCGTGATGAAATCCTTAAAGAAGTTCCTATTTGTTTCATTCGCGGCGCTTCTGATTACCTCGATTGTGAATGCAGTTTCGGAGGAGGAACTACAGGAGGATCTTGAAGATATGCTGGATGACGCCGAGGAAAGTAAAGATATTTTGGAAGAATATAAACAAGACGAACTTCACGACAAAATAGAAGGCACTATCGAAGAAGTTAGGACCGACGCTAAAGATCTTAAAAATAAAGTTAGTATTTATAACATAACGAATTCTTCTTAGTTTAGAAATATACCATTCAAATAACGCATGGAAAATAAATTAGAATAATGACGTGTATTATCTATTTTCCATTAAATAGATTATGGAAGATAAATTTTATAAATATTTTCCGTATATTTAGCGATGATTGAATATTCGTTACCAAGAATTATTAATAATGAGCACATTCACAGGACATAATGCTGTCACAGGACATAAAGAAGGCAGCGTCTATTGAGGAGGAAAAGGAGTCACACGTGTCTCCCTTGAGCTCCATATCACACATTCAGACGATTGGCAAAACTTTATATGCCTGGAAAGGAAAGAGAAAGAAAGAGTATTGGTCAGAGAAACTCTGCAACTAAAACAAAAAAAGCTATACGGGAATTGGAAACATCTGAACAATGGGTGGTTTCGAATAGAGCAAGCAGGTATAAGAGCTTCTACGTGAAGGGCAAGAAAAACTTGGGTCCAAAGTGTCCAATGATGTTGCCCGGTGGGGAAGATGGATATCATTTTAATCTGAGGCAAGTCAACAACAGTTTAAATAAACTCCCGGTATATCATCTAGAATTCCTGCTTTTCGGATGTTTCTTGGAATGTTGGAATGGATAATCCCTTCGCTCTGTGTTGTATTGATTGAGTTATTATTTAACCAATTTGGAATGATAATTTAACTGTTTGAAATTGTTCTGCGTACCTACAAGTGTAATTATCCCGGGCAACGCCAGGTCCTCTGCTAGTCTATCTAAGAAGGATATTTGTTTGTGGGTTTGTTTCTGGGTTTGTTTGTTTCTTATACAAATCTACAGTTTTATTCCGATATTGATGAAATCTTGCATACTTGACCTTCAAACAATGAGGAAGGTCACTGTCTACCCAGATTTTGAAAAAAAAATAATTGATAAAAAATCGATATTCATGGTAATGGAAAGACATATTAATGAGAAATATCTCATGACCAACAAAGCACGGCAAAGTTTGTGCAATATAGATAAGTTTATTCAGACTTTTCTAAGAAAAGAGAGTTCTTAGTACTTAACAATTTCTTGAAAATCTTTAAAAGTAATCAGTAACTGGAGATAATGGATATTTAGCATACTATTGAGTAAGATGGAAAGACGACAGAGGAAGTACTCCGCACTGTATTGAGCAAATTGTAATCAAGTAAATAGAAGAATCGTCGACTGCTAGACTACACAATGTGATGAACGGCCAAGTTTTGCTTCAAGACTTCGAGAGAAGAGTGGAATTGCAAAAACATTAAGTGGACATCTAAAGTAAGATTACGTGAGTAATAAATTATTTAGACCAGCAGTGGCATCCTTGAAGAGGTCCTTCCATTGTGAGCCTTTAAAAAATTTTTCTTCGAATTTTCATTAAGAATTTTTACTGTATTAATTCTAAGCGTTTTCATTTGTTTATTTTTAAGATATTGCAAAATTTAATCCCAACAAAAAGGTCAAGCCACGCTGGGATTATCACCTAGCTTATTTGGTAGCACATCAGATCCAAACATTTCTTAAAAATACATTCTGATTATATTCTGGGGGAATGTGTATATTTTGGCAAATGAGCTTTTGATAATGCGATGATTGAACGTTCGATTTCAAGAATATTCTATCTTCTTCTAGATATATAAAGAAGGATGTTTGTTTGTTTGTGGGTTTGTGGGTTTGTTTGTTTGTTTTTTATACAAATCTACAGTTTTATTCTGATCTTGATAAAATTTCGCATACATGACCTTCAAAGCATGAGGAAGGTCACTGTCTACCTCATATTTCGAAAAAATAATAATTATTGATAAAAAATTTATATTCATGGTTATGCCAGGGCATATTAATGAGAAAAATCTCATGACCAACAATGCAAATAAAAGTTTGTGCAACAATAGGTATCAAAAATGATGTCAACACACAATGCACCAACACTATGCAAGGATCAACAATATATGTCTCATGACAGACAATGCAAGGCAAAGTTTGTGCAACATAGAATTCAATGCATAGAATTCCTGTTATTCAGGCTTTTCTTAGAAAAGAGAATTCTTAGTACTTAACAATTTCTTGAAAGTCTTTAAAAATGATCAGTAACTGGAGATAATGAGTTAGCAGACTATTGAGAAAGAGTGAAAGACGATAGAGGAAGCACTCCCTTAGCACCGTGCTGTATTGAGCAAATGGTAAGCAAGTAAATAGAAGAATCGGCGACCGCTAGACTACACAAAGTGATGAATGGCCAATTTTTGCTTCAAAACATCGAAAGAAGAAAGGAAATTGCAACAACATCAAGTATACATCTAAAGTAACATTACGTGAGTAAAAAATTATTTAGAGTAGAAGGCATCCTTAGAGAGGTCCATCCATTGTGAGCCTTTAAAAATTTTTTTTCGGTAAACCAAGTCCCGGTATATCACCTAGAATAGATTTTTTCAGTGAAGAGGTAAATACCTGTCTTTCGGATTTTTCTTAGAATGGATAGTCCCTTCGCTCTATATTGTAGTGATTGAATTATTATTATTTAACCAATTTGGAGGTTTAATTTAGCTTTCTGAGGTTGTTCTGTTTACCTACAAGCGTAATTATCCCGGGCAACGCCGGTTCCTCTGCTAGTTCTATATATATAAAGAAGGATGTTTGTGGGTCTGTTTGTTTGTTTGTGGGTTTGTTTGCTTCTTATACAAATCTACAGTTTTATTCCGATCTTGATGAAATTTTGCATATTTGACCTTCAAAGTATGAGAGAAAAATAACAATTATTGATAAAAAAAAAATCGATATTCATGGTTATGGCAGGGCATGTTAATGAGAAATATCTCATGACCAACAATGCAAGGCAAAGTTTGTGCAACAATAGGTATCAACAATGGTATAAACACACAATGCACACAACACTCTGCACGAACCAACAATATATATCTCATGACCAACAATGCAAGGAAAAGTTTGTACGACAATCGGTATCAACAATGGTATAAACAATGGTGTCAACACGCAATGCACCAACGCTAGCTATGCAAGGATCAATAATATATATCTCATGATCAACAATGGAAGGCAAAGTTTGTGCAATATAGATAAGTTTCAATTTGTAACAATGCATAGAATTCCTGTTATTCGTACTTTTCTTAGAAAAGAGAGTTCTTAGTACTTAATTTCTTGAAAATCTTTAAAAATGATCAGTAACTGGAGATAATGGAGAGTTAGCAGACTATTGAGAAAGAGTGGAAAGACGAGAGAAGAAGCAATCCTTTAGCTCCGTGTCCGTATAGACCAAGTGCTTCTACGTCAAGAGCAAGAAAAACTTGAGTCTAAAGTATCTGGTCCCGGTATATCACATAGAATTCCTGTTTTTCGTAGAATGGATAGTCCTTTTGCTCTGTGTTGTATTGATTGAGTTATTATTTAACCAATTGAGAGTTATAATTAAATTTTTTGAGATTGTTCTGTTTACCTACAAGTGTAATTATCCCGGACAACGCCGGGTACCTCTTCTAGTATTTTATATTTGCGTTGCTATAGTGCCCGGCAAGAAAGAAAATAGTATGTTTGGAATTTTACGGGATTAGCTTGATTGTTTGGAATTTTTTTTTGAATTTGTGGGCGAGATGAGAGCCATGTTTCAGGAACTTTGAATAATCCAGACATTTACAATCGATAAGCAGATATATTACGCAGGCGTCAGTTACCTTTTTTTTCGTGGTGAGCACTATAATTGACAACTTCTACGATATAAATTAATAATATATAGTTATGTGGAGATTTTTCTTTTATAAATTAATAGAAAAGATAAAATAAATAAAATAAGAAATAAATTAAATAATATAAAAAGTCTGGCAACATGGCAGATAGCTAAGCATTGTACGAAAAAAAAGTCCAAAACATAAAGTGAATTATTTCCCGGAGGAAATAATTAGCCAAAAATATTAACCCCCTCCCCTTTTGAGGGGGGCTGGTAACTTTGAAATCTTATATAGGAACCCCTATTTTTAATAGTATATTCAGATTGTACACAATATTCAGACAACCAGAGGGATTGTTCAGAGATCTGGAATCGGACCCACCATGTTAGCAGTATCTGCTGTCTCTATTTTTTTTGTTTATATCTTTCAGCCCAAACAATCAGGAGACCGTGAACCAAAAAATTAATTCTGACTTAACTTACTTACACCAGTGGTATTCTAAGTTTAAATCGTTGAAAAACAAAACACTTTAGTTGGTCTAATCTTGCTTAACAGAAATCTACAATCAAAATATTAGGTATCATTTTTGACAACCACCTGTCGTTTAGAGAACAAATCGACCAGCTAAGACTAACCCTCAATCGTAAATGAATTTATTTATGCTACCATCGTTACCAGCTTGTCCTATAGTACCCTCTTCTGTCCGCCGCTACCAACTGTAACCTTACCCATCTCATCACTGCTTACAATCGCATATTTCGTATCGCTTTTAAATTAAGGAAAATGGACTCTGGAGGTTTATGCTATCGCTATAAACTGCTATCGCTATAAACTGCCCACATTAAAAACTATTAAAAATACTGCTCTGACATCTGAAATTGTAGATTACATTATATGTGCTGACCACCCTGCTTTATTTGTAAAAAACTAATTATGCGTCAGTGACCATTACCTTTCTACACGTCATTACATAATTGAAGTGCTCATCGTGTGTCGTCTTTCACTTCTAGGCACTTCCCACATACAGCGATTGCTCTTTGGAATCAATTACCTTCCTCGATGCGCCTCAAATTATATGCTTGTCCATCCCAATTTTGTAAAGACTCTTGTATTCATTACAAACGCCTTCTAAAAGACTGTTATTTAAGCTGCCAAAATCATGAGTAGTTGCTTTGCCTTCCTTTTAATTTTTAATACTCCACTGGAGTACTATCTAATAATAATATTTCTATCTATCTATATATATATAAAGAAGGATGTTTGTGTGTGGGTGGGTTTGTTTTTTTTCTTATACAAACCTACAGTTTTATTCCGATCTTGATGAAATTTGCATACTTGAATTTCAAACCATGAGGAAGGTCACTCTCTACCTCAGATTTCGAAAAAATAATAATTATTGATAAAAAAATCGATATTCATGGTTATCGCAAGGCATATTAATGAGAAATATCTCATGACCAACAATGCAAGGAAAAGTTTGTGCAACAATAGTATCAACAATGGTATCAACACGCAATGCACCAAGAGTATGCAGGGATAAACAATAGGTGTCTCATTACCAACAATGCAAGGCAAAGTTTATGCAAAATAGATAAGTTTTAATTTGTAACAATGCATAGAATTCCTGTTATTCAGGCTTTTCTTAGAATTGAGAGTTCTTAGTACTTAACAGTTTCTTAAAAATCTTTTAAAATGATCATGACCTGGAGATAATGGACAGTTAGCAGACTATTGGGGAAAAGTGGAAAGACGACAGAGGAAGCACTTCTTTAGCTCCGTGCTGCATTAAGCAAATGGTAAGCATGTAAATAGAAGAATCGGCGACTGCTAGACTACCCAAAGTGATGAATGGCCAAGTTTTGCTTCAAGGCTTCGAGAGGAGAGTGGGAATTGCAAAAACATCAAGTGTACATCTAAAGTAAGATTACGTGACTGAGAAATTATTTAGACTAGCAGTGGCATACTTGGAGAGGTCCATCCAATGTGATCTTTTAACTATTTTTCTTTCGAATTTTCATTAAGAATTTTTACTGTATTAATTCTAAGCGTTTTCATGTGTTTATTTTTAAGTTATTGCAAAAATTAATCCAAAAAAAAAATCCGAGTCACGCCAGGGTTATCAGCTAGCTTATTTGGTAGCACATCAGATCCAAACATTTCATAAAAATACATTTTGACTATATTTCGTGGGAATGTGTATATTTTGGAAACTGAGATGCCGATAATGCGATGATTGAACGTTTGTTTCCGAGAATTATTAATAATGAGCATAAAATGATGATGCAGTGACAGAATATTAATAAGGGAACGTCTATTGATGAGGCAAAGGAGTCACGCGTGTCTCCCTTGAGCTCCCTATCAAACGTCCACACGACTGGCAAAAATTTATGTCTAAAAAGGAAAGAGAAAGAACGGGTATTGGTCAGAGAAACTCTGCAACTAAAACAGAAAAAGCTGTACGGGCATTTAAAACATCTGAACAACGGGAGTTTCGAATAGAGCAAGAGCGTGTAAGAGCTAAGTCAAGGGCAAGAAAAACTTGGGTCTAAAGTGTCCAGTGCTGTTTCCCGGTAATAATGATGGATACCATTTTAATCTGAGGCGAGTCAACAAGAGGCAAATAAAGTCCCGGTATATTGACTAGAATTTTTTTTTCGGATTTTTCATAGAATGGATAGTCCCTTTGCTCTGTATTATATTCATTGATTTATTATTTAACCAATTTGGAATTTACAATTTAACTTCTTGAGATTGTTCTGCTTACCTACAAGTGTAATTATCCCGGCCAACACCAGGTCGAGAAATATTTTATTCTTGGTGTTTTTTTCAATTGATCCAACCGTTTAGGAGATTATAAAGGCCCTGAAAATGTGGAACTTTTAAAGTTTTTGCCAAAGTTTATCGATGAAGACAAAGAGATAGAGCGTGGGTCTTCCAGACATTCCTATTCTACTTTTTGATGATCTTTAAGAATCTGAAGTCAGAATTTTAAAAATTCGAAATTTTTTAGTGCGCATTGGGAATGGGTAATTTTTTGGCTAATGAATTTCCCCCGCGAAATAATTCACTTTTAATTTTGGACATTTTTTCGTACAATGCTTAGTTTCCGAGATATATGCCATGTTACCAGACTTTTTGGACACCCTGTATATACACTGACCTGCCAGCACACCCGGCTCCACCTGCCGTATATGGAAATGCTGTCGTCAGTATCGCGTTGAGATATCCTTTGCTGCAATTACTGCTGCAACACGAGGAAGGCGGCTGTCCACAAGTTTACACTTAACTAGTGTGATATGGTGCCATTCGGTCGTCAAACGGTCCATCAACTGATGATGATTCGTGACCGGGGCATGTGTATCCGTACACGGCGCTCCAGCACATCCCACAATGTTTCGATTGGGTTCAAGTCTGGACTCGGGGGTGGCCGTGGCCTGGTTGTCTCGTCGGTTGGCTTGCCAATCGATGGAGTTCAGCAACTTCAGGTGCGGCCAGCTGCTGGTTGGGTGACGGCCAGGGCTTGAGGGCCACCACTGGTGGGACAGCTATTTGGGGCGCGGCTGTTGGGGGACTTTGGTCTGACCCATTTGCCGATTGACCATAGCTGGTTTTCCAGCAGTTGGTGACAGCCTCTGGTTCGTTTATCCCCAGCAGCTCTTCCATCATGAAACCCCCCGTGCTTCGGAGGGCACGTTAAGCCGTCGGTCCCGGCTGCTACTGTCATCTCGTAGCAGTCGTTTATAAATGGGATGGCGCAAAACTCCCTCGTAGGAGTAGGTGCCGCAGATTATCACTTGCGATAATCTACCCTCTGTACTAGATGTTCAACAGCATGACGTTCAGCAGCCTGTCTGGAATTTCGACGAGCTTAAAGGTAAACTCCAAACTCAAAACAACTCTGCTTAAAATGACAGATGAAGGTCTCAATAACAACATAACATGCATAAAAATTTTCAATTCAAACTCAAAATTAATAAAATATAGCAAAAACTTTCATTTTTTCCTCCCTCTTCAATCGACACTGACGCCATGGTTCGGCAACTGTTACGTCACAAATTCAAGGGAAGTGCGAAGGGCCGTTAGCAGAATTAAATGCTACTGCAACTCCTGAGGTATACACCTCTATCAAGAACAGATGAAGGGGGCTGATCTGTTCTTGGCTCTATGCATTAGACCGTTGAAACGGGATCTTCTGTTTGCCGCGTCGGCGTGTGTACATCCCTACACAGCAGAATGGCCTACCTCATTCCTTCGGCAATTACCTTCAGGCCTGTTGCGGTCGTTGTTCTTGAAGAACCCCAGGCACGTTTAGAGTTGGAAGACCATCTAGTTCCACCTTATCCGTGATTTAGTTTCAGTGAATTTCTTGTTAGATTTGATATTGAATTTTAAACGGTGGGTGCGTAGACAAAGCATGGCGCTTCAAAATGAGCTGAGCACACGATGCTGTTTGGAGTTGATACCAGTTCTCGCTGACAAAAACTAATACACTGTTATTTTATTGTAGGAATCTATGACACGTGAAATTTCTATCCAACAGTCTATTACACACTCAAACAAAGAAATTGAAGACATTCTGACATAAAACAGGTTAGCAAAATCTTATGATGTGTAGAATCGTTGAGGTTCTCGCGGTAGGTTCTCGCGTCATGTCCCGCCGTGTTCTCGGGAGAAAGAATGGAAGATCCCACGCCAATTTTCCATTTTCCGAGGCATTTTTCTTAATGAAATATTAGGCTAAATCGAAAAATTTTGAATGATATTTACTTTATTAACCTGGATTAATGTTCTGATACAAAAAAAAATAAAGTCGTATTTTTCCGTGGAGTTTACCTTTAAGTATTTAGTACATGCTGAATTCTCTTCTTTCGTTTGCATATACATGCGACGTTTATGTGTCTTCTGTTCATGACTTTTCTTCCTTGTAATTGGCATTCTGAACCAACTTCTAATTATGAATAAATTTCTTTTTATAATTTTCGGAAGTGTTCTTACATCACTTTTTTTTTTTTTTTGTTTGAAATGGAACGACGCACGTTCATGAAACGCACGCGAGCTGACGAACGCGCGCAAGCTGACGAACGCGCGCAAGCTGACGAACGCGCGCAAGCTAACGAAGTGTTGACAATTCTGGAAGAGTTAATATATTATTATCTTTAATAATTTTTGAATTATTACATATTAAAATAAGATATACATTAAATAACAAATTAACACTCCAGAGATGGCGCGGGTGTTTGTAACACGGGTGGTGGGGCGCGGTCTGTGAGACCGCATTTTGAAACTACTTTTTTTTAATGTTCAAAATGAAATTCATGAATATTTTTATCTATCACTTAATGTACCTCATTATTAATAGAACACCTCAAAAAACTTTTCAATATCATCTAAAAAATGGAAGTTTTAGAAAAAAATTTAAAAACCATTCTTTTTCCGTCAAAATTAGACATGAATATTTCAGGATAGGCATTTATAAAAATAAAATAGTTGAAAATTGATACTTTGCATTATTTTTACTCTTCATACATATAGATACTTTCTTACATAAAAGGTTTTCTTATTCATTATTATAAAAATGAATAATAGCAATCATTTCTCAGAGGATAAAAATGCCATTTCTCGATATTCAAAATTATTTTTTTCAAAACTGGTATAAACGGAGGCTAAATATATATAAAATTATATTTATAGAAGAGTTTGTTGCTCGTGAAATTCAGAAAACAGCACTAGTATACTTGCATGATTATTTGCGTTTCGCTCCAAATATTTGTTTTCAAATAAAAGTTTATAAGCAGGAAAATAATAATAAACAAAAAATATATTGGAAATTAACTGAAGAATATATTTAGGTAATAAAAAATTAAAAAGAAGTTAAAAAAAATAACTTTTACATCAATTTATTTTAGTAACGAAGTTGGTGGCGCGCGGTCCCTGAGACCGCACGTCCTATACAGGATGATTCTAAAATATCGTGCCAAAATGAAAAGGCTGGTAGAGGGTGAAATTCTGAGCAAAAATGTCTAGTCGCGTTTTTCGATCTGGGGCTCCGTTAAAAAGTTATAGCGCTTTAAAGTTCGGTATCGGTAAGGATTATCGGTATTGGTATCGGCCAGGGTGTTTCTAAAAGGTCGTGCCAAATTGAAATAGCAGGTAGAGGGTGAAATTCTGAGCATAAAAGTCTAGTCGCGTTTTTCGATCTGAGGCTCCGTTAAAAAGTTATAGCGCTTTAAAGTTTCGTGACGTCACTTCCGGAAATCTATCTTGGTATTCCTGACCGATACCGAACTTTAAAGCGCTATAACTTTTTAACGGAGCCTCAGATCGAAAAACGCGACTGGACTTTTTTGCTCAGAATTTCACCCTCTACCTGCCTTTTCATTTTGGGATGACCTTTTAGAATCACCCTGCATATATGAATATAGGGAAGAAATCGTGGTTTATGGCATACTGACTTCTAGAAGGCTCCAAGTGGCATTTGTTTCTTTTAAATTCATAAGAAGATATGCACAAAAGTGTAGTGATGCGGTCCCTGAGACCGCGCGCCATCTTTGGAGTGTTAAGTTCAATATCATTTTTGTAATTACAAATATTTTGCAGCAAATTGATTAGAAATATTGGTTCATATTATAACCACGATTTGTTGCGTGCTTTTCTGCAAATCGTTTTAAAAAAACCATTATATTTTTTATTCAGAATCAGAATAACGTGCTATATTTTCACAGTGACTTTTTAAAATTTACAATTTTATTATTCAATTCAATTTCTTTGCATTTATGTTGTTCATTATTTGGACTTTTTCAGGTTGGTTGGTTGATTGATTAGAAATTTTGGCGTCGACTACTAAGGTCATTTTGCGCCTTTTACACAAGTTATAACAGTACGCAGCCCGAGACAAACACAAACATCCATGCCCACAATGGGATTCGAACCCACGACCAGGCGGACTCGAGTACTAGAAAGCCTACGCCCTAGCCATCTCGGCCACCTGGCTCGCGGACTTTCTCAGGCAATTATTTAGACATGTGCCTGTGTTGACCCACTCATAGAAGGCTTGATAACGTTGTCCCACTCATTGTTGTTGACATCACTGTCTAGAAATTATCTTCCGATAACGTTAGGCCTAACAGCAATCTGCTTTAGATAGCCTAATGTAGGCCTAATATATTTTTGATAACTGTAGGCCTAACAAAATTTAGCTGTTGATAACATTAGTTCGGGCTAACAAGTACTCGCTATTGAAAACAATTTGCTGTTAATACATTTGGCCTAATGACAATTTGCTTTTGGTTTTTTTTTTTTTTTTTTTTTCCTGATCATATAAAAAATAAAGTCCAGTCAAATTTGAACTTCCCTCGTACATAAGGGTACTTCCGTGATCACCTAAATCCCCAGATTTAATTTCCTGTGTACGAAAACTCTGGCCATGCATTACGAAACAAAGGTGTGCTGTATTTGTAAGCAATATGCCTAAACTAAGCATTTTGGAAAGTGTAATCAAAGAAAATGGAGATACTATGAAACAAAATTACCCTTCATTCTGTTTGCTTAATATTGTTGTTCTACGTTTAACTAAGTTATTCCATATTTCGAATCATATTACGAGCATTCGGTCATATTCTAATTATATAACTTTCAAAATTTATTTTTTCATGGTTATTTTTTTTCAGTTTTCCTAAGTGTTTAATTTAGGAGACTATTTTAAGAATACTTGCAAAATGTGTTTATACTTTAGTACATCACGTACGAAATAAATTTCTGGGGCCCATCTGTTTTCTCTTGTCCATTCCAATATTTTGTATTGACTTTGTATTCTAGATATTTTTCCTGAATAAGGGAATTATTTACATTAGCCCCCATTAACAGTATGTTTAAACAAATGAAAAAAAAAGCTAGATCGTACTTCTAATCAGTTTCTTCAGATAGCGAAATTCAAAAGAAAATATTCAAAAGAAATACTATGTTATTTTTGTTATAGATTTACTGTTGAAAGGCAATATGTATACAATATGAAAGGATTCGATTTTAGTAAAGGAAATCTATGCCCTAAAACTGAGCACAAAACACAGGAAGAGTTGAAGTCATTGCTTTAATAGCTAGTAAAATATGAGACAGTGCAAATCATTAATAAAAATAAAAGGAACTTGGTGTGGAATTATCTGTAAAGCAAGGAAAAACTATTGCGGATATTTTCCCATTTTTTACACGATTGATTAATGATATTCAACAAATAAGTTATTTATATTCCTTAGATAATTAATATAAATAAGAATTAATTCGTTATTCTCGCATTCATTCCGAGTTTCTTTCAGCATTCAACTTTGAACATATATGTAGGTATTTGCGCTAATTTAATTTTACGGTATGATTTTAAGTCAGCATCCGAATGTTACGTATACATTTATTTTTTTTAATTATTTTTAAAGTCAAGCTCTTCCGAAATGGCGTTTGGAAAGATCATTTCGATAACTTATCTAAGCCTCCTTCTCTTCAGTGGTTTCAAACTAAATGTCGGTCAAGAACCAGGCCCCATTGACATTGACAACTTGGATATTGACAGTGAAGATGTAAATAATACAATTAAACTCATTAATGATGCTCTGCCAGTTATCTTCAGAGAAAGACAGGAAATACTTAAAGCCATTTCGGCTATAGAAAATAGCGAACCTATTGCTGACGATCTTTTAAAAGCTTATGACCAGGTAGTGGGTGCTTTTAATATGAAAATACATTCCGCTAAACAATTAGCTGATCTTGTAAGTATCAATTTACATAATATTTTTTTCACTTTCTGTATTTTAGTACTTCAAAACTATTTTCTTCAATATTACCTTTGTGTCAAAGAAATTAGAGTTAGGTGTAAACCGCGCTAACCAATTGATACGAGGATATATCTTCCCTAAAAACATCTTAGCTTCATTTAAAATCTTTTTTCAAACGAACATGTACCTCACAGATTCCCACCAAATTGAATGTTATTCATCTGAAGCTACTAGTGATGCTTGCAAAATATGAAAATGCGAAATTTTGTTTCTTTCAAAATAAACCGCGAAAATGAAGAAATTTGAGTACACATAGCCATGCAAAGACTCCATTGTTAAAGGCATATTTAAAGTCGGATGTGTGTATTAATGCGCTTGACGGAACTTCTTTCTCCCACTACTCAGCCACAAGCACGAATCCCACTTCACATGAAATCAATGAAAGTAGCTGCACTCGACAATTTAGTTTATAATCAATGGTAAAGAACTAGTCTTAGATTAGCGTTTTATTAACAATAGATTTCTCCTGATTGGTGGACAAATGCCATATATTCTGCGGCAAGGGCCTGCTTGATTGCAGTCGTTCCCTGCCATGAAGACGAAGTGTATTTCGAAACGCGTAGGCTTGTCAATTAAACGCTACCATTTTGCTAATCCAGGACCAGTTCTTTACCATTGTTTCCTTACAGCAAATTCGACCAACTAATTGTAGTTTATAAATTTGATTACTAAAATTAAGTAATTGTCTTCAAGTAAAAAAATTCTGTTTAGTAATTAATAACTATTTCCGTAATTTACATTAATTAATTCGATGATCTTCGTAAATTTTCCGGCGCTGGCGTCAAGTCAAACTAGGGCAAGGCTGTCGAGTGAAAACTTGCGTTGGAGAGGGGGTATGTATCGCGGTGCTTTATAATTATAAATAAAATTAGTATTCATGGATGCCTCATCTTATAAATTATTTCGAGACGAATAATTGTACAGCGAAATAATTTAGGTTTTGTGCTGAACAACACTGCTCTAAGGGTGAGGTTTTTAAAAGTGGCCCAGTAAGTTTTCAAATGACTTGTCATTCATGTGATATTGCGCAGTTGAGAGTGACATTGAAGTGCATGGTAGTCGTTTGTGCGAAGTTGGCGAAAATCGTGTTATCTCTGCAACAGCGCAGTTTTATGGTAGAGCACTATGCACGGCATGAGTCATGGAAACAATGTGCAAATGAGTTTAAAATTAAGTTTCAAGTTGGTGCTGTGCCTGCTAAACCTCCTGCTAAAGGTGCGATGCAAAACTTAACTGCAAAATTGCATGCAACGGGATCAGTACTGAATGCAAAGAAAGTACGCAAAAAGACGGTCCATTGCTGCTGCTGAAGAACACATGCTACGCAGTCCCAAAATGTCATCACGGCGGCTGCCTCAGCAACAGGGTTTGTCTCAGTCAAGTGCAATGAAGATCATGAAACAGGATTTACACTTACACCCCTTCAAAATGACCACTGTGCATCAGTTGCATGAAGTGGACAAGCCGGCCAAGATTCAGTTTTGTGAATGGTTCCTGAGCACCATTGCTCCGGAGGTGCTGGAGGATGGTTATGTGTTCATCTCTTATGAAGCGTGGTTCCATCTGTCCGGTTACGTCAACTCACAGAACATGCGCCACTGGTCTTCCGTCAATCCGCATGTGTTCATGGAGTCTCCACTGCATCCACAAAAAATTAGAGTATGGTGTGCTGTCTCCGCCTGCCGCATCATCCCTGTGTTCTTCAATGAAACTGAATAGTGACAGTTATGTGCTCAACATCTTCAACGTGTTTGCCGCACAACTTACTGACGACAAGCGTGCCAATGCTTACTTACAGCAAGATGGTGCAACAGCCCATTCTGCACACGCAACACTTGCACGTATCCAGGAAGTTATCCCACCCGAGCATGTGATCAGTCGAGGAACAGAAGAGCCCTGGCCATGACGGCCGCCAGACCTATCGATCTGCGATTTCATCCTCTGGGGTGCACTGAAAGGTGTGGTCTACCAGAGCAGTCCGCGCACAGTCGCCGAACTTCAATAAAACGTCCATTCAGCCATTCAGGCCATTCCATTCAGGAACATGTGAACACGCCTTCACTCGTGCCTCGAAGTCAATGGAGGACACTTCCAGCACCTACTCTAGTTTATTTACACTGATCTTTTATCATTGTTATCTCTTTTCATGCTCATTTGTACACGTTGTTCACCGGGCCACTTTTAAAGAACTCGCCCTGTGCTATAAATTTCTCACTTTAATAAAATGTTCTCTAAATTCATAAATATCTGTATTAGATATTTAAACTCGTTCATGCTTTTCTTTTTAAGCTAGATAAATTGAAGTTTGCTTTCAATTCACTGAACTCTGCACTCTCGGATGCTGTTGCTTTACCTGATCTTCCACAAGATGTGAAAAATGATATTCAAGAAATTCAAACTAGTCTTGAAGATATAATTTCTTCAATTGACATAGCTGTCGGGATCCTTCTTTTAGTACCTAGGGGAGTGATTTTCAACTGCCCTGAATGTAAAAAGTACAATGCATAGAAATTAGCGCGGTGAAAAATCAAATTTTTATGTATGAAAATCAGGAGAAATTAACGGGAAAATTTGTAATGAATCAAAAATAGACCTATAAACCAATCAGTGTCTGAATCACTAGAGGAGGTTTAATGTGCCTGTACCCCTATCCATTTTTTTAATAAAATTATAAACTATCCTAAAATCAGATATAGAGCAAAGAGTGTTGAATTCATTGGCATGAACTGCCATTACTTATTTATTTCTTTGTTTATTTAAATAAAAAGTTAAATACAATATAGCTCCAACAGGGGTCGATATGTTCTGTAAAGATCGAAAGTTAGGTCCCTGGGAGTTCACATAAACCAGTAACCAGTAATCGAAAAGTTAATAAACAATAACGATTAGTACGACAAAAGTTCAAGATGGGTCGGCAGAGATTTAACGTAACACATTACTGGTACATAAAAAATAAAAAAAATAAAAGAAATAAAAAACTCTTTCACCACAACAAAAACTAAGGAAAAATACAACCTGAACCTGGAAGCGCTTTTCGATAGCAAGGCTATCATCATTCAGCAAGGACCAAGGAGTACACTAGGGGGAACTGAGTGAACCGGTACAATGGCTCGACTGAGCACGTCTATCTTAAAATACGAGGGTTGTTCAAGAATTTTTTCCTCCTGGTCCGTAACTTTATTTGTTAACCTACCGGGCGTTTCAAAAATGACCGGTATATTTGAAAAATCAATAAAAACTGAACGGGCAGCGATAGAAATACACCGTTTGTTGCAGTATGTTTGGGAAAACAGTAAATTTTCAAGCAGACAAACTGTCGAAATTAGTAGTTACAATTTTCAATAGCAGATGGCGCTGCAGGCGATTTGAAAGATATAGAAGAAAACGCAGTCTGTGAGTTCGCCATTCTGTAAGTCGTCTTTCTGCTGTAAGCGTGTGCTGTTCACAGATTGTAAGTTTGCTGTGAAAAAATGGTTTATTCCTTAGAACAGAGGATTTTTACTGGTGTTGGAATTCCACCGTCTAGAACACAGTGTTGTTGCAACAAGACGAAGTTTTCAACAGAAGTTTAATGTAACCAAAGGACCGAAAAGCGATACAATAAAGGATCTGTTTGAAAAATTTCAACGGACTGGGAACGTGAAGGATGAACGCATGGTGGATATGTGGAAAATATCGTAGTTTAGATTTTTCCAGACTGTAGCGCCATCTGTTGTGGAACATTGTAACTAATTTCGAAAATTTGTCTGCCTGAAAATTTACTGTTGTCCCAAGCATATTGCAACACACGGTGTATTTCTATCGCTGCCCGTTTAGTTTTTATTGATTTTTCAAATATACCGGTCATTTTTGAAACACCCGGTATTTTCAAAATTCTTTTTGTATTTATTACTTATATTTGTCTTCTATGTAATGCACTATTCACTCTTCGACATAGTCCCCATCCCTTTCCATGCATTGCGTCAACGCGTGATTAGTCGGGTGAATCCGTCGGAGAGGAATTCCGGGGTTGTTGTCGATACGAGGATTGAATGGCAGCTTTCACCTCGTATTCAGAACGCAAATCATGTCCCTTTAGGTGCTCTATCTTCTTTGGGAAGTGCTGAAAGTCGCAAGGTGCAAAGTTTTTCATTTTAGAACTGAGTTTTTCGTCTCTGGTATGTAGCGATCGTCTGCGGGCGGGCGTTATCGTTCTGCAGAAGAGGGTCCAAAGCTGCTATTCATAACTGGTGTCGACAACAACCCCGGAATTCCTCTCCAACTAGTCACACGTTGGCGCAATGCGTAGTAAGGGATGGGGACTATGTCGAAAAGTGAATAGTGCATTACATCGAGGACAAATGTAAGTATCAGATACAAAAAGAATTTTTAAAATCGGTTAATAAATAAAAAAGTTTCGGACCAAGAAGCAAAAGTTCTTGAACAACCCTCGTATAATCACATAACATGCCAAACGTTAACGTAAGCATGGTCTTTTAATCCTCTGGTCTGTGCACTCGCGCAAATTCCGTTG
>JAHWFO010054103.1:0-13853 GCA_023313115.1 Rhysida immarginata
ATTTCCACGCAAAAATGAGAAAATGGATTTTCTTGAATTACAGCGCCATCTACCAAAAATAAAAAAAATGTTTCAGACAAAATGTACGTAGTTTTTTATGTAGGACCTGAATCTGCAATAAAAAATAGGGGTTCCCATTTGAAATTTTAAAGTTGCCCCCCGCCCCACCCCCAGGGGCCGGGGGGGGTGGGCTAATTTTAGCACCAGCAGATGCCCCCTCGAAAATAATCAACTTTGGATTCTACGCATTTTTTCGTGTGAAGCTTATTTTTCGAGTTATTCTGCTTTGTCAACTTAAAATTTACACCCTGTATATAAAATCAGCGACGGTGGACTATGTCACAACAAAGAAAAAATATAATAATGGGTTATCTAACAATGGGCTATTTTCCGATTATACAATCGGGTGGGTTCGCTTCTAGTCTTGAATATTGTTATAAAATTTGTACCATTATGAAAAAATTTAATTTAATAATTTTTATAAAAATAAAATGAGAACAATTTATTTAAAAGAATATTTATTATTCAATTCAGGCAGAAACAAAGCTTGAAATCTCCCGATAGAGGGTGATAGCATACGGGAAATTTTAAACATTTTTGTCTGCCTGAAACAACAATGCAGAATGAAATCAGCTAAATAAACAGGTCGTTAGTATCCATTAGGTCGTAATTAAACAAAGTAAACTTTTAGATTTCAGTTCAGATCGTGTTCCAAGCAAGGAAAAATATTCTCTAATGATCCTAATAGTTATATTTATAACTGTGTATTCCGTAAAATTTTGTAAGATAATTAGTATGTATCTAAGGTAAATGAAATGATGCTCAAATGTAGAATACACTACACAGCATTTGTGTTCTGTGAGTAAGAATAAAGTAAACCTTATCGAATGGTCATATTATCAATGCCTTTGTGGTTATACCAATTCTATTTTGTTTATAACTCGACAGAAATGATATTCCGTCAACTGTCGTGGCATTCATCTGCATGACACATTTGGAAAGCCAAGCTGTTAGTGAACAATATCGTACGCCGTCCCATATGAAATGTCCAAAATAGTACCAATTTCTCTCACGGTAATCCGCGGGTTCTCCCGCATCTGCGCTTCCACAGCGGCAATGTTGCTGTCAGTCATGGATTCCGCGGCCGGCCAGAGCGATGTTCGTCCAGCAGGTCCTCTCGTCCTTTTTTAAAAGCCTTGCACCAATGTTGTACTGTTCGGAGCTGCACGATATCATCTCCGTACATCGACACAATTTCTTTATAGATATCGACTGGGTTGCACAAAGAAAACGCATAACACTCCGCCGCTCAAAAGCATTGGACGATGAAATGAGAACCGCCATCTTGTGCTTGGACGTCGCTAGTGCTTGGCGGATGCACACGACACTAACAGGAAACTTTAACAATGAACCAAACTAACTTTTATATATCTCAATTTTCTCATATCTGCCGTCATTTTCGAGTGGGGAAAATGCTCCACATTACTTTTTGTTCACCCCTCGTAATTTGCCAACTGTCTAGCACGGGGAACAACTGACAACACCTGTTGATTTTGAGTCCGAACTGTAATCCGACTTATTGTCGATTTTGAGACCCGTTGCTGTTTCCTCATGTAGAAGAAGACTGGAAGATAAAATTCAGGACCACTATCGGGACGAAAGTCAGCATGTTAACCTTCTGAACCTACAAACTCTACGAAAGTCCAGGGCTGTTTAATCCACTGTTGCACGCGGGGAAACTTCCTCAGCTACTGTGGTCGCAGCAATGTGGACGCTATTTAAAAGTTGGAGATCGGCTACATAGTGTAAAAGAAAATCAGAAGACTTTGAGAGTGGAGGTTTACCACTTGGCTTAATGGATTTCGTTCACAATCAGGCTGATAACTTGGAGCAAAACTACCAGGATGCAATGGCCATGGTGGCCAAGTTCGGGAACCCAGATCTCTTCATCACATTTACATGCAATCCAAATTGGACTAAAATGACAGAACAGCTGGCTCCGTATGAAATTTCGATGCATAGACCCGACATCGTCGCGAGAGTCTTTGGTTGAAATTGAGGGCATTTGTCGACGACCTGACTAAAAACTTGGTGCTGGGGAAGTTGGTGGTATGGATGAACGTCATCGAGTTCCAGAAAAGATATAATGAATTAGTTAAGACAAACCAATATAAAATGGAAAACGCAAGGATTCAGTTTTCATCCATCACGCAAGGATTTTTCGTCACGCAAGTAAAAATAATAAATAAATTGTAGAACTATTTTTTAGGGTTTTAGCATCATCTAAAACCCTATTAACGACGGTACAGATATATGTAACATGTATGTCACACGCCGTAATTTTTGAAAGGATTGACCTAGAGGCTTGAAATTTTCTACACACGTAGGCCCTATACAGAGGACGGAGCGAAAAATATAGCGAATCTTCTAGGGTGGACCAAACCATCTTTTGCGTTTGAACAATTTGTGACATCAGAGTTTGACTGTTTGACGTGAGAATTTAAAGAACTCTATTGGAAGTATAGGGAATCCTCCCGCTACTGCTCGTAAAACTTTGATACCATAACTTTTGAAAAGATTGACCTAGAGGCTTGAAATTTTCTACACACGTAGGCTCTATATAGAGGACGGTGAGAAAAATATAGCGAATCCCCTAGGGCGGCCCTGGGCCCCTCAGTGGCCACTTGTATGAATTTCATGGTTCCTTTTTTAACTTTTGAACAAAGAGGACAAAAATTCTGAAATTTCGTAAATTTGCAGTGCGGTTCTAAAAAATAAAACCAATATACAAGAAAAGTGACATAAGCCTCTAGGGCCCGGCCGGAGGTTCCGAAGCCCCAAATACAATTGAACTATAAAATTTGAACGGAACGACCTAGGAACCTGAAATCTTGTATATTTATAGTGTGGTACTAAAAAAATATAGCAAATATACTAGAAATGTGATGTAGGCCTATGTGATGTACCCGCCAGAACATCCCGAGGCCTCAAATACAAATCAAGTTATAACTTTTGAAGTGAAAGGTCTAGAAACCTGTATATTTTTAGTTTGCTACTAAAAATAAAGCCAATATAGAAGGAAGCTGATATAAGCCTCTAGAACCCCGCCAAGGGCCTCGAGGCACCAAATACAATTGAAGCTATAATATTTGAACGGAAAGGCCTAGGAAATTTTTTATATTCATTGTGTGGTATTAAAAAAATATTGCAAATATACAAAAAAACTAATATAGGCCCCAGCAGAGCCCCGCAGGCCCCAAACACAAGCAAAGTTCCAACTTTTAAACGAAAAGGTCTAGAAATCTGAAATTTTGTTTACTTATAGAAAGTTACTTAAAAATTTAGCTAATATACACTAAAAACTGGTATAAGGCTCTTAGGTCTCGACAGGGACGCTGATCCCCCAGTCGAAAATCAAGCCATAACTTTTGAACCGAAAGTCCAGAAATCTCAATTGTTGCATATTTATGGTGTGTTACTTAAAAATTTAGCTCTTATAAACTAAAACTTATATAGTCCTCTGGGGCCCTGGTAGGGGCCCTAAACACAAACAGAGCTATAATGTTTGATCGAAAAGGCTTAGAAATCTGAAATTTTGTATACTTATAATAGTTTACTAAAATATTTAGCTGATATACACGAAAAATTGGTATAAGGCTCTTAAGTCTCCACAGAGGCCCTGAAGCCCAAATTACACATAAGCTCTAACATATGAATAATAAAAAGGCCTAAGAACTTGAAGTTTTATATTTTTACAGTGCGTTACTTAAAAATTATAGACAATATACAAGGAGACTGGTATAGGCCTCAGGGCCCTGGCGGCCTCAAATACAATTGAAGCTATAAAATTTGAACGGAAAGGCCTACGATCCTGAAATTTTGTTTAATCATAGTGTGATATTTAAAAATTTAGCTAATCTATATTAAAAATTCTATAAGTCTCTTGGCAGAGGCCTTGCGGCCTCAATCTCAAATCAAGCTATAAATTTAAAATGTTTTAACCGGAAATGTTTTATATTTATAATGTGTTGCTTAAAATTTTAGCTATTACACACTAAAATTGATATAATCCTCTGAGGCCTCGGCAGGGGCCGCCAGGCTCCAAATACAAATCAAGCAGGCCTAAGAACCTGAAATTTTGTACAAAAAGGCCTAAGAACCTGAAATTTTGTATTTGTGCTCCTCCACTTATTATAGTCAGGAGCCGCTACTGCTCGTAACATTTGATGCTAGAACCCTTTTATCGTTGGATAACGATGCCTTACTAATTTTTATTAACTAAGCAAGCGCAAAATGTATTGTTGCCTTCCGGAATGGAGTAATTGGGCTCTAAGGAATTCCTAAGGTTAGTTGGCGCCGACTATAATACTGTCCATTTTCATAAAAAAACGAGTAAAATGAACAGGTCTTACGTGATAGCGCTAAATGGTTTAAAAATTTGAAATCAGCATATTTGGATTAGCAAAAATCACTGAAAATTTTCATAACCATAAATAAAACCATCCCAGACCTGTGTTGTAAGTGCTCGCTTAATAACACATGATATTGTGATCTTTCTTTCATTATAACTACTAGGTAACCACAAAAATTCTTGCTGTTTTTATGTTGCGATAAAAGGAAATGATAGAAGATATGCAAATGAGTTTACCGTGTGGTCCAAAATCTGTCAGGGGGGAGCAGGAAGGTTAGCCTGTGTAAATACAGGACTTTTGGGCATTCACATCAATCACATCTCGTGCAGAAGTGAAGACAAATGGAGGTATCGAAGGAGATGGTTAGGTGTTGTTTGCTTTATGACTTCAAGGTGGGCTTGTCAGCAGCAGCATCAAGTCGCCGAGTATGTCTTGCGTTTGGGTTTGATGCTGTGAATCAACGCACCGCAAGGTATTGGTTCCAGAAATTCAGATCGGGAGAATTTGTCATTTCTAATGAATCCCAAGTCTAGTGTGTCTGATGGACTAGACGCCAAATAGTTCACTACGAGCTGCTATCAACTGGCCAAACCATCACTGGGGACTGTATTCCCAGCAGTTGGAGCGTGTGCAACAGGCATTGCAGCAGAAGGAGCTAGTATTGGTCAATCGTAAAGGGGAACTCTTCCTTCATGACAATGCCTGGCAACATGTGGCGTGGATGGCCAGGGAAACCATAGAGCGGCTTGGCTGGGAAACTTTGTGTCATGCATCTTACTCACCAGATCTTACTCCAACGGAATATCACCTTTTCCATTCTCTGGACAACAATCTTCGTGGAAAATCCTACACCAATGACACAGACCTGCGAAAGGCACTCAGGGACTTCTTTGAGTCCAAGATCGGCAAATTTTACAGCCAGGGAATTGATCAACGGGAGACACGTTGGCAGAAGGACAGCCAGTTAGGATTAGTTTGGGGACTAGCGATATGCTAATTTTTGTGTATATCACTTTGTTTTCAGGCAAGAACTTTTGTAGTTACCTAGTAAATCAAAGGGAAAGAACATATAAATTTTTAAATTTAAAATTCATCTTAACAATGTATTTTAAATGAATTTTTAGATTCGATCTTAAGATGTGTGCTCGAATCTAAGAATCACAAGCCAGAATTATACGTATAGGTATTGTAAAATTTTAAATCCATAACGTAAATCATTCCTTCCACTCGAGTTTGCATTCCTATTTACTTGACTTAAATTTTTTTTTGCGCAAGCGCAGAAGTAATTCAGGAAACGTTAAGGAGCAGGGGGGAGGAGTTCATAGATGATGATATCGTTGTTGGGAGGAGAAACGGAGACGAAGATAAACGTTAACAACGAGATGGAAGTACTGACGGAGTTGGAAGGACTGACAGACTGAGAGCTAGAGGGAAGACATGAACAGGAAATATAATGAAAGGGAAAAACCTGGATTAAAAAGGGCAGTATTTAAGGAACAAGAATTACATCTTGAACGGCAATTTTTAAGATAATAATAGAGGGCATAGGAAGAAACATGCAATAAAAAACAGAAACTTCTTTTAAATGGCATATCAATTATTAAAATCGTAATTAGTATTTTTACGCCATTTGAAATATGTAATAAGCTCGATAGTCAGTGACGGTAAGCTACATAAATCAGAGTACTTTTATTTTGAAGAAAATACTGTATTTATGAAATTTATGGAAGAACTAAAATATGTTTTTATTCAACAAAGCCAATAAAACTCATAGTTACTGCTTTCGTTTATATCGATAATGTAAGATGCCATTTAGTAACAAATTGTGTGTTCGTCTAATTATGAATCGCGAAATTAGATTATTTCATCCAATAAAGCGATTATTTTTCTATGTAATTTAAACCGCAGCATATATTCAATAATTATAATAATTATTTTTTATAATATTTTATAATAATTTCTGAGCTAGGTTCTTTTCCAGAGGCACCCTTACTATTGTTTCAATTCATAATGAAGCTTTATAAAATATTACTTTAATCTCATATACTGTATAAGTGCTTTTGAATAACACTATATGCAAGTAATTTCAAAATCTTCTAGATTGCATAATTTACCTTTCTTCGAGTATAAATGGATTGGTGAAAATACAAGTAGACCAGAACAGAGGCATCGAGAAAGTATGCCACAGTTTTAATTTAAAGGTTGCATATAAAAGTGATCATTCTTTAAAAAGACTACTTGGTAGTACCAAGGAGCTGTTTGGGAGACATAAAAGATCCGGAGTATACCAAATACAAGGTGGAACAGGTGATAAGAAATACATTGCCCAAACCCGGAGGACGATAGAAACTCAAACTAAGGAACATCTTGAACACGTTAAGAATTACAGAACAGAGAAGTCGGCGATGGCAGACCACATTTTCAAAACTGGACATGTTTTGAGGAATGAGAATGTAAAGATCCTGCATGTTGTGGACGATTGTAAGAAACTGAATTATCTGGAGTCGTTGGAAATCTTGAGAAACCAAGGAGACGACCTGTTGAATCTCGATAGTGGACCCATGGACCTCAGAACTTGGAAACGCATACTTAAGTATATCAAATAAGTATCAAATAATGATATCTGACCTAAGCTCTCTCCTAGGTCCACGCTTGTTATCTACCTATCCCTTGTCCAATTGTTTATTTTTCTCTTTTTTCCTTATTCTGAATTGGTGTAATGTTATTATAAATACTTTCCCAATTCAACTGTTACTTGATTCATATTGAAGATGGCTATTTGGTAGCCGAAATGTGCATCTATGATGAATAAAATAAGTTTTGTGGAAATCAAATCGTCTCCCCTCTGTGTACAAGTATCCACAGATCAATAAGGTCAGCTTTGTTTATTATTCTTTATATAATAACTTCTGTAAGAAGACCAAGTCACATATTTGACATTCGTATTAATTTGGGGTTAAAAATTATTATATTATTTAAAAAAATGAGGAATCGTGATTTACAAAGTGATGCATGTTATCGTGACTCCAAAACATAATTTTTTTTGCCCTAAAATTTAGTGTTGGTCCACAATTGGTGTTTATCCAAAATTTATTGGAAGTGAACTTGGTCTGTTTGCATTTTCAGCAATTCAAGTGAGATTTGACAACAACAACAACCTTTCATCGTAACTTCATATACACATGAGCTAAAACATTATGACCACCTACTCAATAACGCGTTGCGCCACCTTTGGCCTGCAAAACAGCTGCAACTCGCCTTGGCATGGATGCCACAAGTTCATGGTAGATGACTGGAGACAGGTTGTACCAAATGTCTAAGCAGCGGTCACGCAAAGTCGAGATATTCCAACATGGTGATGTTTAAGCTCTGAGGTGCCGCTCCATGACATCCCAAATGTGCTCTATCGGATTAAGATCCGGCGAGTTAGGTGGCCAGGACATTAATTGGAATTCATCCTTATGCTCCTCGAACCACTCCAACACAATTCGATCCTTGTGACATGGGGCGTTGTCCTGCGGGAAGATTCCATTTCCAGTTGGGAAGACACACGCCGTGTAAGGGTGCAACGGGTCTGCAGTGATGTTCAGGTAGTCCGCAACTACCGATCCCAGAGTCACCCATGAGAACCTCCCCCAAAGCATAATGCCGCCACCACCAGCCTGTGTATGGCCTGCTGTACAGTGGGGAGCAACCGTTCGCCTGGAAGTCGGAGTACCCTGACACGACCATCGACGTGAGGAATAAGAAATCGTGATTCATCCGACCAGGCAACTCTCTTCCCCTTATCCGTGGTCTGTCCAGTCTCGATGTTCCCGGGCCCACTGTAGGCGTAGTTGACAATGACGCTTGGTCAACAGAGGCTCACGAGTGGGACGTTTGCTGCGCAGGCCTATATCTAACAGTGTCCGCTGAACTGTGTGTTCCGAAGCACTTGCATTGTATTGGGCTATCAGCTGAGCCACTGTCTCGCGCTGTTCTTGCTTTACCAAGCGGGACAGTCTCCGACGTCCTTTTTCTCTGATGACGCGTGGGTGTCCAACACCTTGGCGTCTACTGCTGGTTTCACCGTCATTTATCCACTTTGCATAAACACCCAACAATGGCAGATCGTGAACAACCTACCATGCGTGCAGTTTCGGAGATACTCGTTCCGAGTCTTCCGGCCATTACAATCTGCCCTCTATCAAATTCGCTTAAATCAGCAGCCTTTTCCATCACTCCCAAAATTAAGTGCAAGACTGATTCCTTTTCTTCTCCAGCAGCAGTGAAATACCATTCCCACTTAATTACGTGCCCTCCACGTGATCCAGACCTGTTCATTCACCAATGTGGTGATGGTCTTAATGTTTTGGCTCTTCAGTGTCTAACTCATTACTTTATCAGACATAATATACTCATGGAGAGTAAATAAGCATTCGCATAATTAATTTCCTTAAAAATGAAAGAATACCAATACTATACGAGTTAGCAACAACAAACAAATGGTGCAAACAAATGGATGCTAATGTTAGCAACGACAGGATTGTATTAATTTTCTTTCCCATCGAAGATGGTTTAATGCAAAAATCTCATTCAATTCAGTCGTAATTGATTCTGTAAGAAAGACTGTTCCATTTGAACGGTCATCGCCCATGAGTTAGGTCGGTGAAATTATTGATTACCCAAGAGTGCCAACGTCCGCGGAAAATCCGTTTGATAAATTATTACACTTACGAGAAAAGAAAACTGAATGGTTGCGCTGGCTTCAGATGCTTTATTGACGATTTCAAAATAAAAATTTCAGTTTTGCATTTTCTATAGGAGAGAATTCTAAAATTTCCATCCTCTTATGTTAAAAAATTTAATTTTCATGAAAATAGAAATACCGATTTGACTCATTTCAATAGTAATCTTAAATGTAAAAAAGTCATATTGCTTTTAAAACATAAAAGGATATTTAATATTTAATGCAATAGATCAGCAATTATTTTATTTCTATTTAATGACAATAAAGAGAATCATTCATAATGTATTCATGATTATTTTTTGGTGTTTCTGACATGTAAGGAAGAAACAGGTGCCTCTGTTAAAGTAAACATAAATTATCGATATTTCTTCTCCACGTAAGAAGACAAGGGGAAATTGAAAAACGTTTTAATTAATTGTCAGATCACTTATCTAGGGCTTCGCATCGTCGTACAAAGATAAGGAAGCCATCTGACAAAAACGAGAAGCGGACGACGCCGACGGCAGAAGTTAAGCACCATCGAGCGGGGTCAGCATCGTGTTGGGTGGAGAATGACGTCAGCCACTTCTCTCCTCCTTCGAAGATTTTTCGAAGCGCCCAACAACGCAGGAGGAATGCTGGGAGACGATCATTCGCCGACAATAATTTTATTCAACAGAATAAAGTTATTCAACGAATGCAAAGCAGTTCGGCCGATAAAAACCCAACGCAGATGACAGTCGAGGGAGAGTGTCAGACAGACTTGCGTCTAGCGCCAGCAGTGAACCCAATGCAATAGCACTTAGGAAAATGTGAGCTAGCAGATGTGCATTATCGATTGGTTATGTCTGGGATCACAAAACGAATAAAACACTTTTCAGCACTTATCTAACTACAAATATAGCTTTTTCACAATTATTTAAGAAAATTGAATTAATTAATTTTATATTTAAAGCAATTGACAACAATTAAATAAGTAATATCATTTGAAAAATAAAACAACCATAAAATTAATAAATTATGATATTACTGTATTATTCTTGCCACTGGAAGCCTATCACATCTTGCTAAATTGCTTATTTTGGAATATTTAAAGTGTGTTTAAAATGACAAATATGACAGTAGCGGGTAATTCACAGTTTTCATTTGATTCCAAATGACAAATCTTTCTGTCTCTGCAACTTTCCCCAGCAGAGACTTCACGATGACAATGATGAACTTGTTTAAATCGCCATTCATTAATTCGTAAATAATTTAATTTAATTTAATTTCCAGTTATCAAAATGACCTCCATTCACATTTTAAGCTAGATGTATAGTACGATTCATATTGATTTGTGGATTTTCATCATCAGAATTTACGCTTTATTTTTTTAATTTAAAGTTAAATTAAAAATTGAACAATCATTTTGATACCGAGATAGCTTCAAATTCAAATCTTCCTTATTCATTATAATGGAAAATTTAAAATTCATAATAAAATAAATTTTAATACTGGTTTTTCGTAAGCATTTAATTCATATTTGTAATAAACTGTGAATTTACAGTACTATTAGAGATAAAGATCAATCACTGTTTCTGTATCAACAATATGTAAATAAATATTCAGTAGTTTTTATGACTAATAGATGCAGCTATAAACACAAAAACTTCAATATTTATTTACATGCACTAATTATAAAAAAAAAAACCATTGATCATAGTGTAAATTATACAGAACAATTATAGACAATCATAAATATGAATTAAATGTTTGTGAAAAGGTAATAAATATTTGCGAAAAAGCTGTAAAACACACAAAACTAATCATAGGATTCCAAATATCCTTTATTCATTAAAATACAAAATTTTGCACGTGTATAAACATACAATAAATTATATTAAACATACAAAACTCATCATTAGAAATTCAAATCTTTATTATAATACAAGGTTTTTCAAATATATAAATATACAATAAATTATATTAAACACAAAACTAGTCATAAAAAGATTCAAACCCCATTAATTTTTTGGCATATGTGTATTTTAGTATACCAAAGCTCATACTAATTCAGGATTCGTTAAAACTTGTGGAAAATAAAGATAAAATTTAATGAAATGTTATCACACTAGCAGGATATACTTTCAGTATAATTTCTTATTCACATTCCGTATTGTCCGTCACTAAAGGGTTGGTTATCCGTACCACTACATTGTAAGACTTTTGTAAGCTCACATCTTAAGCCAGAATTCTATGGAATAGCGGGTTTAAGATGTCAGCTTTGACTGTAGCGATCCAGATAATCAACTCTTTAGTGACGGATAACATGGAATGTGCATAAGAAATTATACTGAAAGTATATGCTGCTAGTGTGTTAACATTTAGTTAAATTTCATCTGTATTTTCCATAAGTATTAACGAATCCTGAATTAGCATGAGCTTTGGAATACAAAAATTTATTTCCTCTTTGTAACCTATAATCATACTAAATAGAAAATGAGCAAATGCACACTACCATAATAAATTAACTTTGATTCCTGATTTGCCTATTTTCCTTTGAATGTGTACAAGTTTTATTTTATTTTACCTTTGAATGTGTACAAGTTTTATATTGAATTCTATATGCACACTACCACCATCGCACGGTCTCTAGCCTGTTTCATTATTTGCAATCTTATCTGTCGCATCTGCATCTCTTTCATCTGTGGTTCTACTCTGGGCATTTTGTAATAATCCCAATATAACTTTATGCTGTTGCATGGGAGTTGGGTTGCATGTCACTGATACCTTTGAGCACTTTCTTTTTGTTGACTGAAATCTTTTTTGATGCTCAATTTTCGTCTTCCCTGTAGTTTTTTTTGAATTGGTTACAGGTACATTTTCTTTACAGAAGTCAACAGCATTCACCCTTTTTTGTGCAAGTTGTATCATATCTTGAAATATTTTTAACTTTTCACTTGTATTGCATTTTGCTAATGTTGCATTAAACATCTCTTTAGTATGTTTCATATCGTCTTCATAAGTCGAACATTGTTTCCTTGCACAACTTTGTAAATCAGTAACATGAACATCTATTTCTATGTTTCGAGAAATTTCACTATTGTCTATTATCAAATCATTTGCATTTAAGGAATCATCACTTTGCAAATCATTATCTAAACTACAGACAAGATGCACATGTTTGCACATATTCCACTTAATACTATAATCTGGGCATGTGCAAGAGTACCTGTGAATGCATATATTACACTCTTTACATAACAATTTACAACTACACTGCAATTTCTTTGATTCGATCTTGTAAATTAATCCATTCATCTGATCTGATGGAACTAACCAATGATGGTCATCTGCATTTTGCTCAGAAAAAACACAAGAAGGATCCATTTCAAGACTTTTTTTATGCTTTGCTCTGATATCTGATAACTTTTTGTTATTGCATCCTTTATATAATGTAATAATTCTTAAATATGACTTGTCTCTAAGGTAACTGAATAGAGCTGTTATAGACTTATCTAAGCGTTTCACCTTTTTTCCTCCCAAATACTGATATTTAAAGATACCATGAAATCTTTCAAGTCGCATGTTAGTATTTATACCCAAGCCTGCACGATAACAAGCAGCCCATAATTTGACATTGCTGCTGTAATGATCAGAAAGGTAGGTGCAAAATTTTTCAGTATCGGGATCTGCATTGAGTTTCTTTAAAAATTCACTAAAAGCCACCAGAAAAGCTTTTTCATCAAGTTCCATTTGGATGGATTTCAGTTCTAAAAGAACTTCATGTCTTTTGTTCAAATTAGATATCTTGATTAGGTTTTTGTTCCAGTTTTTTAATATATGCCAATGGCAATATAGCCTATGTGGTACATCCCCAATGCTTTGCTTCCATGCATTATAAAATGCCTCTGCACAATCACTCATGAAAACCTGAGGATTCAAAGTACCAACCTTCTTTCCAATTTGATCAAAAAACAACTGAAATACTTTTACATCCTGTCGATTACTATACATAAAAGCACATGGAATTCCTTCACCACTATCATCAACAGCCAATAGAGTAGTCAATTCAAAATCATACTGGTTCGTTCCATGTGTTGAATCTACACATATACACTGCATATTGTTCTGAAGCAGAAATTTCTGAGTCTCATTCATAATGATTAGCACAAAATCTTTTTCATCCAAACATGTAACATCCGACTTTACATGCTGCTGTTTGAAAAATATAAAAGGATTTGAATCACCTAACTCAGTCATTTCATTCACCCATGTTTGAACACTAATTAAATCATTAGCATGTCTTGTGTCATTATCAATCCCATAACACGCCTTGATATTATGAATGTCTTTCTTAGTGATTAAATGTTCTCTTTGTATATTAGCAACATAATCTTTTCTAACAGTCTCCAGAATTTTCTCATTGGTTACACCTAATTGTAAGCTAGCAGCAACTTCAAGTTTTTGTTTTATAGGAAGATTTATATGCTGCAGATCATTCAATAAATGTCCACAGTGAGTCTTAGTGAATGTTGCACACACAACTTTTAGGTCAGTTTCAATTTCAATTCTTGCTGGACATGAAGCATCAATTTTTCTTGATCCCTGGCTTTTAATTGCACGTTTACCTGTTCCTTTTGTTTTGTACCTTCCTGTTCTGCCACAGTAGTAGACTGTTTTGCTTTTCCCACTGCTGAGTTGAATGGGACTATGTTTGTAATAAGAGAAATTTGTTGAGTCTTCCAAGCGTG